>CAJNDT010005445.1:0-100000 GCA_905221615.1 Symbiodinium sp. CCMP2592 | reverse complement strand
GTAACCTGCTAAATCCCTCTACTGCTTTAGATAAACTAAACTAAACCCCAAAACCCTACAAGGGCACCTTGTAACAGTCATTCATGCGCCTATACATGCCCGGGCCGAAAGTTTTGAGCTACCGGGCCTTTCATCATTATACAGACTGTAGCGGAGTAGCGGAGTGCTTCAAAGCAACGAATTCCCTATGCAGGCCGGCGGAGTAGCTAATACTTGTTCATTGCGGAGGAGGTCCCAAAGCTCGCTTGTGTCAGGAGTCTAGGGGGAAGAGGGCGGGGGCGTGGGTCAAACTATCGGCCCGGCGCAGCCTCCATTTTCGAGGCAAGAGTCCCCTCATTTGCAGTCCTGCTGAGAGCTAAGCCCCGGAACACTTTCACCCTGGTGTTGTTTGGGCTGGACTCTGGTACCTAAAATTGACGCTGCGGTAGGACGAAAGTTTGACCAACCTTGTTTCGTCGAACACAGGCCCCCATTCCCCCATAGAACCCTAACAAGCTGGACCAACCGGCTACTCCTCCGAACATTCAAGTAGTATAATTTCAAAACGGGGTATAAAATACTCCGCTGGCCAGGCCACGTAAATCGCACTTTTCGGTACTCCACTACTCCGCAAGACGTCTTAAGACAAGTCAGACTCAGTAGGTCAAAACTTTTGTTCTCCCGATGCCTCACCGTGACTTTTTCTGTTCAGCAAACCTCGCCAAACTTGTTGCTGTGTGACCTAATGACCTCCTTCACGTCCCCTTTAGACAGACATCCCCGTCTAAGAAACGATTCAGGAGGCATGCCCGGGCCGAAAGTTTTGAGCTACCGGGCCTTTCATCATTATACAGACTGTAGCGGAGTAGCGGAGTGCTTCAAAGTAACGAATTCCCTATGCAGGCCGGCGCAGTAATTAATACTTGTTCATTGCGGAGGAGGCCCCAAAGCTCGCTTGTGTCAGGAGTCTAGGGGGAAGATGGTGGGGGCGTGGGTCAACTTCGTTGTTTAAGCTAGTGGGTCGAACTATCGGCCCGGCGCAGTAGTCAGCCCTTAAGCCTAAACCCCATGAAACCCTGAACCCGAAAACCCATCAAACCCTAAACCCGACTCCTAAACCCCCATCCCCATGAAACCCTGAATCCTAAACTCCCTAAACCCTGACCCCTCTTATGAAACCTACCAAGGTTGTCAATCCGAGAAGCGCTCGTGCTGCGCCAAGTGTCGCACCTCTGACTAAACCAGGAAGGAAGTGACTCCACGACGGGTCTAAAAGGGGCTTACTTAAAGGGTCATGGGACTTAGTAACTGGGTTACAATTAAGGTAAGTATACTTAGAATTACTTGTAACCCCAATTAAGGCACTTATAACCCTACTTACTAAGTTACTAAGTCCCATGATCCTCCAAGTGGAGGTATTAAACTTCAGATGTGAGGGCTTAGCAGATTGTGACTTTTTAAAGCTTAGACGCTTTTAAGGTTTCAAAACTAGGATTTCTGGGTTAAGGGTTGTGGGTTCCTGGTGTTGGATTCAGGATTTGGGACTGCCAGGTTTCCGTGCTGAAGCTCTTGCAAGATGTTACGGAGTTTGGCGAGGCAGTCTTTGGCTAGGTCGCTGGGAAACTCCCTAATAATAATAATAATAATAATGAGGTACCCTTTTTCCTACGACCCAGTCTTAACAAGGACACCCCAATAAGACAACAATTGCAGTAAAAGGGTACTATTGAGGAACGTAGTAGACGCGAGACCCCCATAGATCCCTCACAGAACCCTTTGAGGAGCCCGTTTAAGGAACCCTTTAAGGATCCCCTTTAAGGATCCTAAGCTAGTGCCTCCCTGAGGTCGTTAATGGTAGTGCCTAGTATCCGGAGTTGTCAGGCTTGCAGATTTTTGGGGTTCAGGCAGTAGCCCTGATCCTTGAACCCCTAAACCCGCAAGCTTTGCGTAAAAGGCTTCTGGTTGAAAACTCATCTGGACAAGAGGAAGCGAAACCTCTGGGACCTGTCATGTAGCATTTAAGGTGTCGGGGTTGGAAACCAGATAAGTAGAATCCGTCGTGCCGAAAGATGTCTTAAGTCCTAAGTCCTCATCCGCTTCTGGTGATTCCCAAACCCTACACCCTAAACCCATAGGTGATAAACACACCCAGAGTATTCGTCTGCTTGTGCTCTATGGTGATCTCCGTTGCCATCAAGTTTCACACACTTACCAGGTCCCCTTTAAATGAAACCCTCTCAAAGTAAGCCCTACTTGGAGGATCATGGGACTTAGTAAGTAAGGTTATAAGTACCCTAATTGGGGTTGCAAGTAGTTATAAGTATAGTTACCTTAATTATAAGCCCAGTTACTAAGTCCCGTGACCCTTTAAGTACGTATTTGGACCCGAGGTTTCCTAGGGTTCCTTCTCTGCTGTCCTTGCATAGTTCCTGAAAGAACGTAGGTTCTTGAGGTGCGAAGGTCAACCTCGCATGCCACTATGAAACCCTAGAAACCCCTGCAAGACCAGGATACTATACAGCCACGTCAAATCCCGCCCCCACCCTCTAGGCTTTTGGGGGTTAAAGTAAAAGCCAGAAAGTTGGAATGTGATTATCCTAAACCCTTTATGGTAAATTATACGGTATCCTACCCTGAAACCATATTCCAACTTTCTGGAGTTCCCTTTAGGGTTCAGGTCACCCTCAGGGCCTGCCCCCAGTCGAGGACGCAGAGTCGACCTCCCAGTCCGCGGGGCACTCTCTGTCGGAGTTGAGCCGTGAACTTTCTCAAAACCCTGAACCCTAAACCCTAAACTCCTCCTCGGGGCTTAGGGTTTTGAACCGAGGGTTTTCGGTTTAGAGCTTAGGGTTAGGGTTTTATAGCCAGTTCAGAATCTAGGGCCTTGGGTTTGGCGGTTTAGCGCTAGGGTTCAGGGCTTAGGGTTCAGGGCTTCGGGTCCCGTATGGATCAAGGCTGGAGAATTTGGAGTGGTCTGCAAAGGGCTTATGTGGGAGTTCATGGGCTGCTCATGATACTAAGTCCTTTTAATAAGGGTACTATAGGGTTCTATAGTAGGGTTCCTTAAAGGGATCTATAGGGGTTCTATAATGGGGATCATGGGACTTAGTAAGTAAGGTTATAAGGACCCTAATTGGGGTTGTGAGTAATTATAAGTATAGTTACCTTAATTACAAGCCCAGTTACTAAGTCCCATGACCCTTTAAGCAGGTCTTCAAAGGGCTTTGGCTATTGATGTTACATGGCTTTTGGTTTAGTGCTTCGGGTTGAGGGTGTGAGGGTGCTTTCATAGAACAGACAGATAAATGCTCAGATAGATAGACAGCTAGACAAGCAAGCAGACAGACAGACAGACCAGACAAATAGACAGAGAGAGGGATAGAGAGACATAGAGATGCAGAGATAGATGGGCAGATAGATAGACAGATATGTAGGCAGATATGTAGGTAGGTATGTAGGTAGGTATGTAGGTAGGTAGATCGATAGATACATAGGAGATGGATAGATAGATCCCGAAATGGATGGATGGATGGATGGATGGATGGATGGATGGATAGATGGATGGATGTGTGGTGTTTTTAGGGCGCTATAGATGCTAAGCTCAAACACAATTGCAGGGATTCAAAAAAGGCGTTGTAGCATGTGCCTTGAAACTTGCGGTTTCGGATTTAGTGATTGGGGTGCTAGGTTTGAGGCTTGCGGGGAGGGCACGAACAAGCTGAACGCTTGGCACAAGTATGTTCAATAAGCATCACAGCCAACCAAAGTGTGGCCTATCACGTGATTACTTGCCCATCCATCCGCCATCCATCCCTCCCTCCCGCTATCCTTCAACCCCTTTATTCCTCCATCCATCCTAAACCCTAAACCCCTCGTCCATCCATCCTTCTGAAAACCCTAATTCTAAACGCCCAAACCTCTCAATATTCGAGGCCTTCAACCCAATAGCCACGAGCCGCCATTGGTGCCCCCCAAAAGCGGGACCATAAGAAGAGCCCCACAGAGTTTAGGGCTCAGGGTTTAGGCTTTATGGATTCTCACAACTAACTAGGGTTTCTGGAATCGCCCTGGTAGGGGGACCCTCAACCCTAAACTCTCATACCCCCTATGCATGCTACTCCTTCGAGACCCTACGGGAACCCCCTGAAGCCCTTTGCAAACACCCTACAATTTATCCGTATTGAAATAACCCTATAGAAAAGACCCTCGGATTCATGCCCTTATAGAAACACAATACATACTTAAGTTTGAAAGAATACGAGTAGCAATGGAAAAATAGTCACAGGAAGCATCCGGAAGAAACTTTGCGGTTCCGTTGTCAGCAGCCTGTGTCCTTCTCGACCAGGATGTTGCCGGGATGTGGGTCGCAATTGAAGATCGGGCCGTGGAGCGTGTAGCCTGAAAGAAAAAAGAAATCGGGATAAACCCTGAACCCCGAGTTCTAGGGCTGGGACTTGGGTACACGGTGTAGCCTTCCGAAGTTCGGGTGTCGGGCGTTGGGTCTTTCAGGGCGTTGGGGTGTTGGGTCAGACTGGGTATATTGCACTACAATTAGTACAAGTAAACCTTAATCATAGTATAGGCAGTTGCTGAGGCCTCTATATCTATATTCACGGGAAAGCAAACCCTGCAATGTGCACTGCAGTCCTCTCAGAAAGAAAGGAAACAACTGTTTATGGATACTAGATCACTTTAAAAGCGCGCAGAACCATGATACCTAATTGCTATCCTAATAGAGACGCTGAAGGACCAACAAAGAAAGCCCGAAACCAACTCCCCATCTCGACGCTTACACATCACATCCTCTGTCCTCACCTTAAACCTGAATAAAATACCTTTTAGGGTTCCTTATTATGATTTTCTTTATATAAGTCCTCCAAAAGTTAGGTTATTCCGGGTTAACGCATGACTTAGTACAACTTGGGGCTTCTGAGGTGTACAGCTCCTGGTGTAGGGTCTAGGGGTTGTAGGGGTTTAGGGTTCCGCTTCACGGTTTCACCTGGGTGAGCTTAACTCTACTCCCCTTGGAAGGTAAGCAAAAAACTACTTTTTCGGAGACCCCTATAAAAGAAGACCTGAACCAAAAAAGGAACAAAGTAACAAAGTCCCCAAGAGCCTTAAAGTTAAGAGTCGCAGCTAAGCCCTGCTGACAGCATCACTTCAGGCACCCATAGGCCCGAAACCCAAAGCCCCCAAAGCCCCAAAGCCCCTAAACCCCTAACCCCCATCCGTTCAGGCACCCTAAACCCTATACCCCCAAAACCGTCGAAGCTACGTCTTGCTGACGGCACCATTTTTCGGCAAAGCTGCCGTAGAAGTCAATGAGCTTTGTCATGATGTCCTCATGGGCCCCCAAACCCTACCTGTAGCCGAAAAGACCTGCCTTTCTATCCAAGGGATCTATAAGAGTTCCTTTAAAGAGATCCTTAAAAGGGATCTTAGGGTTCCGTATTATGATTTCTGTATATAGTTCCTTAAAAAGGTAGGTCTCTTGGCTTACACCCTTGCCATAGGCCATGAGAGGCGATGCGGCTTTACTTGGAGGATGATGGGACTAAGTTAGTAGGGATATAGGTACCTTTAATTGGGGTTATATGTAATTATAAGTATAGTTGTCTTAATTATAACCCTAGTTACTAAGTCCCATGACCCTTTAAGTAGAGCTTGAAGTTCAGGGCTTGCGCTTTCACCTTAAGGCCAGGGGCTTTCGGTTTAAGCTTCGAAGCCGACGCCACCCCTCCACGAACTCCCAAAACTGCCACGCTCCCACAAGGCCAGCTGCCGCGCTTTTGAGAGGCCATGTCGTCGACAAATGGGTGGTGGTCAAAATTATGGTCCCCTTTTGGGTCCCTATTATAGTACGGCACCTTATATTTAGGGTACCCAAAAAGGGACCCTAATTTTGACAACCACCCATATTGGTGGTGGTCAAAATTATGGTCCCCTTTTCTGGTACCCTAAATACTATGATTTCCTTATATGGGTAGTTGTCAAAACTAGATTCCCTTTTTGGATCCTTCTCATAGTATGGCAACTCATATTCAGGGTACCCAAAAAGGGACCATAATTTCGACAACCACCCATATGCAACTAGTCTAGGATGCTTTTTCTGGGCTGACCAACCTCGTCAAGACTTTGCCAGGTACCCCGAAGTCAAAAGTGACGAAGTCTCTCCATCCGGGACCCTGCAGAAGGATGTGCGGAACAACTGTAGACATCCTGTGGCATGAGGTTCAAAAACTCAAACCCTGGAACCCTGAAGCTCAAACCTATGAAACTCAGAGATACCGACTGAAGCGCTTCCCCACACTGGACTGCACAGCAGAGCTCAAACATGAGCTTTGTGGCACGGTTTAGAGTGTAGGGTTTAAAGCTTAAACACACAAACATTAACTCTAAACCTGCACCGCCAAACACCGAACTTTCTCAACCACGGTACGAAAGTTATGCCACGGCAGAGAATACAACCTAATTCCCCTAGTTTAGGGCACTCATGGCTCATGCATCCATCAATGGTAGCTGTCCTGCCGCTGAGCGATGGAGGCCTCTGCCAGCGCCTCAGCAGACGTTACTTGCTTTCGAGGGTGCGGGGCTTTCGGCTTTATGGTTCATGGGATAAGGGATTACTCTCGAGTTTGCATAATTAGTACTAACATCCTGTTGTAGGCTCAAAACACGCTAGAATGGCATATAATGTATCTCCGAAATCCTGGATCCATCCTTCAGGGCCCTACAGGAACTGTGCGCGGGACTTCGTGGTAAGAAAAGTTGGGACGGCGGATCGTGGGAGACTTGGCTCGAATGGCTTGGCTTTTTGAGTTAGGGGATACGGTTGATGATATAAATCCTGCATTACCTTAAGGACCCAAAACTATGGGAATTATGGTATATTCACTATTATGGGTAATGCAGGATTTATATCATCAACCGTAGGACCCTAAGCTCCGAACTCTGCAGCCCTCGAACCCCAACCCTGATTTCGCCGCCCCCATAGATTGTTGATTTTTTGGGGTCAGGGTGTTTTTTTCTTTTGTTGTGGCCCCTTTCCGATTTTTTGAGGCTGTGTAAATTGATACACTTAGGCGCAGAAAAGTCAAGAACTCTGTTCACATACACCAGGGAGGTCTTACGCACCTAGACACGTTGGCTTTCAGATGGACCTAAACGCTAACACGCCCTAAAGCCCGAAACCCTGCACCCAACAGCCTACGACCCTAAACCGCAAATCTTCAATCCTACACCTTTTAACCTGTATGGAGGCCTTGAAGGACCCCTTAGAGGATCCTAAACCACTGCTTCACCAGGCAATGAGGCTTTCCGATGAAGCCGGGGAGCATAGTCCGTGATCTTCGTCCCTCGGATGAACCTTTGGAACAGGGCCATGGGGTGCCTCTAGTACAAGGGCCTTAATCATTAGAATAGGATTCCATTGAGGTTCCTTTAGGGGCTACTATAGCGGGTCTATGAAGGCATCATAGGCCTAGTGTTTTCGAACCAATTGGAGTGTTGGTTTGGAGCTGAGGGGTGTGTGTTCTTGAAGCTGCAGGCTTTAGCGCTGCAGGACGTTTGGGGCTTAAGAGCTACCATTTAGGATGTAGGGTTCAAGTGCTAAGGCTAAGGGCACTCTCGAACTTCGGGTTTGGGTTCACGGGTTTATCAAGATTATGACATTGTTGGAACCATAAGAAAGAAGCCCTCTAAACGCTGAGGAACAGTCCTTAGATAAAATGACTGAGTATGACTGAGCCGGCGGACCAAGCTGATACAAACCCCTGGACACCAAGCTGATCCTCAAGTCGAGGCACACGGACCACCGAGGGAGCTACCGTTGATTCACAAAGCATCTCCGTTAGTTACTTAAAGACGCGAAACCGTGGGACTTGTGTTGGCATGTTCCGTCTGACGGACATGGCAGAAATTTGTCAACAAAGGGGTTTGGAGTTGGGATTATATATTACTTGCAATACTTGCTACAAGTATGTCAAGCAGCAGTACGCCAAACATGTCCCTTGCGGTAAGGATCACAACCTATGGCCACTGTAATTGGCAGGAGCACGGGTGAAGATGCAAATTGATGACAGCCTTGTCAGCAAGAGCAACACGTCTCTGAACTAAAAAGGTTTCAAACAACCTAAATGCTAAGAACCCGTAGCAAACGTCTAATATCGAGCAGCCATGAGAATCCAAATCTGCTGCAGGCACCAACATGCCGCTCAGCAAAATGGCAGACACACTCCGGCAAGAAGAAAAACAGAAGTGCTGTCATCTTGCCCTTCATGCCGCTTTTTTGAGTGTATGCAAGGGCTTACGGTTCAGGGCTTTAGGGTTTTAGGGTTTAAGTACATTGAAAAAGGATTGTTTACTATTGTCCCGAAAGGGCGCCACAACATGAAAAAGCAATCCTACCGAACCCTATGTACTTTTCGTAAACCCAATCAATCTTTCGGTGCGCCCTGTCTGAACCCTCTGACTTCCTATAGAAATCTCATATCAACCAAGCCAGGCGACTCCATACCCAGGGCACGTCGTGTGACAAACCTTGGGCTGTTCAATTCTAGACCCCTAAACACCTAAACCCCATAAGCCCTACACCCCTAAACCCTAAACCCTAAAGCGCCTGGTATTCACGGCTCAGATAAGGGACAGGGCTTCATGGAATACTAACTGAAGGGTATTAAGCTTTTCCGGGTGCGGGCGTCTACGGATGAGGGCTTTGGAGTTTGCGAAGTGGTGGATTGAAAGCTTCGGCTCAAGGAGATTGGGGCAGCAACAAGGATCCTCAACCCTCAACACTAAACTGACATGGGAGTTTCCGAAAATAGGGGACCTAATATAGTACCCTAAACAGTAGGATCCTTATTGTAAGGGCCCCAATATATGGTACCCGTAATTTTCGGAAACCCCCACATGGTTGTTCTAATGCACTCTAGCACCCTAGTACGCAGACCTTGTTCTCCCTCCAGAAGTTGCTAATACTCTTCCAACATTTCAATCAATCGTGCGCAGGCTGTAGTGTACTTAAAGGGTCATGGACCTTAAATTAGCAACCAAAATCCTTATTAAGGTAACTATACTTATGATTACATATAACACCAATTAAAGTACTTATAACCTTACTTACTAAGTCCCATGATCCTCCAAGTAGAGCCCTCATCAACAAGCCCCGACTGCTTCAAGGACGAAAGACAGAAGGATATCTAGCAAAACTCTTCGTTAAGATAGGAAGGATAGGAAGGATAACTCATCAGGGATTTACAGTACCCGAGACCGAAACCCTAAACACCCTTAACCGTCTCTCTGAAGCCCGAAAGCCCACAGTGCAAGAGAAGCTGTCAAACCTTGCCTAGCAACTCGGGAAAGACCTCCGGAATGATCACATCCTCAGTTTAGGGTGCCTTTAGGGTTTAGTGTTTGTGATTTGGGGTTTAGGGTTTAGTTGGTATGTGGATTCGGCTTGGGGTTTTGATGGTTCTGGGAAGGGTTCGCAGGTTTCAGGGGTTCCGGGCCCTGCCGGTCTTGCGGTATTAGGGTTTAGGCTTGTATTGCGGCTTTTAGTCCGTTTAGGGTTCCGTTTAGGATCCGACAAACGAAGCCCGTGTGCGCGTCATGTCCAAGAAGGTGTGCAAAGGTTCCCACAATTAGACGACAAACGTTGAACTATGAAAGCCCCGTGGTAGGATTTAGGGAACGGCACGATGGTTGATTGGGAGCCTCTGAATATCTTCACGACTTGGGCGTAGGGTTGAAAGCTTTGGAGCCTGTAGAGGTGCTTAGCGGCTTGGGATTGAATTTTGGATGGGTAGATTCACCCACACCCACACACGTGTCCCGCAGGGGGGTTTAGGGTGTTTAGGGTGCTTAGGGTTTAGGGGTGCAGTGTAGCGGCTTCGGGGGTTTCGACCTTAGGAAAGAGTTGGGGTTTGGGCCGTGCAGCGTTCAGGGCCCAGGGTTTCTGAATGGTTCTGGACCCTAAACCCTACGCCCTAAACCCTGAAAACCCTAAGCCCCAAACCCCAAACCCTAAACCCTAAGCCCCAAAACCCAAACCCCAAAACCCCAAACCCTAAACCCCAAACCCCAAACTAAACCCCAAACCCTAAACCCCAAAAAACCTAAGCCCTAAACTAAACCCAAACCCCAAACCCCATAGATCCCTATAGAGCCTTTACCTTTTAAAGGAACCCTAAACCTCTGGGCCATCAAAAATTCCTCATAGATCTTTCTAAAGGAACTCTGGGCCATCTCAGCCCCCGGCGATTCCGGCAGCGAGGACGCGCTCCCGGGCCTCCTGCTGGTTCTTCGCCTGACAAGGCTGCGCTGACCCGGCTCCGAGCCTTTTTAGGGGCTCCTTTGAAAGGGATCTCATAAGGGGTTCCTTTAAAGGGATCTAGGTTCTATAAGGGCTCCTTTTAAAGGGATCTAAGGGTTCTAAAAAGGTTCCTTTAAAGAGATCTATAAGGATTCTGCAAGGGTTCCTTTAAAGGGATCTAGAAGGGCGTTTGCAAGTTTAGGATTTAGGGTTTAGGGCTTCATTGCGAGGCCTTGGTTTTCAAAATACCGACCCAAACTTACAGGATCCCATACTATCCTGAAGACCCTACCCGAACATGGAGCGATGATTTGGGGCTGGGGGTCTGCCTTGAAGCTCCGCAGTGCGTGCTTCTCACAAACATGCATTGGGCTGCTTACGTTAGGATTCCGTTCTTGTTTCCTAGGGCATTGCACGGGCTTCTGTAGGGCCATTCTGTTCTTGTTAGCGAACCGAATCAAAGTTGACATCATGGGCGTGAGAAGCGAGTAGTCCACTTTGCTCGCTATGAGAACTTAAACACGGAACCCTAAACCCCAAACATGAAACCCTAAACCCTAAACAAGAAACCCTAAACCCGAAACATGAAAAACCCTGAACCCTAAACCTGTCTAAAGCGGTGATAAGGGATCGGGTCTCCCTCCACTGGTGTCCCGAAAACCCTCCATACCCCAGGCCAGGAACAGGACCTGAAGGATTTCGAGACTTACGACGTAGGGCGTGGAGGCTAGGGGCTTCGGATGCTTGACCATACCATACGGGAGTTTCCGAAAACAAGGGGTACCTTATTTTGGGGTCCGTAGAATAAGGATCCTACTTTTTTAGGGTACTATATTAGGGTCCCGCATTGTCGGAAACTCCCATATAAGGCTGCTTAGCTATGTTGAAATCAACAAATTGGCCAAAGCCAACAGTATTACACCTAACATAGAAGCCTAAATAATTACCAACAGTATTCTTAGGGCTCTTCAATATAGCTATACTATATAGGAGCCCAAAACCCTATTCTATTTGTTAAGGCCCCCCTATTTACATTGCAGGTTGCTAACTTGCCAACCTTACCTTCCCATTCCTGAAAAGTCCCGACTCCAAGGGTTCAAGGTGTGATCTGACAAGTATGTTTAGAGGGTTTAGGGTTTTTGGGATTTAGGGCTTAGGGTTTAGGGGTTTAGGGTTTGGGGATAGGGTTCTATAAAGCTTACATGAGGCAGAATCTATGTTTGTGCTCTGGCGAGTGTATGCAGGCCTCCTTACGACTTGTCCGTCTCTAGTACCGGACGATACTGGTAAGACTCACACAAGACCTATCTCAAAGTTTCGATGCCGAAGCAACAGGCAATAAGCAATACAGCACACCCCTAAACACTAAACCCTAAACCCCCAAACCCTAAACCCCTAAACACTGAACCCAGCCCGAAAGAGTTTCCTCCAGCCGGAAGTCCAGTTCTGCTCCTTGGTGCGCAGGACCAGCAGGGCCGGTGGTTTTGGGATTCCGGGAGGGTGGTTTGGAGGTTTGAAACCCCTGCTCCCTGAACTCCTAATCTCTCAACCCCTCCACCCAACATCCAGGTGTCGCTCTCTCGGATTTTCCGCTGACTGCTTGCACAAACCCCTGAACCCCTAAACCTAGAAACCCTAATCTCTAAACCCCTAAACCCTCAACCCCCAACCCAAACCCTTAATCTCAGAACCCTGAACCCGTGAACCCCTGCACCCTGAACCCTCAACCCTATAACCCTAAACCGTAAAGACCAAAAAAAAAAAAACATAACCCGAAACCCTTTATAGATTCTTTATAAACCCCTTTAAAGGAACCCTTATAGATCCCGAATTAACGGACCAGGTCAAGGCTCGCGACATCTGTGCCGTGTCCTGGATCGTCGTTCGGAGGTCCTCCGCTCTAGGAGAGGGGCTACAAGGCTATATAGGGATCTATAAGGCTTGAATGAGGGTTTAGGGTTTAGGGTTATGGGACTTTCCGAAAATTAGGGGTACCCTATTTAGGGGTCCTTATAATAAGGATCCTACTATTTAGGGTACTATATTAGGGTCCCCTATTTTCGGAAACTCCCATATAGGGATCTATAAGGCTTGAATGAGGGCTCCAGGGCTTAAGGGGTTTTTAAGTGCTTAGGGTTTAGTGTTTTGTCTGTGTGGGCTACAAAGCTTTATGAAGCTTTTGGGGTTCTTGGGTTGTTTTAAAGTGCGACGTTTCGGTTCGCCCACCCCAGAAGGGGCACACACTAGGTCACTAAGCTGTCATGTTGACAGTTTCGTTGGTTTGGGGGCGTAGGGATTACACCAAAAACATAAGGGTTGGAACTCCATTTCTAAGAGGGTTGCGTAAGCATCGCCTAGGATTTAGGGTCACGGGCTTGGGGCTTGGAGGCAGACAGATTTAGGATTTAGGATTCAGGGTTTAAAGCTTGGGGCTTATTCAGGGTTTAAACTTTACGGCCGTGGGCTGGGGATGCTGGTCCAAGGTCTCAAGGTTGACAAAAAACCTGAACGGTTTGGGGTTTAGGGTTTAGGGTTTAGGGTTTAGGGTTTAGGGTTTAGGTGTGTCTACCAGGAGAGCAACGAGAAGCCGAGCAACAACAGTAACAACAGGAAATGTGGAAGGGTGGAATGTGTCTCTTCATGTTCCGGTCATAGCCATCGGTAGACCCAATTCTTCCATATCTTCGCATATCTGCAGTGTCAGGATGGGCTCGTGGCAATAGCAGCTTCCAACCCGGTGAGCCAAATGCATGGCTGCTTCTGCGAACTTCCGAGCCCATATGATCGTCCAACCCTGCATGTCATCCTCAAGATCTGCACATCGGAGCCACATTCCTCTGGCCTCCAAATCGAAGCACCAGCTCGGTGAAGAAAATCCCACCGCCACTCCAACAAAGTGCCCCAGAAATTGCGCAGTGTCTGCTGCATGCTCGCATCGGAGCCAACCATGTCCACTTCTATCGGCTCCTGGCAGACCCGGGGTGAGCAACCGGCATACCGGGTTCAGTTGCTTGTGAGACGTCTCAAACTCAGGTACACCTGTCACATGCAAAGAACCAGGTATTTCCCCAGAGACCCGAAAGAAAGGTGTCCTCTCGCGCCTGAACCTTCAACCCTGAACAGAAACCCTAAAAATCCTGAACGCCTCACGCGACCCTGATCAAACCCTTCTAATACTTGAAAAACCCTTCAACAACCTTCGAGCAGAAACTAATCCCAAGAATTCAGACCACCCTGAACCCTAAACCCTGAAAACCCTCTGACACCCCCATGGAGGCTCCGAGAAGAAGTGCGGCATCAGCGCTGTGACGAGCCTGATCAGCTGACTGCTCTGGATCTTAGGGTTTAGGGGTTTAGGGTTTAGGGTTTAGGGTTTAGGGTTTAGGGTTTAGGGTTTAGGGTTTAGGGTTTTCGGAAACCCCCGATAAACACCTCAACAGCGAAGGTTCAAGCAGTCCGCACGAAAACTCTCAAGAAGCGAACCGTTAACCCACACTTACAAAATCCATGACTGCGCACTCCATAACCCCAGTAATCACGAACCCCGAGACCCGCAAATAACCGAAATAAGGAATATCCCTGAAGCTAAGCTATACCTTTAACCCTAAACGCTAAGGCCCTATCGAGGTATACAACCCTCACCCCAAATCCCTAAACCCTGAAATACAAAACCCGACACCCTGAAGCATAAAACCCTAGGAGGATCATGGGACTTAGCAAAGATATAAATACATTCATTGGGGTTATAAAAATTATAAGTACAGTTGCTTTATTATGACCCTAGTTACTAAGTCCCACGAGCCTTCAAGTAAGGTTTAAGGTTTATGAGCCCGGGTAATGCAGCATCTTGACATAACTTGTAGCTCCCGTGCAGTTGTGTTGTATACATATCCCCTTATATCTTCTAGCCTCTATGCGATTACTATATAAATACCTCAAACATGCCCAAAAACCGTAAAGCCCTGAAACCCCACATAAATTGTAGCCCCTATGCAGATGCAATATACGAACATCCCCGAAAGCCTAGCACCCTGAAACCTCAAAGCCTTCCCCGCGTCACCACTGAAGACCTAACCTCCTGTCAAACTTTGAACCTCCCGTCGCTAAGTATCCAACTCCTAGCTCCCAAACCTCCTAAACTCTGTAAACTGCACCTCAAATCCTCAACCTCAACTCACCCCTACTTCTAAATAGGAGTTTCCAAGAATAGGGGACCCTAATATAGTACAATAAATAGTAGGATCCTTATTGTAAGGACCCATATCCTCAACCCCAACTCGCCCCGACTCCTACATCCCAAAGTTCCCAATTACTGAGCCACTCGGCCTCGCCACCAGGACGCTCGCGGAAATGTCCACCAACAGCTTCCTTGGCTTTTTTCTAAGCTCAGGAATTTGTGACGGCTTTGTTGGTGAGGTTAGAGTGGATCATTATAGGGCCATATTGGTGACGTTAGAGTAGATCACTATACTTACATAGGGACTGCAAGGAACAACTTGTTGACAACTTTTCACACCCCTATGGTAGGTCGGGCTTTCAGTCTTGATTGGGGCTTCGGCTTCGAGGATGTTAGGGTTTCTAGGGTCAAGGGTTTAGGGCTTAGGGTTTGGGGTTAAGGATTCAGGGTCCTGAGTAGCCCCTGAATAATGAGGGTATCCTTTTGCCGACATTTTCGTTTGAAGAAGGGAACCTTAAAAAGAAGGGGAGGATACTACTCGGGAACCTAGATTTATTAGGGATTACGGATTAGGGTTTGGAGGTCCAGCATCAGTTTATTGCTTCAAACGTTTCAGATAGCCTTCACAGCATCTACATTGGCGTTGGTCTTGAATGGATACGTAGATGAGTACCACGTTTCGGGCTAATTTGGAAGAACCCTTGTGTTTAGGATCTAGGGTTTGCTGCCAGAGGTGTAAGGCTCAAATTTAAGGCTACGCCTTAAGGATTCACGGTGTATGCTGCCTGTCGCAAGCAGTGACTCCGAGCCCAATTAGCACCCACAACCCAAACCCTAAAACCTGCAACCCTGAAGCCGCAAGAGTCCTGAAACCCTATGTGTTAAAAGCCCTACGAACGTACTAAAGACCCGCAAGCCCCAAACAGCCGGACGCCAAACCGTATAAAATGCGGCTTAATAGACCTAACCCCTTGCGAGCAAGCGTCTCTTCAACGTGTCGATGCTGCACTTTGATGACCCCAGGAACCTCCTTCAGTGGAGGGCCGCATGAAGGAAGATGAACAAAGGGCTTGGGGTTTAGGGTCTATGGTTTCGGTGCGCCTGAACTGATTAGAATAGAGTTCCTTGAAAACGTTCCAAACGGATTTTGAGAAATGCTCTGGTACAAGAAACCCAACACCAAACAACATCCGAAGCACTGGCATGACCCTAGACCTCATTATATACATCGCACATCACGCCTGGCACAACTGCATGCTGCTTATCATGGTGTAGTTAAGCACTGGCTCCCACGGATCAAGTACCTGCATCCTGCTGTTTCACTTGAGCAAATATTGGGCCAACAACGGCAGAATGTCAAAGTGGCCACAGGGACGGGCAACATCAAGAGTGTGCCCGTCTTGGCTAGCCGTGTTCGCATCAGCACCAGCTTCCAAAAGCATGCGTGCAACCGCGATGTGGCCGCCCTCGCAGAACTTAAACTCAAACCTTAAGGCTTTGCGGCTAAACCAGGGCCGCAAACTGAAGTTTTCCACATGATGTTGAAACCTGCAAGCGTGGACGAGGGAGTTTAGATGTTAAGCTTGAACCCCAATTCCTGAGCCCTCAACCTTACAGCTTTAAACTCCAACACTTTAAACGGTAGTTTCCGAAGATTAGGGGTACCATATTTGGGGCCCTTACAATACGGATCCTACTATATAGGGCACTACATTAAGTCCCCTATTTTCGGAAACTCCCAAATGGTAAATCCCAAACCCTGAACCCCAAACTAAATCCCAAACCTTGCCGCGACAGTCCTTACCCCTGAACCCTAAACCCTAAACTAAACCCCAAAGCTTACAGCGACAGTCCTCCCCGCCCAAACCCCTGAAGCCAAAACCCGAAACACTAAACTCTAAACCTTAAACCCTGAACCCTAAACTCTAAACCCTCAACCCTAAACCCTGAACTCTAAAGCCGGAACCTGCCTGGATCGTACCATCCGGCAGGCGACGGCAGAAAGTTGCCTTGTGGACCTGGTCGGATTTCGGGCTCATGGTTCAGGCTTTAGGGTTTAGGGTTGAGGGTTGAGGGTCGAGGGTTCAGGGTTTAGGGTTTAGGGTTGAGGGTTGAGGGTTCAGGGTTTAAGGTTTGAAGTTTAGTGTTTCGGGTTTTGGCTTTAGGGTTCAGGGAAAAGGGTTTAGGGTTTAGAGTTTCGCAACTTTCGGGGAGGGGGTTTAAGGCTTTGGGTTTAGGGCGTCGTTTTTCCGAGGACCAACTCTCTGAACCCCGGCTCAAACGACACAGAGGATCCAACAGATGGAACCCCGGAAACATGCCTCCTACCGCAAAAGCTTTATAGGTGAGTTTTTTCAGTGCACTGACTCTTTCTCCAAGCCAAGTGCAGGTCTGGAGCCTGCCTCTCAAGGGGCTTACACTGACATGGCCCAGCAGACTACTTACGAATCAACCGGGCCAAAGCGAAAGACAAAAACCTCATCCTCTTCACTCATCCAGGATTTGGGGTCTACCGAGACCTACTAAACCTTACTTTGTTGTACGTAGGTTCTTGTTATATACCCTCGTATGGGATTTATAGGGACCCTATAAAACGTAGGTTCTGGTAGGTTAAGGTAAGGGATGCGCTCCTACCCCGTAAAACGGTAGGATTATTCTTTGTCTCCAAAGTTAGCTTTGGGCAACAAAAGACAAAAGAAATACTGTTTAGGGTTCAGGATTTCCTTACCATGTCCCTTTGGTGCAAGTTTTTTGGAATTCGGTGTTTAGGGCTTAGGGTGTGTAAGGTGCCAAGTTGAGGTTTTCTTTTGGCCTTCACCCTACTTAAAGGGTCGCGGGACTTAGTAACTAGGGTTATAAATAAGGTAACTATACTTTTAAGTACATATAACAACAATTAAGGTACTTATAACCCTAGGGTCCCTTGATCCTCCAAGTATACCACATGAGCTCTTGCACCCACGCCATGACTGTTCCTTGTAGGGTGCTTCTCAGCGTTTAGGGTACGGGAACCCCAGATCTCACGGTGAACACCTATGTGTGCGGTTCAAGGTGTAGGTCTTCGGGCTTAGCCTCTCGAGCGTTGAAGGGCGAAGGGGCGTAATCCTTGCTTGGAGGGTGAGGGGGTCTTAGTAACCAGGTATCTATAGACATAAAAGTATCATCGCATCAATGAAGGTTCCTTTTAGCGCACGTATAACTCTATCTAAGAACTACATACTAAGTGCCCGAACCCCTCGAGAGTTCAGGGTTTGGGCCTTGGGTTTTTGGCTTTAGAGCCGTGGGCTTTAGGGTTTAGTTTAGGTTTGGGAGTTCAACCCTAAGCCCCAAATGCTAGGGTTGAGGCTTAGGGTCTTTTTTAGGACCCAGGGTTTAGTCTATGTGTGGAAAAGGAACCCAGAAAGTCCCATTGCACCGAAAGCAGTTGTTTTGGGATTTAACGTTTAGGGTTTAGGGCCTCCACGCCGAGCTAGTAGTTTAGAGCGGGGTGTGGGGTTGTGGGCGCGCAGGTTGTCGGAATCTTCGCTGTGGGCTTTAGGTGTATATATATATATATATATACATATACATATATATATATATATATATATATATACAAATATAAATATATATATATATATATATATATATTTATATATAGGGTTTCTGGTAGTTTAAGCTTCAGGGTTCAGAGTCGAGTCGTTGTCTTCGGGTTTCGGGGTTTGGGGGTTTAAGGGTATTTAGGGCCCTTAGGGCTTTTAAGGCTGTCTTCCAGTCTCAGGCTCACCCTAAAGGCCCGAAACCCTCAACCCTAAACCCCTTATGAATCCCTTATAGATGCCTTTGAAGGAACTCTTATAGACCCCTTATGGATCCCCTTAAAGGAGCCCCCTCAACCGTTTCCAGAAATGCCTGCGCGATGGTTGCGCTGCCGAGAACGGGATCCTGGCGATTCTTTGGGGGGTTTCGGGCTTCGAGTTCCGGCGTTCCAGGGTTTAGGATCTCGGGTTTCAGGGTTTCAGTAGGGCTCAGGGTTTTAGGGTTTAGGGTTTTAGGGTTGAGGGTTTTAGGGTTTAGGGTATAGGGTTTAGGGTTTAGGGTTTTAGGGTTTTAGGGTATAGGGTTTTAGGGTTTAGGGTTTTAGGGTCTAGAGTTTTAGGTATCTGGGGTTTCGGGTCTGGGACTCAAGTTTAGGATGCTTCAAGGGTTTGGGGTTTAGGGCTTCGGGTCCAAGATGTTGCTGTCTTGGACACAAGTTAGAAGGGGCCCCCACCCTGTAATAGTGACCACAAGGATTATATAGGATTATATTAGGGCCCTCTTATATGCCTGTTCTACCACTATTACAGGGTGGGGGCAGCTTCTAAGACACAAGGCGCTCCTGAAAACAACTTCGACCTTGAATGCTGGCCTGAGGGCATCTAGACTGCAGGCTTTTCCTGGCTTACCGCGGCTTGGATGCTACACCCCAACACTCCAAACACTCAGAACCCCATATAAATCCTAAACCCTTAAGCCTAAACCCTAAACCCCAGACCCTAAAATTTGAAGTACGGTAGCCCCTTCAAAAAATACCAAAAAAACCCTTTGGGTGTTCAAGGCTTCGGTCTCTTCGGAGCTAATCAGCCTAGCCAAAGGGCCGTCGGTTGAGGATTCAGGGTGTCGAGCTTCGGGTCTGAGATCTACTTACGGGTTCAGGGGACTTAGTACCTGGGGTTATAAGAGAAAGGTAAGCTATACTTCTATTTACGTATATCTTCAATGAAGGTAGATGCAACTGTACTTACTCAGTCCCATGAACCTCGAAGTAGTCTTAATATTCATGTTTGTGCTTGTTTCACTATGCATCTTAATATCAACATTGGTATGAGTATGAAGACGAGAACTAATCAAGCATCCCTCCACCAAGAGCTCGGGGCCCACCCCCAACAACCGACCTCCGGAGTGTCACGTCCAGATCTTCGGCTTTAGGGTTTAGGGTTTAGGGTTTAGGGTTTAGGGTTTAGGGTTTAGGGTTTAGGGTTTAGGGTTTAGGGTTTAGGGTTTAGGGTTTAGGGTTTAGGGTTTAGGGTTTAGGGTTTAGGGGGTCATCGATACCCGAACCCGCTAAATCCGAAACCCAAGCCCGAATCCAAATCCTCACAGCCTCGCTGAATGCCGACTCCTATCACCGCGAACCCTCAAACTCCAGATTCGAGTGTAGAAGCCCGAATATGTAGGAACACTCTTCCTCAGGCGTCTTGAGTCTTGAGTCTTGAACTTGTGGCTTTTTGGTGCTGACACCTACTGCCCGTTAGGATCCCGCTCTGTGCCTCTGAAAGGAGCACCTTGTCCCGCCAGTCGCGGCCGAACTCCTGGTTTCGTTCTTTCGGTGGCCCCGGTTCTGGGCTTACTGTCCCAAGGAAATGCAGATGCAGGCTTAAACTTTCAGGATCGAAGAACTCAAAAGACTAAACTCTTATTAAGCCTGAAGAACCCAGTAACGTCACACAAAGCAGCCTGCGAACTGAAAATAAAGAGAAAAGAAAACGCATAAACAGAAACTCTTGGAAAGCCAAAATACCCGGGGGCATCAACCTACCACTCCGCGTACAAGTAATAGTAGATGCCGCGTCATGGCAACATGTACTATTCGGTGAGCTGAGGAGTGTAGCCATACGGGGTGAGTATTCAGTTTAGGGCTTTGGGTTTGGATTTTTGCAATCCTGAAAGCATGAATATCCCTCCACCTAAAGCCTAACACCCCGGAGCCAGAAACACCCAAACCAAAAGAAACTTCAAACCTAAATTAAACACTAAAAAGAAAAACCAAGTCGTAAAACCTTGAGCCTCAAAACCAAAGCCCCACACCCAGAAGCCCGCCTGTGCTAGGAGGGCTTCCACATCGGTCAGATCGTCGGCGGGCATGGCATCCTCTCTCTGTGCAAGGCTTTGGGCTCCGGGTTTAGGGCTTAGGATTTACACCGTGGGTTTAGGGCTTAGGGCTTCCATACTATATTAGGGTCCCCCATTTTCGGAAACTCCCATATTCGATTATGGGATAGATAAAAACCCCTGAGTCCAAGACCCGAGACCCTGAGCCCCACTCTCAACTGCCTAAACGCCCTGAGCCCTGAACCCAAACATCCTGGCTCAGATCGGAGGCTTCAAAAGCTGGGATGAAGGTAGGTGGGATTAAGGATCCCTTAAAAAAGGACTCTTATTTGGGAATATCCCACCTACCTTCATCCTACCTTCTGAGGCCCCCGATCAGAGCCTGCGGGCCCACGGAACACAGGGGCCGCGGTCAGTCCAAATAAGTTTACGGACTTTAGGGTTTAGGGGCTTGGGGTTCAGAGTTGGTTGAGGGTTTTGGGGTTTAGGGATGAGAGTGTCTGGCAAGGTACCCTGAATCATCAGAGCTCTTAGTGACACAAGCATGTGGTCGAGCGTAGCTGCTCGGACTTGGGAGCAATGGCCAACGGCACAAACCTCCTTAGAGGGTCGGGGCACTTACTAAGTAGTTATTTTAGAGACTTGTAAGTACCATAACCCCAAATAGGGTCCCTTCTAAGGCACTTATAAGTCTGCTTATAACCTACCTACTAAGTCCCCCGACCCTCTAAGACCCCTCAAGGGAACCCTTCTAGATCCCTTTAAAGGAACCCTTAAAGGATCCCCTTATGATTACCTACTTACTACGTCCCCCGACTTTCCAAGTCGGGGCTTACTTTCAGATGCGCCATGCTCTCTAAGTAGTCATTGTAAAGACACACCAGTATCACAACCCCCAACTCGGACCCCTTTTTGGGCACTTATAAGTCTACTTATTCCCTACTTGCTGAGTCCCCCGACCCTCCAAGTAGGGTTTAGGGTGCTCACAACCACTGCGACAAACCACTTGCGAAGTCTGCTGACCTTCAACTCCACATGAAACCCTACATAACCCCTACAAAACCCGACTTGGCCACATACACTCTGTACGTACACCCCAAGCCCCGGAAAACCCTGCAACGCCTGCGGGTTGAAGACCAAAAATTACGTTGGTAGACGGTTTAGGGTTTAGGGTTTAGGCACATGAGTCACATGGCTCCTGCAACTTTGAAAGCTCCGCCACATACCTGGCGAAGGGTTGAATTGCATGATCTACATAAGGTTTATAAGATCCCTTAAACCGTAAACTAAACCCTAAACAGTAAGACCCTAAAAAGACGCCTAAACCCTAGACTAAGCCTTATCAAATTTCATTCTTGCCGGGTGCCAGGCTTACGGATATTCGGCTGCTCCGCTTGTTGCGTGGGATTTCCGATCCAAAGCAGCAAGTTCATCCGGTTTCGGGTTTAAGCGGTTTAGGGTTTAGGGTTTAGGGCTTGAGGAAGCTGAGGGGAAAGTGATGTAGGGGCCTTACTGCTTCGAGGCATTATCCTTAGCCGCCGCCCTTAGCGTCAGAACAGAACTAATATTCTTATAACCATTAAAACCCCCCGGAGTTACATTGTAAGAAAATAGAAACATAGTTCCTAGGAGCAATATAAATTATTACGTAATCCCCTGGAGTTACATTATCAGAAAAATAAAAACATAATTCCTAGGAGCAATATAAATTATTACGTAATCCCGTGGAGTTACATTATAAATTATAAGAAAAATAAAACATAATTCCTAGAAGCAAGAAGGTATCGCCTACTTAGAATCAGGAGCTCCCCAGGTGCAATATCATTAGTTACTCAGAGAGCCCAATACCCCTTAATTAAATGAATATGCCTTAAATTATATAGGGCTTCATACTATGATTTAAGCTATATTCCTTAATTTAGGGGTATTGGGCTCTCTGGGTATTTAGGCTTCTGTAACATTGCTGCTTCAGAGTCTTGCGCTTGACAGCAGGCTTTTACAGAGAGTCAGCACCAGGCCAACATAGCTTGCTTCAAAGACGAGGCTAGCTGCAAGCATCTGGCACTGCACCCACCCATCTGTAGTAGGATCCCGAATAAAGATAAGAACCCCTGACAAGGAATTCCTATCTTAAAGAAACTCCTCCTGCATCTACCAATATCCCTACATTAGAACGTCTGATTTACTCACAGACCTCAAAACCTTGTGTCGCACGACGTGTCGCCAGACGTGCAACCTTCAAAATCCCGAAACTCTACTTGGAGGGTCGAGGGACTTAGTAAGTAGATACTTTAGAGACTTATAACTATCATACCCCCAATTAGGGTCCCTTTCAAGGCACGTATAAGTCTACTTATAACCTAGCTACTAAGTCCCCCGACCCTCCTTATAGAAGCCTTATAGATCCCTTCAAAGGAGCCCGTTATAGAACTTTTATAGATCCCCTTAAGGGTACTAAGTCCCCCGACCCTCCAAGTAACCTCTAAACCTGAAGCCGAAAGCCTTCGGAACGAAACCCTAAACCCTGAATCCCCACTTGGGTGGTTGTCAAAATTATGGTCCCTTTTTGGGTCCCTAATAGAATACGGCACCTAATACTTAGGGTACCCAAAAAAAGACCATAATTTTTGACTACCACCCACTTGAAGAAGCTAGCGCTTAAGGCTTGGATTGTAGGCCAAGCTGCGCATCTGGAAGCATCGACAACACTGACGCCGTCTGCGCCAGCTTCACCCAAAACCCGCCAAGGGAGACAACCTCTTTAAAGACACAACTCTTCGTGTTTTGGGGCTCAGGGTTTAGGGCTTGGGTTTAGGGTTTAGGATTAAGGGTGTAGGTGTAGGGCTACAGCTGACCGGTATCCAGAGCGCCCTTTTCTTGCTCCTAGCGACTGACTCTTGCTTAAACCAGATAGATGTCATAGAGGGATCCTTTGTATGATGTAAGGTGTGTCCCTCGTCTTTCAAGGACAGTGGGCTGTCTGCTTGTGGTGATTGGTTCACGGCACGGACAATCCGAACACTCGGGATGACGACGTAGGGCCTGAAATTGACGTGTTTGGGTCTCGGATAACGCAGAACCCTAATTAATAAACCTTCCTGGCTAAGGACTACAGAAAGCATGCGATCGGCATAGCTTGCTTAATGCACTATGTCATGTTTTGAGCAGGTTTCTGGGCATCTTCCATTCTCACCAAGATAGAGTTCTTGCCAATGTTGTATTCCGCATTCTGTGTTGACACTATCTAGGGCTGCCAAGACCAGGAGCATGCTAGTTTAATGCCTTGGACCTATCAGGGTTGGGCAAGAGTGAGGGCATGAATGAACGAGGAGGTATCATGCAACAAGTTTGGAACAATTTCGGAACAAGGGTTGGAGGCTTAGGGTTTGAGGATGTTAGGACTTTGGGATTGCGTTTAGGGTTTCCGGGAATACCCTGAACCTTTCTGAAGAAGGAAGGCGCTCTATGAGTAGATAAACTGCAGTAGTTACCAGTCGGATAGTGCCGGCTAGGGTAGCTACCCGTTGTGGTGCTACAACCCCTGTTCTCATGCCGAAATTAACCCTGAGTTCCCCTCAAAATTAGATTTGAGTTCCCTCAGGATACAGGGCAAGTAAGGCTAAATCCCAATTATTGTCGACTCATTAAGTCCGACCCGATAGTCACTGGAAAGGCCTGGATAGCCTGTTAGCACACATGAAAGCCTGCAAGGAGATGACACTGAAGCGCTCAGTTCAACATGAATGACCTTGAAGCTCTGTTATCCTTCATAAACATCGGAGTTGAGAGTCCTCTCTGCAACTGCCGAAAGCTTTGCGGTCGACCCTAGAAGCCCAAAGCTGTAAACCGTTGCCCATGACCCCAAGCCCCATATGCAGGGAAGTAAAAAGTGTAGGACATTTAGGGATGCAGGGAAGTAAAAAGTGTAGGACGTTTAGGGAATTTTAGGATCTCGATTTTGGGAGTTTGAGGTCAAGGGCTGTAGGATTAAAGTTGCAGGAATAGCTTACGAATCCCCATAGCAGTTGGGGTTCAGGGTTTGCTGTCTACAATTTTGGCACCAGAAACTCAGGAGACTGTCTAAACTAGACCAGGAAACACCAAAGCCTCTGCTTATGTGCCCCACAGACTCCTAAACCCTTAAAAGAGTTGAGCAATAAACCCCAAACCAGCTTAAAGATCCCTCCATAATTGACGGCATGTCTGCATTAGCAACCTAAAGCCATTGCACAATCCTGCAAACCCCTTATGAAACCCTTGTGAGAACGCTATGAGTGTTTAGTAGTGCTGCTTGAGAACCGAATCGAAGAGGAATCGCGCACACACCTGGCGACCGAGGTGGGAGCGCAGGATAGGTGCTCACACTTTGGGGTTTGTGTCTTGGATTCAGGGCCCTACAGCTTCTAGTAACCCTTATACCCTTTTAGAAAACCCTTAGCAGAACCTCAGAGAGGGCTTAGGGTTAAGGGTGAAGCTTATAGATAGTGCACGATAGCACGAATCGCACACACACTTTTTGTCTTGAGCCAAGCAACAGTAAAGGTCGGTAGACATACGTACAAAGAGCAATAAAACACCCCCCGCGCCTCTTAGGGCAGCGAAGAGAGGCGAAAGTAGAAGTACAGTATGCTACCAACATGTTGCGAATGCAAAAGCAGGCTGATTTTACACCTTAGGTGCAACAAAGCTCTTAGAAAGATCTCAACACTCCTGACGTGCCATGTCCCATCAGTTCCGGCCCTTTACTTAGGCCGTCCCGTCAGGGAGGCAGAACAATGGACATGGAGCAGATAAACTACTCTTACATGTCCGACCCGTCAGGGTGGAGAATACAGCACAACGAACCGAAAATGTTAATTAGCTGCTACTGTACTGCACAAGACGCGGCAGTCAGTACAGGCGGATCCCGTTTTGGGTCTCTTTCCAGCCAGCGAGGAAGTAGCCCACATGCTCCGGTGCCAGGAGGTGGAAGTCGTTCAAATCGTGAAAAGCTGGTACCGCACGATCTTCCATTCCTCTGGGAACGTTCTTGTCCCGAGAAGCCTTGAGGCGAGCCCAAAGCAGCGCATCATGCCGGGTAAAGTAAGGTCGGCGCGACTGCGATGGGTCAATAGGGTTCCCCCTTGAATCGACAACCAATGTCGTTGGTGGAGGCCCTTTTGGCTCGGGCGGACGCATCGGTGCATCCGTTGACGATCCTGGCACATCCCTTCCGGGTGGCGGATAGCTGGGCTCTGTTGGCCGCAGACGGGTAGCTGCCACTCCCGGAGAAGGGTCGCGAGGGCGCGCTCGTGGCTTTGGAGGAACTGAGCCAGCTCGCTGTGCACTGCCAGTCGCTCGAGTAGTTGGCCTCGCCTTAGGAATCGGTGGCTGAGCTGATCTGCCTCTGATCTCCGTCCTCCCTGCTCTAAAGGCATATCCGATCCTCTCATTGACGCCCCTGGCGCCGGGGAGCTGTCTCGCGAACTTCGTGTTGATGAGAAGCTCGTTCAGCTGTCGATCCCCAAGAGAGGCGAGCCCTTCCGGGACGCGGAGTTCCTGATTGGCAGGTAGAACCAGCTCAGGCACCTGTTCGCCGCGCTCAACTGCATATCGTACCTCGTCTTGGAAGAATCCCACGATCCTAGCCAAGATCTGTACCACTGGACCGGTCGGCTTCAAGATGCGACCGCTGAAGCCCAGTATGTCCATAACGTAGCCATTGCGATGGACGGCAAACGCTAGCAAGGCGGCTTCGTCAAGCTTATAGAACCTGTCCACGAACGCCACAAAGCAGTGGTCCGTAAGTGTCAGGTCCTCACCTTCCGGTGGGAATGAGAAGCTCACCTTCGCTGCGCCGTCAAAGCCAGTGCGGTCCTGGATCATCTGGCGTGACCTCGGCGGGTTGGCGATCCTCATTCGGGCGAAAATCATGAGTTGCTCAAGCCCCGTGATGGATATGCCAAATCTTGCATTGTTGTAGGCCGTGAACGGATCACGAGACTGACGCTCAACAACAGTGCGAGAACCCGCCTTTAAGGCCTTTCCGAGGTACTTAGCGGCCTGCTGACGAACGGCGGCTGGGCCAGAGCCAGCACTTCGATCCCTCTTGTTGCCCGTGGCCCGATTGGAGTTGACCTCCCCGCTTGGTTGCAATGCCCTGTAATCCAGGGGCTCACCCTTCCGGGCGGCAACTTGCTTTGCACGGGTGTTCTCCAAGGCCATGCTCACATCTGAGTGCGGTTCCAGTCGAGACTCACATCGATAGCAACAGATCGTACCATCAACGTTGGATGTACCGCAGCTCGGGCAAGCAAAAGAAGGAATGCTGACATTCTCTTGGCGACGCCAATCCGATTCATCATTGCATTTCTGATGAGGGTGCTTCGGAGCCACGTGAACCACCATCTTGTACAACGACTCAGAGCCCTGCAAGGCATGCCCTTCCGGGATGCGAATGTCTAGACCACACATGCTTGTTGGGTAGAAATCAAGGTCGTAGACATCCTTGCATGCCTTAGCGGCGTCTTTCCAGGTGTCGAAATTGCGATACCCTAGGCCTGCAACGAGGTAGTTGAAGCAATAGCCATTTGCATCGATCAGTTCCTGGTGACCCCGCTCGCCGAAAATGGGCGTGTTGAGGCTCTTGTCTTTGCACGCCTGGGCCAAGCGCTTCCGCGCCGGTTCGTATGCTCGGTTCGCCCAGATCATTTCCTGAGTCGACCGGTCGTATGCATACAGAATGGCCCGGTTGCTGATCCAATCCGGCGTCTGCAGCGCACCAGCTTTTGTCTCGAAAAACCGACAGCCATCGCAAGCAGCGAGTTGTAAGTCTATCACAAATTCCAGCTGCGCGCCAGGGCGGACGCCCTGATTGGAGGTGCGTTCCCACTGAGGCTCCATCGCGAACATGTTGAAGGGCCTCCCGCTGTTGCCCTTCGAGGTCATTTTCCCTCCCGGGATGAGGCCTGTGTTGACGATCTTGATGAAATTTCGCCAGTATGTGGCGTGATACGCCAGCTTTGGCATCAGATCGAAGGCCGTTGCCCGATAAGGATACGGACCAGTGATCGGTAGATCAACATAGGACGGGATCCACTGATCATCGAGGGCCCACTGCTTGACAGTGGTCTTCAGCGGGTCGCTGTCGAGGACGAGCAAGCAGGCGTTGTGTCCTTGGAATGCTCGGACACGGGTAAAGTGCCAGTTTGTTCCCCGGCCCAACCGCGTCTCCTCGTCCAAGGCTTCCGCCTGGAGTTCGAACCGTGCTTTGTCACAGTGATCGGACGTCAACAGGTCAATGATGGTCATCACCGTCAGGCGGGACCACTGTTTCCCGATGACCTTCAAAACATCACCAATCTCTGCTGACTGCTCTTCGTCGAACTCAACAGTGCGGAATCCCTTGTCCTTGGCATGCCCACGCAGGTGCCACGACAGCTTCTTGCCCAACGAAACACACTCCATCTCATTGAGGCGAAAGTATCCCATGCGACCCTTGACATCAGGTAGCTGATCCGGTGTAAGCCAGATGGGTCCACCACTTCCGCGGGGATGCTCCACTTCATCGTCTGCGCCGTAGTCCACAGCCATCGGACCGGAGTCCCAGACTTCCGTCGGGATGTCGGAAGTAGCAATCGTAGAGACTGCCTCACCATCCACGACAGATGTAGCTGTGACATTCGGCTCAACAAACTCGTATGGAGCAACACCCGTCTCCTGGGCGACCTCTTCAGCCTCCTTATCCGTCATCACCAGGTTCACCGACTCAATCATTTTCCGAACGATTTGTTCCATCTCCGAGCCGGGGTCAACCGCTTCCACGGTGAGGTGCTCGTCCTCCGGATTCGGGTTACGAGACACTACATCCTCAACCGTGAGCTCCTCTGACTCTTTCGCCACTTCATTGACATAGTCAGTGGGCGGTACACCCTCAAGCTCGTCAAGCTTTTCCAAGCTGAGGATCGGCTGGTTCAAGACAATCTCCTCCTCTGGGAAACGTTGCACGGGCGGTGCCTCAGGTGGGAAAGTCACCATCTCAGCTTCCGCCGGGATGAGCAAGTCCGTGGTAGGAGGGATGTCGAGCTCTTCCAAGCCGAGTCCGAGGTGAAAGTGGTTGTGAAAGAGGATGCCACGCGAATTGGCCTTAAGCTCCATCGCGTGCTTCACAAGCCACCGCTCGAACATGATTGCAGAGCACATGTGAAAGAACCAGCGAGTGGTTACCTTCACGTTATCGTGGGTAGCCTCCATGTGAAACCCATCGTAACGCTCTGTCGAAAGGATGTGAGCCTGGGGATCGACTATGCGGATCCCTCGCTCCTTCAGCTCATCGGAGTGGCGAGCCATCTCCAGGTCGTAGACCTCTGGGAGCCCGTAGAATTCCCCGTTGTGGGGGCCAGCCACCAACGTGACAGAGGACACTCCCTTCCGGGATGAGAGACGGACCAGGGCATCTTTTGCGTCCTCGACGGCCTTGCGTCCCTTGGTCTCCCAATTGGAAAGGGTGTCATGCAATGCATCATCAACACGAACCCACGCATTGCGCATGTGGAAGGAAAAGCCTTTGTAACCATACTCGCCATAGACGTCATTACCACCCCATTGGATGATAATGTCGACACCTTCCGGTGCGAGCGGTTCCTGGCCGTTCTTCCACTTCTGGACTCGGTTGAGCTCCTGTTCCACGTGCCACACGATGTCTCCAAGCCCTTTTCCCCAGCGCATGACGACCGAACATCCATCCATGCGAATGTCCTTGGTCATCTCCTCCCGGAGTGACGGTTCCATCGTCCCCTTCATCAGGACGCGTCCACCGTCGCCGCGGGTCACCAACGCGAGAGAGCTGTCTCCTCCGATAATAAAATACGAGCTTGGTTGCTCTTGATGCTCGATTCTTCGGAGGGCTGGAGTATACACCGAGTCTAACAACGCCGTGGCAGCTGGCATTAACTCGTGGTAGCCCAGGGTTTCCTGGGATAGCACATACGCTCTGTGACAGACATCAAACGGCTCAGTGGCCTTGAGAGCCCGTTCGGCGTTTGTGGCATGCCCCACATAAGCCAGGTCGCGGAGATAAGCTTTGACAAGTTCTGTCCACTCCGTCAGGAGGGAATCGCCATGGAGCTCGAAGCCCTCAATCGGCATTCCCTGATGAGCCGGGCTGTTGAAATGGCGGTGCCACATCTCGTACAGGAGGGGAAAACCTGCGTAGGGGTACTGCTTCCGCAGACCAATCCACTCGCCGTTTCGGATACGGCCGAGGAAAATGGCCTCTGGCGGATCAGACTCCGCAGGCTCCACCAGCTTGTACTGGTACGCCTCCTTCACAACGCCATAGGCATCCTTGAAATATGCCGGTTCCTCGAAGGCCATCGCTTCCGCGAGGCAATCAGGGTCCTTAAGAGCCCTGCGGAAAGCCTCGATGCGTCGGCGACGCTCCTCCAGAGAAACGGTGGGCAAAGAGGATGCCATCACTGCTGCGCTTCCTATTGGATCTTCGCTCAGAGTAACTTGTACCGCAACAGCAGCTTGTCGAACAGGAAATTGTGGCTCTGAAATGTTCTTGAGCTTACAGCCATGAAAATAATTCATCACTTCAATTGGCAAATTCTTGTGGGAAGTATGCAATCTCCAATGACCTAAATTGCCTGATCTTTCGCCATCAAGAAGTTCAAAACTCGTACACTCATGATTGGAACACCACCTGACAACTCGATCCATCTTCCATGAGAAATGTTCCCAGGGAGCAATCAGGACGTAATGGCAGTTATTCAAATCCAATCCGGTGCTTAAGTTGACGAAAGAAGACCATAGCTTGCCAAAGTGTTTGCGATCATCAGGACCCCCCGCAAAGCGCAGGTCAACCCAGACGGTAATGGGAACGTTCGACTTTGCATAGCCTTTGACGACCTTGAGCAAGTCCCTACTCGTCTGAGTACTGTTAAGATCCATGCTATGAGTGACCCGAACGACAGATGGGCTACCGCTACCACTATCGTCTGCCCTTCCGAGCAGAGAGAACGACGGATCATGTCCCCATTCGATGAGAACCCCGTTGTTCTCGGGCTCGATCCTCTTCTCGAGGTTGTCCGGCACGACGATTGGCGAAGCAGGCCTTGAAGGTTTGACATAGACATGGCCAATGAGGAAAATCGCTCTCTTCCATTTGTCAATGTTGGTAAAAGGCTTAGTCAAAATGTCGGCAGACTGTAGCAAGGTACTAATGTACGCGAGATCATAATGCTTCCTTCTGAACTGTTCCGATACCCATCCGAGATTGATTCTTTGGGTTTTGTCTGTGTGCCTAAATGCCGGTGACCTTCCGGACTCCATGATCCTAATAGTGGCCTGGTTATCTTCTAACATCACAGGTTGCATGCAATGTGGTGCAGCCATGATCAATGAATGATCGGATCTGATCTTTGCATCATCGGTGTACTCGAAGTCGCCAAGTCCATGACGGAGCTTGTGAGCCTCATAATTCAATTCGGCTTCTGCTTCTGCAGAGCGACGATACTCCAATGATGACTTCCGGTACAGGCACAAGATGGCTTTAGCATCCTTCGGAACAATATAGGAGGCATTCTCGAGCTCTTCCCAAGCGACAGCTTCTTCTGTTCTGGACCATTTGTCCCCCCGGAGCAACCATACATCTCGAAGAGGGTGGGATGCAAGCTCAACGGGTTCAGGGATACTGTCACCGCCTGAAAGAACAGCTACTCGACAATCAATAAGTTCATGTCTACCAGTCTTCGGTACCTGAGAGGCAACATCCTGATCTGGGAATTTGGCCAAACAGGCATCTCCCTTCCGGGGTGCGCTCGGCTTTGATGTGTCTGAACCCCCCCCTGCCTTCAGGAGCACACTCCATAAAGCGGAGGATGGCAAACCAACAGTCCTCAAAGCAATATTGGCGCATACGACCTCGGACTCGGTAGAACTAATAGAAATTGAGGTTTGCTTCTTGCTGTAAGCCGCCAAAGGAAAGTATGTGTTTGGTCCGACCAGAGCCTCGAAGCATCCTGATGTACTCTTGTTATCATGCTCACCTGCATGATCTGCATCAGCAAACAACCATATTTTGCACTGGTCAATCGGGTCACCGATGAATCCCCTCAACTTCAAGTCTAGGGTGGAATTCACATAACACATCAATCGGTGTAAAGCCCGGTCGCATTCAGCAGACCACTTGGTGACTCGGCTGGCCAATCCCTGAACAGCCCGTAAAAGATCATAACGAGCCATCCTGGCAGCGAACAAAAGTTTCATCAGAACTCGGCTAGCGATAGGAGCCAATTCACCCTTTGCCTCGGCCTCATCGTCGATGGGCCTCGCGATCTTCTCGTCGGCGAAAGGAGTAGAGGCTGACTTGAGGGTGTGATACTTGGGGCCAGCAAGGTCTTTGTACTTTTGTACAGCTTGTTCAAGAAAAGACTTCATGTCATACTCGATGATGTTGACGGGTTGTTTCATGCATCCGGTGCCACTCGACAATTGGCTGATGTCATAGAAAGCCTGTTTCCTAGCTTCCTTTTTAGCTGTGTTCTTGTCACGAATGCGCTTAACAGCAGCCACGGCATGATGCTTATCAATACCACGATCAAACCAGTAAGTGGTTCCCGTCCAAAGTCCCGAAGCCTTACCCCCCCGGAAACCATCATCCCATTGTTCTTCTGCAGAAGTACTTCCAAGAAGCTGACGTTCGGTCAACCGCAGGTCGCCGATGTTCAAGACGTCTGCTTCCGCAGCGCTAACAGCATACTTAGCTTTGCGAGGCTGCATATGATGGCGAACAATAACACCTTCATCAGGAAAGTACTCCGTATAATCCTGGGACGTAGCCGGAACCGAAGGTTTGGCTGCAGGGTCAGGAATACTCTTATCAAAGATGTGGGCAAAGGGATGGTCAGCTGTTCCCAGTTGAACTTTCTTCTTCTCTACATGTTCACACCCAAGGTATCTTCCAAGTGGAGTCGGGCTATCCATATCGATCTTGGACCCGATCAGCTTCCACCCTTCCTGCATATTCTCAACAGGTCCAGCCATCTTGAAATCATCAACGTAGACGGCTAAAAGTAGGCGAAGCTTAGGATGAAAGAAAACCGAAGGCCACGAAGAGGGAAACAGAAGATCAAAACCCACTTGTTTGAGTCTCTGCTCACAATGCTTCTCCCAGAAGCCCCCCGAATCAGTGTGTCCGTACAGCGCAAGGAAAAGCCGAACTACTGGATCCTTGAACTTGCCAACCCAGGACTTAGGCCACCGCTCCCTTGGTAATCGAACCCAAGTTTCAGCACCTTTCAACGTCGTCTGAGTGTAAGCTTGCTTACCGTCGGCCTGTTCACAGGCGAAACCTGGCTGAGATCCGTACGTATCCAGCACCTTGCCAGCCTCCATCGAAGCAGGGCTCGAACCTAACTCCGAGAACAGGGCGGCGTTGCTGCTTTCGTCCTGGACATTATTACCCTGGAAGACCGTACGGCCTTTGAATTTCCTCAGGGGATTTCCTTTGGGGAGTTCGCTCCCTTTTTCTACACAGATTTCGAAAACACGTCCAACATGGGCCTTGCGACCCCGTCTGACGGCTTCCGCCGAGATCTCAGACCACTCCCGTGGGTTATCCATGTCCCATGCTCGCTTTTGCATCAACTTATCCCATTCCACGTCAAGTGATTTCTGGGCGTCATTGTTCTCCGCGAGCTCCTTCTTGCCAACCGGACGAGCCACTAAGGCCATCATAACTTCCAGCTCAGATTGGGTGAACTGGTGGTCATTACCAATCTTTTCGCGATGTTCCCCACTACGTGGGATCGTTGGCATAGTCGGATAGGGTTCCCCCACGATATGAGCACTGCTAGTACCCAAGGGTAGGATCTCAAAGATGGTTTTGCCGGTCCATCTAAAAGGCAATTTCTTGTTCCTTCTTCGCGGGTTTGTCCAATCATCTTCATCAGCAACAGTGTCCTCCGTTCCCACGGGGATGATCTGCAAGATCCTTGTCGGCTTTATCCTAGAAGTGGGAATGGGACAATCGGTGATATCAGGAGAGAAAAGTTCACGTCTAGGAACACAATGATACCGCACTAACTTGTTTCCCTTGATCTCCCATCGATCTCGGGACGCACCAAGCGTTGCAGCAGGCCTTGAACTCGATGATCCGCCACCTGCCCGATCGGCACCTTCATGATATTCCCTAGCGATTTTCGATGCTTCTTCCGCTATCGCCTTATCTTTCTGCCTCTTGGACAAATTGACCCATATATGAGAAGGAATGCTATCCGGCTTCTTTGAACCTCTGGACCCTCCATATCTCCTACCAAGAGTTCCACTGGAGTCATAGAATCGTCCGCCTTCGGGCAACTCAACGAGGTCACCTGATTTGGGATCAATAACTTTAGGTACTTCTACTTCAGCCTCACCGTCCCCAGGAGGATCTACGACTGGTTCCGCATCCTGATTTCTCAGAGATTCAACGACAGGCTTTTCGATGGCATCATGCGCTAGCCCGTCTCGGACACGGTTATAACGTTCGACCATGGGGAAAGCGAACTCACCGTCAGGCACTTTCAATTGATGCACCTTCGTAGGCTTGTGGTACTCGTAGAAGTCACTTCCATTCAGCTTGGATATCGGAACTACCAACATTTCTTCACGCCAACGCATTCCAGGTTGGAAGTGATAACCCATGAAGATCCCATGTTCTGATGAACTCTCAAATCTTTCGTACCCTTGCAGCTTCCGCTGTTCTCGAGTACCGACCCAGTAGTCTACTCGGCAACCAAATGGAATCAGTGGCCCATGAAAGTCCTTGCCGAACCGCAAAGTCCATGAAGAGTACTTCGTACCATTGGGATGGCTTATGTTATGGGCAACACAAGCATGTTGTAAGGCATGGGGCCAATAAGCATGAGCCAGACCGGCTTGCTCCAGATTCGCTCTGGTGCCTTCCGTAACAGTCCTGATCGCACACTCAGCCATGGCATTGGACTGATGGATATAGGCCTTAGAATGTTCATGCTTCCAGCCCATTTCTTCTACTGCCCCATTAATTTCAGGAGCATTGTCACTGTAGAAAATGCCAACATCTTCATTGTTAGCAACAAAGTGGTTGAGCGCCTTGTAGCACTCGTCCTGAGACTTCCGTCCGGATGGATAGGCCGCGAGGAAACCCGTTGCCACGTCCTTCATAACCAAAGCTAATCGCGAATCCTTAATCTCTTCTTCGTTGTCGCGATAGACAATGAGATGATCCCCAGTGAGATGGTCGCCGAATTTCTCAGACTCAATGAATCTGGAACCATTCGTTTGATACGAAGGCGGCTTGAACATCTTCGCTCTTTGGCATGTAGGGCAAAAGGGGTTCTTTGGGACGTGTGTCATCAGATGATGTTTGCTCTTAGCTTCCTCACGTAAAACCTTCTCTCCCTTCGAACGCTTATCTGCCTCAGCAGGAACAGGAGGAGGAGGTGGCTGATCCTCGGCACTTTTCAACTCCCCGGCTTCATCGAAATGCTCCTCAATATCAAAAAGATCAGACATGTCTGCACCTTTTTCAGGCTCAGGCTCAGGCTTCCGCCCGGCATCAGGCTTACTGGGCTTAGACTTGGCCTTACTCTTCATCAGGGGAGGAGCTGGTTCAGGAACCTTATCTTTCTCGGCTTCGTCCTTCTTCTTCTTCTTCACAAAGTCGTAAAGAGTGAGCTCTTCGTCGCTGTCGCCGGTAATCAATGATGGAACAAATGGTAACCGTCTTGATGAATTCAACTGAAACCCAAGCGACATTAGCGACTTTGACTTTTCCCAGCTCAAACCGTCTACATCCCGAATCGTGTATGCAGTGATGGTCCATCGATCACCTGTCCAAGGCTGTGCCTGATGCCAAAGCTTGGGGTGGAAGGATAACATTCGATCATGAGTGTCATAGACTCTTCCATTGACTTCGAGTCCCCCCGTAACCTTGACGCACTTTGATTTCCCACCAGCTACACCTTCTCTGCGAAATACGGGAAAGTCGTCCTTCTGCTCAACCCATACGGAACCACCTTGATAGCTTCCAACGCCTAGAGTGTGATTGAGCGAGTCATCATGATTCAACAAGTCTCGATGCACCCGGCGATTGCCACCATGGTTAATGCAGATGGACGTAAAGGTATCTTTCAACCCTCTTGACTTCATGAAGGCGATCAGGTACTTGGTCAGCTGAGCATGACGGTCTACAGAAGTTGTGATTCCAGTCATACCGCTAAAAATCCAAGCGCCGATGATTATGTAGTCCCTGCCAACTTCATCTTCAACCGAGTCGTCATTTTCAGTAGCTTTCATTCTCCTCGAATTCCCTGTAGACTTGAATGGTGTCAACTTCAAAAGTTTGTAACACGATCCCAGACGAAAGTCGCCGTTGATCCGAAGTTCCCTTGCATATCCCTCAGCCTCTTCAAGCGAAAGAACCAAATCATTCTTATGGTCCTCATCGGGCTGGGGCTTCCGCCTCGCAGGTACCGCCACACCTTCCTTCCACGATTTGAGGTAGGGGACGTAATCCTTCACATCCATATATATCCGCTCACCGCTGGGTGACTGAAAGTAAGGTCTTGTACCCGATCTCCAAACGAAATCGAATCCCTCTTCCATGCACCTGTAACCAACGGATAGAACAGAGGGTGTGCTAGGCAACACGTATGGATGGCTGTCGATTCCAAGTGAAGGAACTGCGATGTTAGACTGAATCTCAGCAGTGCTAGGCCCATTAGCCGTCACAATACCGATTGGATTCTGGGAACGATGGCTTCTCAAAGATCCGAGATCCCCCTGTGAAACCAGGTCCTGGGCGCTGCCGGTGTCCGCGATCCACTCAATGTCGAGCTGCTGGGCTTCCGCTTTGGTAGCTGCAACACAGGTAGCTTCAATGTGTTTCGGAATGCACTTGTCGCAACCGAATTCCGTGTCACACTCATAACCACATTTAGCCCTTATCCCGGAACCATATGCATCCAGAGTTGCTTTAAGCATCCTGGCAGTTGTCAGTGCATCTTTGACGTCCTGTTGACTAGGTCTAGGAGGTTCCCCACCGAAGGACTTCAAGTACCTCCGTGTCTCGGGTTCTGTCGGCAACATCTTTCCGTCAGGTGGGATGTTGATGAGCATCGGATTATCGTCGAAACGAATAGCTGGCAACGCACATGAAAAGGTAGCTGACATGTCACCACGACTATCGGGCATATCCTTCCGGAATGCATAAGCAGCGTCGGCTTGGGTACCCGATGCCGCGGCGATCAATGCCCCTAGGATGCAGACCGCAGCGGGAACTTTTGGTGATTTTGGACCCTTTCGCTTGTCCGAACCCTTGCTGCCCTTAGAGTTCTTCGACCCCTGAGAGCCCTTCGAGTTGGACCGCGATTTGCGATGGCCCTTTTTCTCCTTCTTTTCTTTCCCTTTGCTGCCTGCGCTTCCTGGTCTTCCCCCCTGAGAGCCGCCTTGTGACGCCGCAGCAGCGCTTGGCTTGCCTGTGTGGAGGAACTTGCATGCACTTCCTTTGTTGCATCGCCCACTCTTCCAGAACTTGCATTCTCTGGGTTTTCCGTCGTTGCCAGACGGTGACTGAGCGCGACCTCCACCTCTTGAATGCGACCGGCCTCTCTTCTCAGGGATCTCATGCTTGTACTTGCATTTGTCTCCTTTGCTACACTTACCGTTCTGTACGAACTCGAAACAAAATCCCTTAGGGACGAATTTCTTCTTGGGAGCGGGGGCAGATGGTTTCCCATCCGCACCATATTGCTTGGCAATCCGTTCCCGGTTGCGTTCAAGACGCTTGCGACTCAAGTAGTTCGTAGCCGCATCATACAAAAACTTGTAGGTCTTCTCTGGCTGCCCTGGTGTTGCCCTTTCATAGATGTTGATATCATGTGCGAGGTCTTTGAAGCGCTTAATCTGCCTATGGAACAAGGGCTCAAGGAAGTTCTCATCGGGGGTAGTCTGGATCCCTGACAATACAGTTTCCCAGTTGTGCATGAAAGTCTCAAGCTTCTCGTTGACCATCTTGACTGACAAGAGATCCTCAAACTCGTAAACTGAACCATGCTGTGCGTTGGTAGAAAAGAAATTATCCAACTTGAAAAGCACTTGTCGTCCCCGAACAAGTCTCCCGGCATTTGCCTCTCGCTCCTTGAAAGTATCAACCTGTCTCGCAAAGGCACCTTCCAGGATGTTAGTGACCGCCGACAGTACCTTAGCATCCAAAGTGACGAACCCTTCCGGGTCGTGAAGATCTTCTTCCTTGACATCTTTCTCCCAAACCTTGGAAAGCCACGAAAAGGCATCATCAGGACGATCGGATGCGGCGACGACCGCTTCACGAACCCTTAGCCTCCAATTCCTGTAGCTCTCAGGTTGCGGGAACTTAGGGAAGGTAATCTTCTCAGCTTCTTTCACTTTGGGCTTGTCGTCTTTCTCGGGTTTTTCACCACGGTCACCAACAGCTTCACTCATCCGCTTAAGGAGCTTCTTCATGGTCTTCCTATCAATGCGGAATGATGAAGAACTCGAATCATCAGAGCTACTGCTAGAGCTAGAAGGGGAGGACGAAGGATCTCGCCTACGTCGCCTGCGCGACTTCTTCTTCTTATGCTTCTTATCCTTCTTAGACTTCCGACTGCGACGATCATGATCATCATCGCCTCCGCTGGGGCCGTTGCCATCAGGCCCGCCGCCACCACCACCGCCACATGGGCTGAAGCCATCTGGAGGGGTTCGCCTCCCGGCGTCCGTCGCCTGTTCTGTAGGAGTGTCACCTCCATGCTTCGGGGTGGAAATGGGATGCACGGGAATGCCGGGTGGAGGCCCTTGCGGAATTCCCTCTTGAATCCTCAAAGCAGCATCTCTAGCTTCGAAATCTCGAACCCTGGAGCTCAATGCACTATTCTGCTGAATCAATACTTCTGTCCGCTGACGCTGGGCTTGAAGCTGCCTCATCAGTTCGTCCATCCGAGATGACATGTCAGCGACCTCATGGGATCGCATTGCATCATTCTGACGGGCAGAAGTTTCCACTTCGCGAAGGCGCCTGGCATTGCTGTTAGCTTCCTCTAAAGCTCTACGGGCAGCTTCCGCTTGCCGATTGGCTTCAATGACAGCGAGTTCCCTCGCGCTTTCGGTTTGTTGGAAACGAACTTCACCTTGACCCATTTCAGACCTCTGAATCGACAACGCAATGTTAGCATTGCCTAATTCGTTCCTCAACTTGCTCACCTCTGCAAGCCCACTATTGTACATTGCACGGAGCTGCTCCTGATGTTCTGCTCCCAATTCGCCGATAATCTGATTGTGTCGTGCCTCGGCGGCAAAGGCGACCATCGGAGATGCATCCTGATTAATCGTCAACTGCCTGGCATCGACAACCTGAAGGTTCTGGGTGAGGCTTGCTTGATGATAGTGAGGTGAATAGATTGGTGTTGATGGGCTGGGCAAGCCCGTAGCATGAGCCAATGGTCCAGGTATTCCTACCGGAGTAACAGGTGCAATAGATGCTGGCGTAGTAGGGACACGTTCCCTTAGCAACGAATCACTGGGAGAGTGCGCTGCATCATGTGACATGATTGCCAGTCCGTCATTCGGCAAATGACTATCACCTGTTGGCATTAATGGAGGAAATCCTTGATCACTTGCTTCATCAGTTGCCAATGTCATATCTGAGATACCCGTTGGCACTGGCTCGGCTGTGTCCTCCATTCCGGTGTTACCTGCAGGATTTCAGGAGCGACCTGGAAAAGGATATGGCTCGACTAGGCTACGGCTGATAACCTATAGATAGTGCACGATAGCACGAATCGCACACACACTTTTTGTCTTGAGCCAAGCAACAGTAAAGGTCGGTAGACATACGTACAAAGAGCAATAAAACAAAGCTGTGGGCATTTGGGGGTTTGGGTTGAAGGGTTAAGGGCCACGATTGGGTAGTTTGGAGTTGAGTCGCGGCAAACGAAGGCTCCGGTTTTGGGCTTGAGGTTTGGAGACCCCATACCCCGAACCCCACGCCCCAAACCCTGAACAGCATTCGTGGGCTTAGACGAAGGTTTGACTTGGGTCTGTTTGCCGGGGCAAGCGCCGACGCCCGCAGGCAGTGCCCAGCACCGAGAACTACTTGTTGATTTAATGAAGGCCTCATGTAAGGTTTGTGCTTAGCCAACACCCCTCCGAAAACGAGTTTGGCGCACACCTATTGACTCACTGTTTGAACCCACTCACCACGGACGTACTATGCCCCCCCAGTCCCAAACCTAAACCCTGGACCGCACAAAATCATGCGGCTTGTTCAAGCGCCCCCTTTCTCAGGCGGTTAGGGTTCAGGGTTTCGGGTTAAGTCCAAAACAGGGTTTAGGGTTTAGGGTTTCGGGTCAAGTCCAAAACCAATGTAACCATGTTCGAAGCCACTTCCAACTCGAAATGGAGATAGTTGGAATCCAGACTGCCTACATCCTACACTACAAGCCTTCGACCCTTAGCCCTATACCCTAAAACAAACCTTCCTAAAACCCAAACCTCGGACACTAAGCCCCAAAACGCCTTGGAAGCTCATCGTATATATAGCCTAAGTACAATTGTCCGCATGTTCCAATGATAAGTCCTTCAGGATTTACATTCTAGGATTTTAAGTTTAGGGTTTAGGTCCCCTGAGCTGTAAGTTGAGCTTTTGCAACAACGAAGAAGTTTTAAGTACCTCGAACATCAAAAGAACTCGAAAACCCAATAACGAAGAAGTTCTTAGTGCCTCGAACATCCGAGGAACTCGCAAACCCAAACCCGGCCTTGTGGCAGAGCGCCCAAATTGCCTCGCTCGCAGGGGTTGGCCTGATCCCACCGCGGCATGCTGATTTCGACGTTTAGGGTGGCTATCAAAATTATAGCCCCTTTTGGGGTACCCTAAATAATAGGTGCCGTACTATAATAGGGACCCAAAAAGGGGCCCTAATTTTGACAACCACCCACGTTTAGGGTTTAGGGCTTCGGGTTCTGGGTTTAGGGTTTAAGGGCTCTTGGGCGTTAGGGCCACTGGGGCGCTTGAGGCTCTACGGCCCTTAGGGCGCTTAGGACTGTGCGCTCTGGCGTCGTTGGGACTTGGCCTTACTCTAGCTATAGAGGCCTTCATGAAAAGCAAACAAGGTTCTGTGGTATATTTTGTTACTAAATACTACGAGCTTGAGAGGAATGGGGGCTTTGGCTTCTGGAGTTTGGCGTGTAACCTGCATCGAGCCTTAACCCTAAAACCCAAACAATCGTCTAAACCCTAAAAGAGACCCTGTGTAAAGACTCTCGAACCACAAAATTCTGAATGCGCAACCCCAAAACCCTGATAAAAACCCAAACGAGCTGATAGTTCAAGCCCAACGAGGCCGTGTAAAATCCTACTAAACCATATTATGAAGCCCCATGATACTATACCTATACAGCCTTTATGAACGGCTCCAAAACCCAGAGCCTGAAGCCCTACACAATTGCTCACAGAACCGAAAATCCTAAGGCCTCATGCTCGAACCTGAAACCCAGCAAGAATGCGAACAAACCCAAACCCTACACCCCTAAACCCTAAACCCTAAACCCCTAAACCCTAAACCCCTAAACCCTAAACCCTAAACCCCTAAACCCCTAAACCCTAAACCCCTAAACCCCTAAACCCTAAACCCCTAAACCCCTAAACCCTACACCCGCAATGCTGAGCCTGCCAGCTGCGCGGCAGCGCGCAGAAAAGACGCGCCCGAAGAGCACGACGCAGGTCCACCAGACCTCTGCTTGAAGGGAGGGCTATAAGGGTTTAGGGATTGAATTCTTTAAAGGGATCTATAAGGTTTCTATAAGAGTTCTAAAGTGATCTACAAGGGGTTTCGGGTTTAGGGGTTTAGGGGTTTAGGGTTTGAATTTAGGGTTTGGGGTTTAGTTTAGGGGTTTAAGGTTTGGGGGTTTAGGGTTTCGGGACTAAGGTATCTATACTTACACGGTCAACGGAACTGGATTTATAAAGACGGCAACTAAACTTTGACTACTTCTGACCCCCAAGTAAACCACACCTGACCCCACCTGCTAAGTTCCATGATCCCCCAGCGAGCCCTATACTCCTTTACTTTTATACAGAATTATCCCGCATCTCATATTAAGAAGCCAGTTGAAAACATGTATCTGACTAATCTCATACCCGGTATACTAGCGAACGTATCGATAAGTACTGCACGGTGTTGGGGCTCAGTTGGCATAGTTTTACCAAGGGTTCAGACCCTTTGAAAAGTATCCGCGTTCGCATACGAAGGAGCATGTTAGAACATGAGGAATGTTCCTCTGCCAACGGGTATTGCTTTCCGTGACACGTGGCCTTCAACTGTACAGACCTTCTGAGCTTCCTAGAAGCTATCCTCCAACGCAAACTTCCAACAAAACACGAGCAGAGTTTGGGGTAAATCAAAAGCTAGCGGAGAAACCAGGGTTAGGCGTCTAGGGTTTAGGATTTAAGATTAAGCGTGTCGGTAGGGTTTGGGCTTGAAGGCTGGAGAGTTTGAGGGTTTAGGAGTTGCGGCCTGGGGCTTGGGGCTTATGGCCCTCGGCCTTACTCATCACCTCGGCTTGGACTTTGGGTTCTATGGGGGTTCTATGACGGTTTGATGGTTTGATAAGAGTCTTTCAAGTGAGAGTTCTGCGCATCGGGTTCATGGTTTAGGGGGGCTGCAAGATTACCTTGCACTTCATGTGCCGGAAGGGCTTTGTTGGCTAATATCCCCATAAACACACACCAAACAAGTACTCAACCATACCTAGGTGGGGCTTTTAGAGCATTTGAAAAATATTAGTAAATAAGATCCTCTTAAGCCCAATAAGGGAAAATATAAAATGTCCCAAAGCCCTACCTAGATACTCCTCAGGAGCCCTACATCAACTCACCAAGATGCTAGCCAAAACCCTTAACCCTCGCCCCTAAACTCAGCAGAACGCTGCCCTAACCTCTACGTACTCCAGATCTGTAGGGACTGTGTGGACGTACGGCTTGTTAGCCCAGGCTGCATTCGGGGACAGCGCTTCGAGCATTTTGGGTTTGCGGTTTTTGAAACTCGGTAGGAAGTGGGGAGTGCAATCGGATTTGCGACATTATACACACGGATTCCCAGAATCCGTTGTGGATTTGCATTTCTGGTTGTTCAGGGCTATACTGGTCACGACCCTGCCTCATATCAAGTGTGTATAACAATAAACAGAGTCCTGCACCCTTCTTCAACACCGAGAGCTAGTTAGGGTTCCTTCCGGGAAGAGTCGTCCAGGCTCGGGCAGAAGGCTCAGGATGCACCTAAAGGATTTTGGCACCTTGATTGGGACTACAACTGGTTATGATATGATCTTAGTTACATTTCTCCTATCCCTGCTCTCACACCACTCTCAATTCAGTAGTGGTCTGGGGCGTAGGCTTCGCAAGTCCTAAACCCTAACCCCTAGATCTAAAATCCTAAACCCTAAACCCGAAAAAAAAACAAAATCCTAAATCCAACATCCTAAACCCTATATAACCATAAATCCAAAATCCTAACCCTAAACCCTAAAACCAATATCCTAAACCCTGAACTCTAAATCTAAAATCTTGAACCCTACACCCTAGACCTTAAATCTAAAATCCTAAGCCCTAAACCCCTGGTTTGCCGACTATCCGAAACCTCGAAGCCCAGAGCACCTCGGCGTAGCGCCACAACCAGCGGCGGAAGAAAAGAATGCACGCCAGCAGGGGTAGCCTTGCTTCTGGGGCATTTCCGTTTAAAGGGAACTCCAGAAAGTTGGAATATGGTTTACTAAGGGTTCTATAAGAGTTCCTTTAAAGGGATCTATAAGGTTTCTATAAGGCTTCTATAATGGGGGGTTAGGGCTACTTAAAGGGTCATGGGACTTAGTAACTAGGGTTATAATCAAGATAACTATACTTATAACCCCAGTTAAGGTACTTATAACCCTACTTACTAAGTCCCATGATCCTCCAAGTAGAGCTCCGTTCCACTATGGGCTATTAGACCCTAAAGATCGCTATTCGGACCCTATTAAGGGTAGATTAAGGTACCCATAAGGTCTAATAGCCCATAGTGGTTTAGAGTTTAAGGGATACAGTAGAAGCCAGAAAGTTGGAATATCATTATGGTAACCCCTTGAAGGTACATTATAGGGGATCCTACCATTAATCCATATTCCGACTTTCTGGAGTTCCCTTTAGGGTATTTTAGGGTTCAGGGCTTGTTAGAAGCGCAGACAAAGTCGCACAGGGTTGCTTTGAGTGGTTGATCGTGTTTTGCATTGCAATAGGCGTGCCTGTATGTGATCCCTGTTTTAGAATCCGGTGCCCCTCCATACTCACTGTAGCAACTCTTCAGGTTTGAAGTTCTGGGGTGCTGCAAGGGATGTACTCGGTTTTACCGGGGCTCACGCGGGCTTTATGTGGCTTTGCATGCTAGGAAAGGGCTGCTGCTTCTGGACTTAGAGCTAACATCCCCGGGGTTTGGGTATCGATGCTTCTTGTCGGGGGGGGACCCTAAACCCTAAACCCTTAACCCTAAACCCTACAGAGGGGTGCGAAAGGAGCTCAGGCCTTCCGGGGTTTGGGACCGGTGGCCCTCAACAACATCTCACCCAGAGAGCCCAATACCCCTTAATTAAGGAAGAAAGCTTAAATCATAATATGAAGCCCTATATAATTTAAGCCATATTCCTTAATTAAGGGGTATTGGGCTCTCTGGGCACCTGCTATAGACAGGGCACAAAACCACCAGGCGCTCCTGGCCAAAGGAAAGCTTATGCTTGGAGATCTATAAGGGTACCTTTTAGGGGTTCCTTTAAGGGATCTATAGGGTTTTAGGGTTCGGGTTTAGGTTGATGATATAAATCCTGCATTATCTTAAGGACCCTAACTATGGGGATTGCGGCATATTCTTTATTAAGGTAATGCAGGATTTGCATCATCAACCGTAGCTCCGGTTCTAAATGGGTTACCTATACACATCTTGTAACTACTCAGAACACCATTAAGCTGCTTGTAACTTTGCTTACTTCGTCCCATGACCCTCCAACTGGGGCGTGGGTCTTCGGGTATCGTGGCCAACCCCCGCAAAGGCTGGCACCTGGATCGCAGCCCTACATCCGGAAGGGAATCATCATAGGGATCGTTAGGGGTGTAGGGGACCTTATTAGTCCTTATTATGGGCCTTAAGGCCCCCTACACCCTAAGGGTCCCTATGAAATCAGGGTTTGGCAAACGGAGTTCGGTAGGGGTTGGGGTTTAGGGTTTAGGGGTTAGGGTTTAGGGTTTGGGGGTTCGGGTGCCCTAACCTATTGGGGATCCGAAGCCCAAGTATCTTCAAGGCCCCTGGTGGTTTCCAACCACGTAAAAATCCAGGCCATACCCCAAACCCACAAACTCAAAGTAAGCCAGACAATGCCTGAAAGCCGTAACCCCCAAAACCCTAAACCCCTAAAGCCCTAAGCCCTAAACCCCTAAAGCCCTAAGCCCTAAACCCCTAAAGCCCTAAGCCCTACACCCCTAAAGCCCTAAGCCCTAAACCCCTAAAGCCCTAACCCCTAAACCCCTAAGCCCTAAACCCCCAAAACCCTAAACCCACAGGAACCGCTGGAGTCCTGAGACCCGGTGCCCAGAGTGCCAGCCAAGGGTTTCGAGTTGAGGGTTCAGGCTGTAAGGTTAGAGTTGCCGGTTTAGGGTTTAGGGTTTAGTTGGGGATTCAGGGTTTAGAGTTGAGGGTTTGGGGTGTAGTTTGTAGGGTCTGGGGTTTAAGGCTCTTCCAAACCGTCCTTGGTGGCGATCAAGGCGAAGCTGATCGTGGCAAGGACCACTGCCATGATGTTCAGAAGCCGCCACCAGAGGCGAATGCTGTTCCTGGGTTCGAGGTGGTCTATAAGCCCTAAACTCTTAAACCCAAATTGGTGATCCAACTACTATTGGGCCCTCAATGATGAGAAGACGGCTTTGGGATATGTAATAGTATTCTCATAATGGAGAACCCCGAGGAACAAAATTCACTACGGCAAATCCAAGGCTGAAACTAGTAGGTAGATGTGTGCGAGGGTTAGGGAGATGTAGAGCGGTGTGGGATTCAGGTCGTGGACCCAAAATGATTCTTAGGATCCCCCGACAAGACAGAAGGAATGCTCCTCAAGCAAACGGTTGCGGAGTCTCTGGGGAATCTCTGGGTTTTACAATCAAGAACTTTAAGAACGACTGCTTGGCTCAGGCTAGGCACAGCGTGTCCTCCACATGGACCTGGCGGCAGCCAAACTTTGAACCCCCAAGACGAAGCCTTAATGTAGGAATCTTGAGTGGGCTTGCTTTGTTGTGCGTCCCACTGTGTTGGGGACTTGACATGTAAGCGGGGTTGAGGGTGCAGGGATATGAGATTGCTCTGAGAGACTCGCAGGTCAGTGCGAAACGAAAAACAGCACCATAGTGATCAGGAGTGATCCTACTTCCTAGCAAGACGGGGAACGGGCAGACGCCTGCATTTCCTTTAGTTTCCTAGACTCTTGGATTTGTGGCAGAATCAAACTCCTGACTGCGGTTGATGCAGGATCTTGTGCATCAACAATATCCCCAACATGGTATGGAGCTGAAACCTATATCAGGCCCCAGCAAACCAATCTGATCAGTTTGGGGGGACCTCTTCCCACCTTTACCTTTACATGGACCCTAAACCCTAAACCCCCCGTTATTCTGATTCCGAGTTTAGGATCGGAGTTTACCCCGGCAAGCTGCAAAACGACTCATGTTTTGGACCCTCAACCCCCCCAGTCCCGTAAAGGCGCTTCACCACCCGTAAGCTCAACTCAAAGGGGAAAAGGAGGGACTCATTAACCCTAAACCCTACCCTACAATGGGCTATGATGGGTATAGCTATATTCCGGGTATATACCTACGGGTCCTTATTAAGGGTCCCTCCTTTTCCCCTTTGATCAAGGTTCAGAACTTTGAGCATTGCACTCCTCGGATCCTCCTAGGAGCTGTTTAGAGGCTAGAGTTCTCTACGGGTTGCTTTACCGGTTTGTTCGGGGGCTCTGGGCTCTCGAAGTACGTTTTTTTATGGGGCGTGGGTGAATCCCCAAATCAAGACACTAAACCCTAAACTCCAAACCCTGCAACCTAAACCCTGCACCCTACGGCCCTAAAGCGTGCCTCTACCAGAAGATCGGTTGAATCTTTTCCAGCGACTTCCTCCGTCAGACGCGACCGAAGGAATTCGGGTTGCAGATGTGGATTAGGGTTGGGGCTTAGTAAGCAATGCTACTGTAGCAAATTAACAGCATTGTAACCCCGATTCAGGTCCTTAGCCGCGTACATACAACTCTACAACATAGGTAGTTACTACGTCCCCCGACCCTCCCTTAAAGGGAACCCTCTTCAAATTATTCAGGCGCCTATACCCTGGGGTCTAGGGTTCCTAAATCCTAAACCCTGGGAAGGGCTCTTGAACCCAAAACCCTGGGTTTTAGGGTTTGGGGTTGTAGTTAAAGGTTCATGGGACTTAGTAACTAGGGTTATAATTAAGGTAACTATACTTATAATACCTTATAACCCCAGTTAAAAAACTTATAACCCTACTTACTAAGTCCCATGATCCTCCAAGTAGGCAAGGCATAGGAATCTCTATCATCCTCGAAGCTGACTCGAGCTTGAGGCTTTGAGACTTCGCTTCCGACGTGGGGCCTTTCCAGGTTGGCTGTCATGCTTAGGATTTCGGGCTGGGGGCTTAGAATGTTTACAGGGCTTGGGATAGAGGTTTAGGGTTAGGGCTTAGGGTTTAGACTGCATGTTTAGGACTTGAGATTTAAAATTTAGGGTTGTGGGTGGTTTCGCGGGTGCGTGAGAGGCAGCATTACACGATCTACAGGTGGACGCTTCATACAAACACGTTATAACACTCGCAACACGGCATAGGGTGGCCTAGTTAGCAGGACACCATTGGAGGTCACAAGGGCCTTCACTCCAGGTACGCCCTCAACCTCCTTTCAGCCTATGAAGCCTATTGAAACCAACCGCTGTAAGGACAACCTTCACACTACAAATGCCCTATACCCACGATAGACTCGAGAACCAGTGCCACTAGAGTCCAAAACCCTCAGCCCTACACCCTGAACCCTAAACCCTAAACCCTAAACCCTAAACTTCACGAAACCCTAAACTTCAAGAAACCCTAAACTTCACGAAACCCTACACCCTAAGCCTGCAACCCTAAACCCTACACCCTAAAACCCTGAACCCTAGACGATGCCCTGAACCCTAAACAGTTTGTGGTTGGGATAGGATCAAACATGTACATGTAATTCCTTGTAGGGTTTAAGATAAGTACCCATAAAAATCTGAAATGTTACCCAACTATGACAAAGTAAACCCTAAAACCCTCCCCTCCCACCGGTGCGGCGGATGGCCCAGGAGAAGGAGCCACTGGGAGCGGCGGAGCCTCGGTAGTTCAGGGTCTTACTGATGAAAGCCTTGAGTCTGCCAGCCTCTTGAAATTATGTGCATCAACCAGACCTTGATGGTCCAAGCTTTGCGAAGTGCTAGAAGACTGTAGCCAGTGTCAAGCACGGCAGGTCCTAGTATACAAAGCATTGCCATGATCGGCAGAAGCCAGCAATGTTCGTGCGCTTCGTTACCAATTCGTTTGCTTCCGCCATGTCGTATTCACATGCTGTTTCTGGTGCGTCAGAGAGTGCCTTGCTTCAGCAGGGTATGAGCCCAACGCTACCCGATGAGGATGGGGCTCCGAACTACGGGGCACTGTTCTCGGACCCACTGCGTGTGGATGATGAAGCGTCACTTTCGGCACCTACAGTGGCTTTGCCTAATGGGGTTCCCAATGTACCAGTAAGTGAAGTTCATGGTCAGGACCCTGTTGCCCCCAGCAGCACTGTGAATGATGGTGTGGAAGTACAGAGTGCGATGCGTCAGATTCCTGTCGATGGAACAGCATTGCACACGGAGCCGGCCTCACCGGTGGCTCCCCTAGCTGCACATACCGGAGTTTCTCTTCCGCTGTTCCCCGCCTTCCAGCCTTCGCCTCTGCCAGGGCAGTCACCAGTGGCTGCGCGAGAAGGAGGACTTCGACCAGGTTCGTGGTTTACCAGGTTGGGGGATTATATTCAGAAGAGAGTGGAGGTTACTTCGTGGTCTTCCCCTCCGGCGTCTACGACTAACCAAGCAAGTGTGTGGCATAATCGAAGTCAAGTTCAGACTATGATGGTTGCGTCTCCAGTTGTGGGAGAAAGGAGACCGGAATCGAACTCAAGCGGTTCCGCGGGAATTCCTCAAGAAATGGTTCAGGCTGAAGTAGCCCGACAACTGGACAGCGCGATGAGTGAAGTGATGAGTCGGCTGCAGGATGAGAGACTGAAGACGGAGCAGGCGACCTTGGAAGCTAGGCAGCTACGTGAGCAGCTTGAGAGATATGAGATGAGGGCCCAGTCAGGGCCGGTTGCCCCCCTTGGTCCTCCACCGGGGTTTCTTCCGCTGAGTTTGAGGGATCATGGAGCTTCTACCGGAGTCCCTGCGAATCATCCTCTACCTGGTCCTATGTCAGGGTCGACCGCGCATACGGCTCATGGTCGTCAGTGCTTTGGCGATGTGGAATATAAAGGCGAAGACGCTACAGTTGCAGGAGTTCCTAACCTACCTCGAGGTGATCGGGCTTTTGCAAGCATTGGTGATGTTGTCGCTGAAGGCTCTAACGTACCACGGGGAGATCGGGCCTTTGCGAATCTTGGGGATCGTGGTTCAGGAGTTTCTAACCTACCTCATGGTGATCGGGCGGCTGCAGCAGCTAGGGGTGTAGAACCCAATGTCTATGATCCTGGAGCTTCTACCGGAGTTCCGGCGAATCATCCTCTACCGGGTCCTTCTGAAGAATATGGAGCTAGGTCTCGTACCAGGTCTCAGTCGCCGGGTGGTCCGCGTGCCTTTTTCCAGGGTTTGTTCGGTCTGGGTACAACTGGTCGTGATGAAGGACAGCAGTTTGATCAAGGAGTCCAGATGGGATCGAGAACGATACCTACCACCTACATACCACCTCCACTTCAACCTCCACCTCCACTGCCACCTACAACAACAGGTGCAGCGGCGCCGGCTCGGGATGACAACGTCTTGGCGACCTTAGCCCGGGGCATAGAAGCGCTACTGCAGCAACAGCAACAAGGGCCTCGGCAAGATCGTCCAGAAACGGTTAAGCCTGCCTGGAATACCAGCCGTCAACGGGGTCGATAGACTTGCTTCACTGGTTGACGCATATAGCGCCGATGATGGAGGACTTGTCGGATACCAGTCTACTTTGGTGGCAGCAGACCGTCAAGGACGCCCTTACTTGGTATGCTCAGTACTCAGCTGCGCCACCGCTTGCACGATTACAACTTCGACCGCGACCCACCCATGATCTTCGTCCGGAGTGGGCTCGAGTTGAAAGACGGGCCACGGCAATGATGCTCAGCGCCGTTCCGAAGGCGATCCGCGAGGAGATAATCGCTCACGGGCAGATGTCGAGCTTGGATGTGCTATGCAAGCTGTACTCGGTGTATCAACCGGGTAATCTGCAGGAGAAGTCGTTGGTTCTACGGATGCTGGAGCAGCCTGAGGAGTGCACTACGGCCCTCCAAGCGGTGGAGGGGCTACGACGATGGAGCCTGTGGAGACGGAGAGCGGCTTCCTTGGGGATGGCAGAACCGGACGCGTCGGTTTTGGTCAGAGGACTGGACAAGATCACAGCTCCCATCATCCAGGGGAGCGGTGAGCTTTCGTTTCGAGTGAGCTTGATCAGGAGCACGCTGCAAGTGGATGTGAGTCCTTCTTCGTCTACGGTGACTACCTTTCACCAGCACCTCCAGGCTGAGATGGAGCAACAGGCCAGACTGGGAGTCGCAAAAGGAACCACGGATGTTTCCCCTGCGTTGCGTGCTGTTACCACCAATACCACAACCACCACAACGCCACAACCACCAACCACTACAACTCCATCTACCTCCCCTACTACCAAGCAGCAGGGTTCGTTGTGCCGATTCTTTGCGTCAGACAAGGGTTGTCGAAGGGGCAACGGATGTCGCTTCCCACATACGTGGGCCCTCTTGGAGAAGGGAAGTCGGCAGCGCAAGTGCTTGTGCTGTGGATCCACGCAGCATAAAGTCAAGGAGTGTCGAGCTCCAGGCGGCGGTCAGGCGAGGACTACAACCTCGCGTACGGAGGCGGCGGGCCCGGGGGAGACGGGGTCTACATCGCCTACGGCATCAGCGACGGATTCCGACGAGGAAGGTGAAGTTCGATGGCGAGCAGGTGCAGGCCAAGGTGTTTCAAGTTCTACAAGATGTGAAGAACATTCCACTGTTCAGGTCAGTGGTGGACACAGTGAGTCGCTGGGCCTGTCAACCTGTACCTCCTTCGCCTAGGGCGCGGTCTGCGCTGTTGGACTCAGGAGCGACTCATGTTCTACGTGCTCCTTCAGACAATCATGAATGGCTTCAGGCTAAGGACGTGAAGGTGAAGCTGGCTGGAGATGGTTATGCGGCCATGCGCCAAACCTCCGCGGGCACTATTCTCAATGAGGACCAGATGGCCCAGGTGATTGTGCCCCTCGGCAAGGTGATCTCCACCCTTGGATACAAACTACATTGGACCTCTGAGGAGTGCTACCTATACGCCGAGGACGGGGAGATTATCACCCTTGAAGTGGTTCGAGGATGCCCTGAGGTGAGCGAGGAGGTTGCCAAGAAGCTGATAACGCGGCTGGAACAGACCCAGCTTCCAGAACTCAAGGACGCCACTGAGGCGTCGGTCAAGGCGTTGAGCTTTGTGAAGTCCAGCTGGTGGGTTTGTCTCATGGAGTATGTTATGACGGGCAGCAGTGATGCTGCGAAAACAGCAATCAAGAAGGCCCCGTTCTTGTTGTACAAGGATGTGCTGGTGGAGGGCCTTGCTCTTCAAAGGCCAAGGAAGGGCATCTGGGAGATGCTCAAGGCCATCAATGTGAACAGGCGAACTCGAAAGCGCCTGATGAATTCCTCCTCGTGGGTGGTTCGTTGGGACCCTCCGGCAGTGGATCGTCCCCGGGATGCCTTGAAGCATCTGGGCATGGCCAAGGAGACCATGTACATCAACTTGAACACCTTGCTGATGGAGAATGAGTTCGAGGATGTTTGGAAGGTTGTGCTATGGGGAGCAATGGAAGGAAAAATCAGCACCGTTGTCGCTAAGGACAGTTTGGGAACTCCGATGAACCATGTGGTAGCCGCCCCTCACCGCAGTAAGGTGCATTATTTGCATGCACTGGCAACGGCAGGTCGAACTGCTCATGGTCAGGGTGCTGTGAGACTGCTGGTGGAGGACCTCGATCGAGTTCAGCGAGATCAGCGCGATGGTGTGGAAAGCATGTGGCCAGCATGGTCTATGTGCAAGGATGCCAAGGAGTACATGGCTGAGATGGGGATTGTTGATATCTCCATATCGGAGTTCACGGGCGAGAACTACGTGAGGGTCGCTCGTCTTGACGGTGACGCAGCTTGGCGACTGCACGTGATGCGGGGACATCAGCCTTTTCGTCGGGACTGCTCGGTGTGCGTTCGCAACAGCGCCACAGGCAAGCAGCACCGAACAACGATGCATCCAATGGCCTACACGTTAAGTGTGGACGTGGTGGGGCCGTTGAAGGAGTATGGCAAGTCACCAGACGGGGAGTTCTTCAAGTACTTCGTCATTGGCGCTCTAAGGATACCTAAGGTTGAAGGTGGTGATGGACATCCAGAAGTTCACGGGCATCCTATTCCTCCAGATGGTGTTGATGAAGACGAGGACGAGGAAATCCTGTCAGAGGAGGAGCGTGACGAGGAGGAGGCCGTTCCCGAGAGTGACTACTGTGACCCTGCGGAGATTGAGAAGGAGAACGAGCGGTGGAAGGAGCTGAAGGCCATGTTTAAGGAGCCCATTGCCACCACCACCTTGTACTTTGCGGTTCCGGTCAACAACAAGAAGGCTGCCACGATGCTGCCCGCCGTTCAAAAGATTGTCCTGGATGTGAAGGCTCTTGGCTACCCGATTACAAGGCTGCATAGTGATCGCGGCGGTGAGTTCAGAGGCCACTTGGTGCGGCGGTGGGCCCTTGCCCAAGGGATGTGGCCTACTACGACGTCGGGATCGGAGTCGGCATCTAATGGGGTTGCTGAAGCAGGAGTGCGATACTTAAAGCGCCGAGCTAGAGTACTACTGGATAGTTCAGGAGTGGGTCGACAGCACTGGCCTACGGCGTTCAACATGCGGCAGCTCAACAGCGTTGTGATCAACTTGGAGTTCTACCTGCACTTCCTGTGGCCTATGGTACCAAGGTGTATGTGAAGACCAAGAAGTACAAGACTGGTGCGGTTGAAGATTTTGGACCGCACTGGACTCGGGGACGGTATGTGGGACCGTCCACAGATATCCGAGGAGGCCATGTCATTTTGAAGGACACGGGAACTTTTGTGCAGACGACCCATGTGAGGATTACCAGGGAGCCACCCCCTTTGGACACCATTGCTCCGACTGTGGTTGTGGAGCCTGAAACCAGTCGTCCGGCCCCTGGAGTGGAAGAACCTCCTTTACCACCACCAGATGTCCCTCCTCCCGAAAGGAGGCTTCGAGTAAAGACTCCCCGAGCCGCGAAGCTCGACGAGCTTTATGAGCCTTGTGTTGAGCTGTTTGAGGCTACCCAGGGTATGAAAGGTTCGTTGGAGGAGGAGTGCGAGCTGAAGTATCTTCGGTTGGAGGAGATTGAGTACCTGGAAGGTGTCGCGCGTGGCTTGTGTCAGGACAGAGAGTTCTCTAAGAGTGATGGTCACAAGTTGCTGAGTTTGTTTGCGGGGACCTGCGGCAATCTGAAGGTTCCACGTGCTCCTGAAGGGCAAGGCTTGGTGCTGGGTGCCTTTGTTCATGGAGGGTCATTTGGAGTGACTCGGTATGGACGAGATCTACCATGGGTCATGAAGTATTTCAATATGTACCTCTATGAGAGGATAAAAGCTCGTTGGCCACATGTACGCCCTACTTGGACCACTTTAGCCCTTCAATGTGCAGAGACTATTCCCCGTCATCGAGATGTTCACAATGAGCGAGCTACGTTCAACTACGTTGTGGAGCTGAAGTCTGAGGATGAGGGAGGGCTGTGGGTTGAGGATAAGGGCCTCGAGCGCGGTGTTGTTGGAGGTGAGCGACTAGAAGATTTTCAGTACGAGGCTGAAGATGGTGCGGTGTTTGATGGCTGTGTGGTGGATATATCGGAGCAGCCAGCGGCCTTCAACCCCATGACGCCGCACGCCTACGTGATGATTGATCACCGACGGTGGTTTCTGAGTGCCTACACGCCGCAAAGGTTCTCTCGGTTGAGTCTTGGTGACCAACAATATCTACAACAAGCTAGGTTTCCTCTTTGTCAAGAAGATGAAGATTACCACGGAGAGCAGGAAAAAGGTCCTGCACTAAGGGCTGCTGACTTACCTTCCGGGACTACGTCGAGTGGATCTCATGTTGACCGGGGAGATGTGGAAGTGGCTACCGTGGGTAAATGTGAAGGAAGCTTCAGTGATTGGGCCATTTACGTCGAGGACTACGTCGAGGAGGAGCTGGAGCCAGGAGAGTGTGATCAAGTACGGTGTTTGAGGAGGATTGGTTCTTCTGATGATCCTGGTGATGAGCTTTGGTCCTTGATTGAGGCATCAGAGTTGTTGTCTGAGGAGGAGGTGGGCCCAGAGGTTGTTGAGAACTTCGGTGACAGGTTGGAGCATTGGAGCTCTATCGGAACTTTGGAAGTTCCACGACTTGCAAAGGTCGAACCCGAGTACACCCCAGGCATTGAGGAGATCATCAAGAATGCGGTCGAGCATCAAAGCCCGTTGCGCCACACCTACAACGTGAGCCCCCATGAGGCCAAGGAGGTGATCGAAAAATGGCGGTCCGCGATAACTAAGGAGGTGGGTGTCGTTGAGAAGGGATTCAAGAGGATCCGTGCTGAGGAGGTCGTCGAGTTAAAGAAGGAGTTCACTGTGCAGGAGCTCCCCTCCAAGCTGGTGTATACCGTGAAACCTCCGAGCACAACACCCACTACAACGGCAGGTCTTGGAGATGAAACTGCCTACTGTCGTCGAAAGGCCAGGGTGGTGTGCTGTGGCAACTTTGCTGACGAGGAGGGCTCCGACCTCTTCGCTGGAGGCATCGCCGCCGAGAGCATGAGATGCGTGTTAGTGTATACAGCAGACCAGGGCTGGATGGTTGGAATAGTCGATGTTACAGGAGCCTTTATGCTCACTCCGCTCCCGCAATCACAAGGGCAAGTTCGATATGTTATAAGGCCACCCGCTGCTTTAGTAGCCCTCGGTTTGGCAGACCGAAACGAAAGGTGGCTGTTGACGCATGGAATGTACGGCTTGCGCCAATCACCGAGGCTTTGGGCAGAGTACCGCGATACCGAGCTGAAGGGCATCACCGTCGAGTATGACAACAAGGTCTACGGGCTGAAGCAGGGTGTTGCAGAGCCAAACATGTGGTTGGTTTACGAAGTGGGAGCACCCCTAGATCGACCTCCGGAGGGCTTGATCCTGGTGTATGTTGATGATATTATGCTATGCGGACCAAGAGGTTTGGTGTGTGCTGTAGCGGCCAAAGTTTCTCAGTTATGGAAAACTTCGGAGTTGGAGCTGTTGACTGCGGAGCACGACCTACGGTTCCTTGGGTGCGAAATATCAACGGCATCAGATGAGAACGTCTTCTACCTCCACCAGCGGCCCTACATCGACGAGATACTACGTCGCCACGGGATAGCGGGGACTACATTGTCACAAGTGCAAGCACCACGCGACATGGTGACCTTTGAAGCGTTTGAAGGAGAAACCCCGGGCACCCCCGAGGAGATCAAAGCCGCGCAGCGGCTATGCGGCGAGCTTTTATGGTTGGCCCAGCGATCAAGGCCGGACATATGCTACGTTGTCAGTGCTATGGGTTCCTTGCTTTCCCGTGCGGCTGTTCGATGTGTTGCTATTGGCATGCGACTCTTAGCCTACTTGCAGCAGACCAAAAATATGGCCTTGACGATGAGGGCAACATCGGGCGAGCTTATCGCCTACTCGGACAGCTCCTTCGCCCCGCAGGGCAGCCGGAGCTTTACAGGAGTGGTGTTGAGCTGGAAGGGTTCACCCGTATCCTGGAGGGCGGCCAAACAGCCGTTCACATGCCTGAGCACAGCAGAATGCGAGTTGGTGGCGTCGATTGAAGCTTTGACTATGGCAAAGTCTTTGGAGGCGATTGTCAATCAGATAGAGCCACAACCCCGGATGATAATTTTGGGGATCGATAACCAGGCTACCATCGCGATCGCCCAGCCCTCAACTACGGCTTCTTGGAGGACGAGGCATTTGCGGGTTAGGGCGGCTTACATCCACGAGCAGGTGGAGTCGAGTCAGGTTCAGATCCGTTATGTTCCTGGGAAGCAGCAGTGGGCGGACCTCCTCACGAAAAGTTTCCCACGGCAACGCTTGGTCGAGTTGACTGCACTATGGGGTTTTGTGGATCGTGTTCATGAAGCTTCGAAAAAGGCAGTGGTGAAGGCTATGTTGATGTGTATGGTGGTCCAGACTACACGTGCTCAGGAGCAACCGGAGCCCCTCGCGATCAACACCTCCCTCGAGCTCTACGTGATGATCTTGGTGATGGGCATAGCCGTTGTTGGGCTTTGGGAGTGCATATGGCTGTGTGTCGATAGGTGCTGTACGAGGCCCGAAGAAACCAGGACTGCGCGGAGAATGAGAAGACTACGAGAGGCTGTTCAGCGGGAGCTCGAGACCCAGATCCACGAAGCAGCCGCTTCGCCTACCGGAAATGACCATGGACCTCCGACTACCCCACCAAGGCCAAGGCGGGCATCTACTTCTATGTCATCATCGTCAGCCCCTCCTTCGGTGTTGAGTTCTCCTATGCCTAGGCGACCGTGCCTTGCTAATGCTGCTACACAGACGGAGATTGATCAGGACTATGTGCCGATCGTCGAGTACCTCGATCGTGATGTACCGGTACCAGTCCCTGTTCGCGAGTGGCATCCCGGACCACTCTATGTCACCCCCCACGGCGACACCTTTCATACCCATGAGCGATGCTGGGGATTGAGGAATGCAAGATCGCGACCTCTGCGATTCTGTCAGTGTTGCCGTGATAATGGTGGGCACTCCCTACGTGAACGTCACGGATGAGCTGGGCAGACTGCGGAATGGAGTGTGTGATCTCCCTTCACCAGGTAGCTCAAGGAGGAGTGATGAAAGCCTTGAGTCTGCCAGCCTCTTGAAATTATGTGCATCAACCAGACCTTGATGGTCCAAGCTTTGCGAAGTGCTAGAAGACTGTAGCCAGTGTCAAGCACGGCAGGTCCTAGTATACAAAGCATTGCCATGATCGGCAGAAGCCAGCAATGTTCGTGCGCTTCGTGTAAAACAATTCGCATTACCAATTCGTTTGCTTCCGCCATGTCGTATTCACATGCTGTTTCTGGTGCGTCAGAGAGTGCCTTGCTTCAGCACTTACGGTTTAGGGTTTCGTCTCAGGTTTAGGGGCAACCTGCCTTTTTTGTACGGTTCCATATAAAGTCTATTTGAGGTCTGTGGGGCTGAAGCGTTTATGATTTAGGGTTTTAGGCTTACGGCATCTGGGTTTGGGGGTTTAGGTTTAGGGTTGCGTCTGCAGGCTTTTAGGGTTTTGGGACCTAGGGCTCAGGGTTCTAGGCTTGAGGGCTTCGTCTAGGGCTCCGGGTTTTAGGCTTAAGGCTTTAGGGTGTAAGGTTTAGGGCTCAAGGCGTAGTGTTTCAGGTTTCAGCGTTTCCTATGGGAGTTAGCCCAGCGCTTAAGATGAGAGAACCAGTACTAGAAGGGGCCACTCTAGCAATCCCCAAACCCCAACCCCAAAAAGGCTACTTAAAGGGTCAGGGGACTTAGTAACTAGGGTTCTATACTTATATTTACTTATAACCCCAATTAAGGTACTTATAACCCTACTTACTAAGTCCCATGATCCCCCAAGTAGACCCTAAACCCTAAACCCTTATAGTACCCCTATAGATCCCGTAAAAGGACCCTTAACCCCCTACTTACTAAGTCCCCCTATTTATAACCCCCAAAAGGCTACCAATGTTTACGACGAGGTTGTCTCGGAGGCCGGGATCCGAGCTGGCGCTGCGGCCGGCAGCGGGCGAGACCTCCGGCGTGCTTACGGTTTAGGCTTTGTGGCGAAGGATCATGGGACTTAGTAAGTAGGGTTCCTTAAGGGGTTCCTTAAAGGGTTCTATAAGGGATCTATAGGGGTTTAGGGTTTAGGGTCTACTTAAGGATCATGGGACTTATTCAATATCGTTGTAAGATCAGTACCTTAATTGGGGCTATAAGTAGTTATAAGTACAGTTACCTTCATTTTAACCCTCGTTACTGAGTCCCATGACCCTTTAAGTAGGGTTTGGGCTCTAGGGTTTAGTGTCGTGGTTTAAGGGGCATCGATGTTATTGTCCAGGGGTGCTTTGTCTCTCTGAGGTGTTGGGGCATACGGTCTAGGGGCATGGTGCGTGGGTTCCAGGTTCTGTTGGTTCAGGGTTTTGAGGCTTAAGGCCGTCATGCTTCGGGCTTTGGGCCTTGAGTTTGGAATCAGGCTGCAACTGCAACGCGAAGACAAAGAATAGCAAGCCGCAGCAGCAGCAGCAGCAGCAGCAGCCACAGCGTGACCACAACACTGCAACAACAATAACAGGTACCCTTCTTCCTAGTAGTTGGCTAAAATGAAGGAATCCAAACAAAAAGGGCAAAAGGGTACTACATAGCGCAGCCCGAACCCTATTCTAGTCATTAAGGGCTCCTGTATCACGGAACCCCTGTAGTCGGGTCTGTTGCTTAGGGATTCGGGTTCAAAGTTTTTCGCTCATGTACAAATGTACAGCGAGACCCTTGCTGTGACTTGCCGTGGCACCGCTTCTCCCAACATCTGGTGCAGCTGCGCTTGGGCTGCGGGGCGCCTGGGCATCCGCTTCAACAAAACAACCAAAGCCCATACCCTCAACACCAAACCCTGAAACCCCATGTACCCTATACACCCTACAAACCCCACACCCTCTGAACCCTCAACCCTATAAGTTATAAGCCCTAAACCCTGAAAGAAAGGTCGAAGCCTCATCACCCAAAACCCCCAACACTGAGGATCCGCAACCCTGAACCCCAGACCTTTACCCCGAAAAGTTATCGAACCTGAAAGGTGTCGATTGAGGATTAAGGGTTTCTGGGTTTATATAGGGCTTTGGGATTTTGGGTTGGCGGCTTCCGGTTGCTCGCGAAGGCTTTCGGAAAGAGCCGAAAGTTGTTATTCACAGACCTACATGAGGCTACCAAGAACTTTCAAGAAGGCCGGGATCCTCAACCGTTCGGAAAAGATAATCCCTTCTCCCTTTTTTTGAACACCCCCCTAATAATGTAAACACATTGGGGCGAATCCTACCGAAATCATCCCTGCCCGTTAAAACCTATTCCGAACTCGAGGAAGGGTTTCGAGGCTCCAAGTACCCTTAGAGCACAGTAAGAGCACGAGCAAGAGCAAGAGCATGAGTCAGAGCAAGAGCAGGAGCAAGAGCAGAAGCGGGAGCATCAGCAAGAGCAGCATCAAGAGCAAACCAAAAAACCAGGAGAGGGAGTAACAGCAGGAGCAGGAGCAAAAGCGGGAGCAACAGCAACAGCAGGAGCAGGCGCAAGAGACGCAGCAGGAGCAGGAGCAAAAGCCAGCGCAGGAGCAAGAGCCAGAGCAGGAGCAAGAGCGCGACCCCTCAAAAGTGGCAGCAGAGATGAGACTGCCCCCCTAACACCAAGAACACTTTCCGCAGTTTTATTGCCGGCGGGGGCCCCACGTTTAATGTTACGGGTGGGAAGGGACTATGGGTTCCACTGGAAGTGCGAAACACGGCAATTGCTTAAACTGCCATCAAACACTTCAGCTGAAGGGGAAGATCGTAATGTCTCAGCCGAGCCGATTCAAGAAGTACGAGGCACTTGTGATCTAAGTGGGCCTTAGTGGCAACCCCGAGCTTTCGAGCAAATCGTGACCCGTCGCTTCGTGATTGAACCCTCGGCTCTGAACCCTAAAGCAGCTGCAGCCCCTTTTTTATGAGTCCCCAGGCACCACGCAGCGGCGCGCAGTCGTTGCAGAAGATCTTGCCTGGACGACTTGGAAACGGCTTCTACTTAAAGGGTCATGGGACTTAGTAACTGGGCTTATAATTAAGGTAGCTCTACTTATAATTACTTACAACCCCAGTTAGGGTACTTATAACCTTACTTACTAAGTCCCATGATCCTCCAAGTATGTTACCTCCTTTCTTCAGCTCCCAATACTGCAGACATGTTGAAGGGTGATCATGACGTTTTGGATCTTGTAAAGCCAGCATATCCCAGTTCCCATACTCTAGGAGCGTCTTAAAACATCAGGGTTGAGCTTTCTGAGTGAAAGAGCTCGGGCGTGTTGGTGCTTCGCTTTTGGGCTCATGTGCGGTGTGGGGTTTGGGGATGTGGGGCTGTAGGAATTTAGGGTTTAGGTCAGGAGTAGGTCTTAGCCTAAACCCCAAAACCCTAACCTTGCAGCCAACTCCTCTGCACGAAACCCTCCGGGGTTTAAGGGAAGCCGAAAGCCTCTGAACCCTAAACTTCTAAACCCTGAGCCCTAAACCCCAAAACCCGAAACCCCTAAACCCTGAACCCAAAACCCCTAAACCCCAACTAAGCCCTAGACCCCAAACCCTGGAGTTCCGGGTTCCGTTGTCACCCAGGGTGCCGCAGCTGCGACAGTGATGCCGCCGTCGGAAGAGCGTAAAGGGCCGGCCGCAGGTCCTTGACGCTTTGTAACAAGGGGTCTTGGGTTTCGGGGTCTAGGGTTTCGGGTGATGCTTTCCTTGGAAGGTTTAGGGTTTAGTTTGGGGCTTAGGCTTTAGGGTGGAGGGTCTCGGGCTGGCTCCAGGATCTCAACCGTTATCCATAGAGCTTCCTATAGGAACTCATTCACCCATATCTCCTATACCATGACATGTCCTATGTTATGCGAGAAGCCCTTCCGTGAAGCAGGATCTTTACTATTGCAAATGTCCTCACAAAAACATCCCAAATATACACGCCCAAACTATACACGCCCGGACATTCAAGAGCAGCCGCACGGGATCTGGCAAGGTCTTGGCAAGACGCGGCTTAAGGATCCTTTTGTAGCGCCTTAACCGTTCCTTTACAAGGCCCTTTCCGGGATTCCTATACGGGCTCCTATACGGGTACAGTAGTATAAGTTAGAAGCTGCCCCCACCCTGTAATGGGGACTACAAGGACCTATAGGGATTGGTTAGGGTTATATTAGGGCCCTACTATATTCCTATTATACCACTATTACAGGATGGGGGCAGCTTCTAAAATATAAGGCTTCCTTTAGGCGCTCGCTTCATGCTTTTCTCTATAGATCTTCTCCCTGCCTCATGCAATCCTGCCCCCCTTGGGTTAAGGGTTGAGTGCGTTGTGCGAACTCGGGGATCCCAAAACCTGAAATCCAAACCGCGAACCCTGAACCCGAATCCCTAAACCCTAAACCCTAAACCCTAAACCCTAAACCCTAAACCCTAAACCCCTAAACCCCTAAACCCTAAACCCTAAACACCAATCTGAACCCTCAACCCTGAACCCGGGCACCCTGAAGCCTCCAGCCTAAAACTTACCTTTGGTTAGTAGGGAATGAAGGAATGATAGTAATATATAGTATAATAGTACCCATTCCTTCATTCCCTACTAACCAAAGGTAAGAAAATTTTTTGGCCTAAAACCTTGAGCATCCTTGAACCATGAAACCTCCTGAACCCTGAACCCTTTGAACCCCCGATCCTGAACCCTCATGAAACCCCAAAAAGTTACTGCTCATACAAGCCGGATAAAACCTTCAATGGCAAACAAAATTACTAAACCCTGAACCCTGAAGCGCAAAAGCGTGAAATTACTCCAAACAAGGATCCACAGAGACATGTGGCTTCCTTGACTTAGGGTTTACACTGCTAAGAATACCTACAGAAGTTATTGAACCTTAATACTATACTGCACTTGGGACCTTACCAAAAGTTATCATGTTCGCTTTTCTCAAGTAATATAGTAACATAAAATCAAAAAACTAAGTACCCCTAAGAATATAAACTGAACTACGGCATGCTGGAGTCTCAGGGAAGGTCCTTCCTCATAGATCCCTTATAGATCCCTTTGAGGAAGCCCTGATAGAACCCTAAACCCTAAACCCTAACCCCAAACCCTAAACCCCAAAACCCTAAACCCTAGACCGAGCAACGATCCCTTACAGATCCCTTTGAGGAAGCCCCTTATAAAACCCTTGGGAAGTTCCGTCTGAGAGGCTCAGCCATGCAACAGTCCGCGGCCTCGTCGGGGACCCAAATGACCTGCTGCAGTTTTACGGGCTCTCGCGGTGGGGGCTTATGGGAGGGTTTAGGGTTCAGGGATCAGGGGTTAAGGGTTTAGGGTTTGGGGTTTAGGGTTTACGGGTTTAGGGGTTTAGGGTTTAGGATTTTCTGGTTGGGGTTTATGGCAACTTGTATTCCTGCAGGCTTGCGTGCCTGGACCCTGAACCCTGACAGTACCCTGTAGGGTCCCCTTCCAAATTGGGACAAGGAGGGCTGGACCTTGGGTTTGGGGGTTCGAGCTTTGTTGGGGGGAGCCTAAGAAGGTGTTTTGCGTTTGTCGGGTAACTTATGCTTTGCCGTCTTCATAATGTATGGAGTTTATCTTTGGGCGCATCCAACTTTCAAGGTAAGTCAGTTTGAAGCTAACTGCAACATAAACTATTTACGGGATGGAACTGGCTTTTTCTAACTATGGATCACACTAACAACATCACTTCCCTCGCAAGGCACCCTGTCTCTCCTCTCAATCTGGTCCGATTGTGCAGTAGGTGTTGCTCACGCCTTTGGGTATCAGACCTTCGGCATTGAATCGAAATTCCTGACCAGGTGAACTCCTCGCTTTGGCGGTTAGAAGCAGAAATTCGGCAGTGCCGCAGATTTGCAGGGCTTGGGTCAAGCCCGGTAACCCCAAACCCTAGACCCTGGCTGGCTTATACTTAAGCAATTTTCACTGGCCCATGACCCCAGTATAAACTGAATAACTAACTCAGGCGGCTTATGACTGGCTGGTGATTATACCCATGGATAGGTAATAAATACCCCGAACCTCCAAGAAGAATGTTTTGGCCTGAAGACAGAGACTTGAACCTAAACCAAGAGCCCTGTATGCTGTTGAAGGCCTCCGGCCTGTTAAACGTCCGGCTATCATGTCATATCCCTCAGAGTCCTTTATATTGATAAGCATTGAGCCCAAAACCGGATTCTAATTCTGAGGGTCCGTACATTATTCCTGCATACCCATTCACCGTTGAATTTCCGAAGGCCTTGAGCCCAACATCCTTGCATGGAGGATGAGAAGACTTGGGAAGAAGGTGCTTATGAACCCCCCAGTGCTCCCCAACCTCAAATAACCCTGAACCCGAAACAACCATCAACCCACAACCCCTAAACCCTGAACCCCACACCCCCAAACCCTAAACCCTAAACCCTAAACCCTAAACCCCTAAACCGGAAACCCCAAACTCCGGAGCCCCCCCGTAGCAGGACCTCCCCGGTGGTGCCATTCGACAGGAGCGCCTGTCTCGAGTTCCAGGGCTCCGGGCGGATCGGCTTTAGAACCCATACTTGGAGGGTCGGGGGACTTAGTAAGTATGTTATAAGTACACTTACAAGTGCCTCAAAAGGGACCCTAATTGGGGTTATGGTACTTATATGTCTCTAAAATGACTACTTACTAAGTCCCCCGACCCTCCAAATAGGATGACCTTAACCCCCAAATGAGCTAGGTTTTCAGGGATTCTGACTTCCTTGTATAAGTCCTTAAAAGAAATAGTAGGTTGCTCCGGGTCCAGGTAGGTTGTACTTGAAGGGTCATGGGACTTAGAGACTAGGCTTATAATGAAGGTAACTGTACTTATACTACTTATAACCCCAAGTTCAGGTCCTTATAACCTTGCTTCTTAAGTCCCATGACACTCCAAGTACGGGCCTTGAAAGCCAGAGTAGAGTAGGCTTCCCTTCTCTAAAGGGTTCTATAAGGGTTGCTATAAGGGGTACTATGAGACCTGTCCCCACTTCCAGCGCTCCGGGCTGGCCCTACATCAAGGTTTCCGGGTTTAGGGGTTTAGGTTGGGAGCTGCCCCCACCCTGTAATAGTGACCATAAGGATTATACTCCCATCATACCACCATCACAGGGTGGAGGCAGCTTCTAAGGTTTAGGGTTCTGGGATTAAGTTGCAGCAAGGTCGCGTCAGCTGATATTTGCAACGTACAGTACTGCAGATAACGCTCATTGAAACCGTCATCAAGATGTGCGTGACCCCACCCAACACCCAAGAAATCCTAAGCGCCACACCCTCAATCCAAAACTTCACGAGCCACCCTGCCCAAAGCCAAGCCCGACCCCCCTCGGCAAACACATAAAACGGTAACGTGCATCATCAGCATCATTATAGGAATTTTACTTGAAACCACTAGTCATAACATCAAGAAAGGCAATAAGAAAACACACAGCAATAATAATAATAATGCCAGCAATAATCATAGTGAAAATGAATATTCATATATAACGGGTCCTAGTAGTCATAAGACTCATCAGTTTGTACATTCAAACCCCTAGTATCCAGACCTCTGCCAGGGGCTGCAGACGCGCCGCATGCGGAGACAGCTCTTTCCGCAGCTCCTCTCAGAGAGCTGAAGGACACATATGCCCCGGAACCTTAAAGGTTCAGAGTTTAGGGTCACTAGATGCTAAACCCTAGCCCCTAGGCCCTAAACCCTTACAAGACCACCCTCGATGCACCCAGAGACTCCAATATTCCTTAATTAAGGAATATACCTTAAATCATATAAGGGATCCTACCATAATTTCAGGAATATTCCTTACTTAAGGGATATTGGAGTCTCTGGGCATTTTGCGGAAGATTCCTTACCAAGGGCTCGTCGACCTCTCTGACCACCCTACTTAAGGGATCATGAAACTTAGTAACTAGGGTTATAATTAAGGTAACTGTACTTATAGTTACTTGTAACCCCAATAAAGGTACTTATAACCCTACTTACTAAGTCCCGTGACCCTCCAAGTACCCCGGACGCCCCCATTTGCTTCTTAATTAAGGAATGTACCTGAAATCAGCTTGGGGATCCAACTATAAGTTAAGGTACACTCCTCATTTATCATAGAAGGGTCTCTACTCTTATCTCAGGTATATTCCTTAATTCTGGCATCCCAGATCTTGCTATACTTCGAAGTGAACTCCTTCGTTCCCTTATAGAACGCTTCTAGATCCTTTAAGGTACATTACATTCCTTAAATCTGGGACACTGGAAGATCTGGTCCCATCCCAGGAACGACGGGACCTCCAGCTGCGATAAGTCGCCTTCCACCTTCGTTTAGGATTTATGGGTTTATATAGGGGTTCAGGGGGTAGGGATTAGGGGTTTAGGCTTTAGGGTTCAGGGGTTTATAGGGTTTAGGTACAGGGCTTTGGGGTTACGGCTTCAGGGTTCGGAGTCTAGGGTTATGGGCTTAGGGTCTAGGGCTGGTTCAAAGTTTAAGATTTAAGGGCTGAAAGTTGAGGGGTTTAGGGTTTGGGGTTTGGGGTTTAGGGTTTAGGGGGCAGTTTACGTAGATTTTAGAGTTCGGCTTAGGGGTTGCGGGTTCAGGCTTTAGGAGTGTCGAGGTTTGGGGCTCTTAGGTATGGGTTGGGGTTTAGGGTTTAGGGTATGGTTAGGCTCTCTTGATGTCTGGTGACAGGCAAAAAGTTTGAGGCGCTTTGCGAAGAGTTCATGTTTCGATGACTTCCCAGTGATTCTTGGACCCACAAGTGTGGCCCTAGACCAGCCAAACACTACACCTAAACATCCAGAACCCAAAGCTCCAAGAACCCGAAGCTCCGAGAACCCTAATTCTGTAAACCATTGTGGGTGTGACACCCATGATGGTTGAGAGTTTGGTGTGGAGTCGGCTTCTTGAGCGCGGGTATCTGAAACCCCGAATCCATGGCCCTCTGCCTCCTCTTTCGGGTGTGGGGTTTAAGGACGAGTAAAGTGTCAAGGAACTCTTTAATTAAGGGTGGCCTCTGAGCACACCCCTGGGGTGGAATCCTATATGCTGGATCGACATATTAATGCACAAACTGCCCCCATATATGCAAGCTCATTGCTTGTGTAAAACTCACATACAAGTAGCGCCTAGGTGAAGGACTCGGGGACTAAGTAAGTAGGTATGACTGGGGCCTGGGTACCGTAGTCATTGCAACTCTGCTGCTGCTGCTTTTACGGGGCGCGTGACGGGGTTAGCGACCACGGCCCGACCATAGTGAAAGGAATCATAAAGAAAACATCTGCAACCATCCCAGCGCGTCGAGCGGAAGGGATGCACTGAGCGTTCAAGCATCAAGCGAATGCTTGTCGTCACTGTACGTACAAAACCCAAGGTCCTAAGGGAGAGGGGCCCTAAACCAAAACCGAAGCCAGAAAACGTAAGGTAACCCATAAATTCTCACAGCCGTTCGAAGCTTTTCCGGAGCGCTTAAGGCGGCGGCGCCCCAGCTGCACACAACTCATGCAACGCACGTCGATGAAAAGGTGGAATCCTTGACAGCGGTTGACCATTGCTGCCCTGAGGGGTCGGACAGAAATCGTAGACACAAACCTTGAAAGACTGTCCACAAAGCAAAGGGCTAGGATGATCGCCATAATCATCACTACCCGTCCGGCTGCAGGGATGCCCTGTGCACTCAAGCGTCAAGCGAAAGCCTGCCGAAGATGTACGTATGAAGAACCCCAAGTCCAGGGAGATGGGCCCTAAACCGAAACCTCAAGCGGAACTTAAGGCAAACATTAACTCACACAGCAGTTCGAAGGAACTTTTCGGGAGCGCCTAAAGCGGCGGCGCCCAAGCTGCACACAACTCATGCCATGCACGTCGATGAGAAGATGGGTCCATAATCATATCTGCGCGTCGGGCTGCAAGGATGACCTATGCGTTCAAGCATCGAGTGAATGCCTGCCGGAACTGTGCAAATGAAGATCCCCAGGTCCTAGGGAGGGGAGCCTAAACCGAGACCGAAGAAGAAAACTTAAGGAAACCATTGATTCTCGCAGCAGTTCGAAGGAGCTTTTCGGAAGCGCCTAAGGCGCCGGCTCTCATGCTGCACACAAGTCATGCCATGCACGTCGTAAGGCAACTGAGAAGCAAGGAGGTGGTCAGAGGTTGACCGCCCGTAAGGCAACTGAAATACGAGGCCATAGAAAACTGAGTGGTGCAGTTGCCCTTCGACAGGCATCCGCGGCCTGTTTCATATCGAGGCTCCAAAGCATATATCCATGAACAGGAGGCGAGACCTCAACCAGTTCTAGCGAATAAGAAGCAGTCAGTTGCTGACCGCCCAGCACGGCACCTGAGGAGCTGAGATAGGTTTAAAGAGTTAGAATGCGCCGTTGCGGCGTCCACATCCAAAGTGCAGCGACACGAGGGCCGCACGAAGACCTAAATGAAACCATAAATTGCAACACTCGCTGGGAGTGCACCGTATCGAGAGAACTAGCTGGTAGTTCCAAAGGGTAGACCGTAGTTGGCACGTGAGGAACGGCCTTGACGGGCACAGGAAAGAAAACGACAAGAGGCGAGACCTCAGCCAGTTATGGCGAAAAGGAGGCAGTCGGTTGCTGACCTCTCAGCAGGGCACCTAAAGACCTGATGTAGGTAAAGAGGTAGAATGCGCCATTGCGGCGTCAACGTCCCAATTGCAGCAACACAAGGCCGCACGGACACCTAAAAACCATAAGATGATACACTCGCTGGGAGTGTTCCATAACGAGAAAACGAGTTGGTGGTTCCAAGGGATGGATCGTAATTGGCTCTTGAAAAGGCTGACAGTGATTGTCTGCCATAACGGGCACCTGAAAGAGGACAGCAGGCGCAACCTTAAAACTTGCTGGCGAGAAGGAAGCAGTCAGTTGATGACCGACCAGCAGGGCACCTGAACCTGAGATGGCAGAAAGGAATGTGCCGTTGCGGCACTAAAGTTCCATGCACAGCACCACGAGTACCGCTCAGAAACATAGAACCATAAGATGCACCACTCTCTGGGAGTGAGCCAACCCCTAAAGGGTGCGTGGGACCCCTGTGGTTGCTGTGGTGAAGAAAATACCGAATATGCTGACCAAGGCAAAGGCTGAGGCCAACATGACTGAGGTAACAATGCGGTCGCATGGCAGTCATGACCTGACTTCCAGTTGCCTGCGTGGCGGGCAATGGGAGAGCAGGCTCACAAGCAGAGGGCATGTAACCATCCTAAATAGATCAGACCCAGTCGCCAGGTAACTGATCGCCCTACATGAACACAAATACCGCTGCTCTCAGCTTGCGACAGGTCCAGCTCTGGTAGCTGGCAGCGTTCCGGACCCTAGTCATTGCAACTCTACTTCTCACCTGCCTACGCAAAACTCACACCCGACCCTTTGAGAAATCCTAATTCTGCCGTCTACTCCTCGCATAGCTTGGGAGATCCAACTGAACCAAGAACAGCACCAAGCAAGAAAAAACCCACAACCCTAAAAGCCTAAAACCCTACAACCCCAAAACACCACCATAAAACACAAAACCTAAACCCTAAACCCGAAAACCCTACAGTCATAAACCGCTAAACCCTGTGCTAAAAAACTCTCAACCGACCCAGGAACCTGTGTTAGCGGAGCTGAGAGCGCCTTCCAAAATCCCTCAATTCAGGAGTATGCCTTAAATATTATGCTACGGATCCTATTTATAATGTAAGGTATATTCCTTGATGAAGGAGTATGCCTTAAATCATATTTGTGATCCGATCCACTTTAAGGCATATTCCTTAACTAAGGATCTTGGAAGGTCCGCGTCCGCTGAAAGGGTCATGGGACTTTGTAGCAGGGTTATAAGTGAGGTAACTATATTTATAGATAAATTAAGGTACTTATAACCTACTAAGTCCCATGATCCTCCAAGTAGGGACATTAACATACAGATCCGTTTAACCTCCTGAAACAACTCCTAAACCCCAAAGCCCTAAACCCTTAGTCTTTGGGGCACCTTCAGCTTCCCCGCCGCCAAGAGCGGCAGCGCCGCCGCCCGCCCGCCGGAGGCGAGCCTCTGCACCTTTTGCTTGGAGGATCAGGGGACTTAGTAACTGCAAGGGTTCCTTAAGGAGCTGCTCAAAGGGTTCTATAAACGATCTAGAGGGGTTTAGGGTTTAGGGTCTACTTAAGGGTCAAGGGGCTTAGTAAGTAAGGTCATAAGTTTATAGGTATATTTACCTTGATTATACACCTTTTGGAGTTCCTGCAAGGTTTTTGTACGGAGGTTTAAGGTTTGGGGTTTAGGGTTCCTTTAAAGGGATCTTTATGGGATCCCTTAAGGGTTCCTTGAGGATTCCGTTAACGCATGCTTGAAGTGTTCAGCAATGGCTTTACAATTGACGGTTTTGGGTTTAGGAGTCAAGGTTTGCATGTTTTTGGGTTTACGGTGTAGGATTTCAAGGTTTAGGATGTTTTTTGGCTTTAGAATCTAGGGTTTGGGATTGAGGGTGGTCTTGAGTAAAGCGCTATGACTTGAAATGCAACAGCAAGCGTTTTGTACAAGATGTGTGCAGCAGCAAGCGTTCTTGTACGGCCTGTGTACTGCGTTTTCTGGTTTAACGTTGTTGTAAGCTACCACGCCACCTCTTTGCTTGGCCCAACAAAATCTTGAAGGATTCAGTTTGGGCCCTAAACCCTAAACCCTATAACGCCTATAACCTAAACCCTAGACCCTGAAGAGGTGTTAAAGCTTCAAGGCTGTACGACTGAAGGTTGACGGCTTGTAAGGCTTGAGATTTTGAGGTTTAGGGAGTAGGGCGTAGGGTTGACGGCTTAAGGTTCCGGGGCGAGGCCCTTAGCAAGTAGGTCAGATCAAAGCTTACGGACACCAAACACCTACTTACCAAACCCTAAACCCAAAACCCAAAACCCAAAACCCAAAACCCTAAACCCTAAACCGGAAGACTGCCGATCCCCATCAGAGCCGCGCACAGCCGAGGAACCGGAAACTGCACGGCCGAAAACAGATTTCCAAAGCCTGTTAGGGCTTAGGGTTTAGGGTTTATAAAGCCCTTATAGAACCCTTATAGAACCCTTATAGAACCCTTGTAGAACCCTTGTAGATCCCTTTAAGGGAACCCTGAATCCGGGTCTAGGGTTTAGGGGGCCCTTTGACCGCTTGAAGCTCTAACACCCAAGCTCAGAATAACCCCCGTTACACCCCCAACGCACCCGACACAACCACCGACTCCCCACCAAGGTGCCGTCTGCATCGAGTCGATGCGCAGCGACGTCCTCGCCGGAGATGGAGCCTCTAGCCGCTCTAAGTTAAAGGCCAGGGCAGAGGGTTTAGAGGTTTAAGCGGTCAAAGGGCCCCCTAAACCCTAGACCCGGATTCAGGGTTCCCTTAAAGGGATCTACAAGGGTTCTATAAGGGTTCTATAAGGGTTCTATTAGGGCTTTATATTTGGGGGTAGGGCTGGGGCGCTCAGACTTTTGGAGTTTTGGGCTTCGAGCTTCTGAGGGTCTTGGGGGTTGAGGGCCCCTTCTTAAGCTTTTAGGGGCCTTAATAATTGGAATAGGGTTCCTTTTCAAGGGGTCTATAAGGGATAGTACAAGGGTACTATAATATACTTTTAGGGCTTGGGAGTTTGGATTGCAGGGCAAACTGGCAGCAATCGCGATATGGCTTCCGTCGAGCCGCAGCCCTCTTGAAGATCCTGACCCTTCATCCCTTCAGCTAATCGTCTAAAGGCCCCGAACCTTGAATTCCAAAACCCGGAAACCGAATTGGAACAAGAAGCAAGTCCCTGAAATCCCGACCCTCAAGCCTATCGGCCTTGTAGATTCAGCGGTACTGTGGAGCCGATTCTAGATTCTAGAGACAAACCCAGTACGCAATGCACCTGCGAAGACACCAAACCTCCAGTTTCAATGTAAGGAGGATTCCTCTATGTTAACGGGCTTTGGAGCTCTCTGGGAAACCCTAAAGACTTGAATTAAACTCCAAGTCCCATACCTCTAAACCCTATGCCCAAAAGCTTAAAAGCAATTGAATCCCTGAACACGGCCCAAAGCCCTCAGCTGTCTCGTTTGGCAGGCCTAAACCCAAAACCTGAAGGGGTTGTTGGGTTTAGGGTTTTTTGACCCTAAACCCTAAACCCTGAACCCTAAACTTAAACCCTAAATCCCAAACCGTAAATACATCCTAGACCCTGAACCCTAATCCTGGCACCCCAAACCCCCTTAGAGGAACCCGAAAAAAAGGAACCCTTTGATTGAACCCTTTAATGCTACCCTTATACATCCCTCAGAGATCCCTTTGAAGGAGACCCTTAACAGGATCCCTTAAAGCAGCCCTCAAAGGAGCCCTCAAAGGAGCCCTGAAAGGAACGCCCAAAGAAAATTTAAACCCTAAACCCCTAAACCCTAAACCTTAAAAACCTTCAAAGGAACCCTTCTAGAACCCCCTGCAACCCTTTTTGACCCCTTCAAAGGAACCCTTAAAACCCCTATAGACCCGTTCAAAGGCACACCTAAAACCCTTACAGATCCCTTGAAAGGAACCCCTAGAACCCTTCTAGATCCCTTTCAAGGAACCCCTCAAACCCTTATAGACCCCTTGAAAGGAACCCCTCAAACGCTTATAGATCCCTTGAAAGGAACCCCTCAAACCCTTGTAGATCCCTTGAAAGGAACCCCTCAAACCCTTGTAAATGCCTTGAAAGGAGCCCCTAAAAGCTTGATGAAATCCCTCCGGGCGCCTGCCCTGCAGCCAGCTGTAAGGATCCCCCCGAGCGGCCGAGGACATGGCAGACATCTCCCGCCAAGGAGACCTCGAGAGGATCTAGAAAGTAGATCCCCTAGTTTGGGGCTTAGTAGGGCTCCTTAAAGGGATCCTTTAGGGTTTAGAGCCCAGTACCCTACTTAAGGAATATAGCCTAAATCATAACATGAAGCCTTATATATTATTTAAGCCATATTCCGAAATTAAGGGGCACTGGGCTCTACCTCGACACCCAGACCCCCGGGAGGATCTAGAAAGTACATCCCCTAATTTGGGGCCCTATACTACTAAGGGTACTTTCTAGGAACCCCCATTGAGGGATCTACTTTTTGGATCCTCCAAAGAGGGTCTGGGCAGGTCTAAAGGGTTCTATAGCGGTTTAGGGTTTAGAGATTAAGGCATTAGAGGAGAGCTCGGCAGGTCTGAAGAGTTCTTTGAGGGCTTAGAATTTAGGGTGTAGGGTTTAAGGTTCTATGAGGGTTCTTGTAGGAGACCTCGAAAGGTCTAAGAGTTCTGTGAAAGTTTTTTTTTGAGCACCTTTTTCCGCCTGGCAGTTAAGGTCGGCGAAACCCACCGGTGTGGGAGGCCCCAACCAGACCCTTCGGCACATCACGAACTTGCAGTGGCCCTCTGTGAGGGGTTTAGGGTTTAGGGTTCTGTAAGGGTTCAGGGTTTAGGGTAATGGTTTGCGGTTCAAGGTTCTATCAGGGTCATTGGTTTAGAATTTAAGATTCTACCAGGGTTATGGGTTTAGGATTTAAGGTTCCATGAGGGTTGAGGGTACAAGGGTTTAGGGACTCGAAGTTTCGGAATCTGGACGAACTGCACGGCCTAAGGCGATTTAGGGTTTAGGGTTTTAGGGTTTAGGGTTTAGGGTTTAGGGTTTTAGGGTTTAGGGCTTAGGGTTTAGGGTTTAGGGTTTTAGGGTTTAGGGTTTAGGGTTTAGGGTTTAGGGTTTAGGGTGGAACCGTCGACATTCCGGTAAACCCTGGGCAGAGGAGCTTTGCAGTGCTAGCTCCCCATCCCAACTCTCCGAAGCCAGAGCCTCAAAGATGAACAACCCAAATGGGAGTTTCCGAAAACTAGGGGTTCCTTTATTTTGGGGGTCCTTATAATCAGGATCCTACTCTTTAGGGTACCATATTAGGGTCCCCATTTTCGGAAACTCCCAAATTGAAACTGAAGGCTCACGGGTGTTCTGAGGCACTTGAACGCTCTGCTGGGAGCTTAACGTTGAGTGCGGAGAGCTGGTGTAGGGGTTTAGTGTTTACAGTTTACGGAGTTTAGGGTTCAAGGTTAATGTGACAAGCTGCCAAGAAGCTTCGAGCAGAAGCTATGCAGAAAATATTGCGAGACAGACTATTTCCAGCGATGGTTGCAGTTCTGGCGACATACTTTTGATGATATTGACCCGGCATTACACAAATGAGCTATCGACCGCAATTCTCATAGTCCAGGGCATTATAATGCAGGATTGATATCATCAACCGTAGTGGCACTTGGTACGCCGTCGAATACTTGCGAAGCTGCTCAGAGAAAGCAATGCAACGACCGAGAACAACTACATTCGGGTCTCTGCGTACGCACGTGAAAGTTTCAAAACATAGGCAACCCCGTTTGAAGATCCTAAACGATGGGACGCGGTTTCAGAGTTCACAATTAGCCCCACCAACCGCCGAAACTTAGAGCGTAGGGCATGGGTTCAGTACTACGCAGAAACAACCAACCTAAACCCCAAACCCAACGCTTGGAACCCTTCCCCAGGACGTCCGAAAAATGGTTGGAATCCTTAGGCAGTGTTCTCGATGGCTTGGGGGTCCAGCCTTTAGAATTTAGGGAGAAGAATACAACGTGCAGGTCATAGAGCTTTGGGTTCAAATCCCCGAAAACCCGAAACTCTACACGATTGGGCTGCCCGCGCCTGCAGGCTATAATCCTTGGACACAACGACCTCCGCACAAGACACGCGCACTTGGAGCATGGGGGGCTTCGTACAACGAGTCAGTAAGAAGGTTTTGGGTTTAGGGGTCGGGTTAGGTTTTGCTGTGTATAGTTTGGGTCCCGGTTTAGGTAGCTGTTGTATAGAATGAAAGAAAACCCTCTTAAACAAATTTGTGACAAAGCTCGTGTTCAACCGGATCTACCTATCTAAGTATAAACTCCATCCCGATGGTGCATCGCCCCCTCTAAGGCACCGCTCGAAAAAAACAGAAACCCTTCAAGAAACCCTACACTACCCTAAACCCTAAACCCTAAAAACTAAACCTACACTAGATAAGGGGCTTCAGGCGGCTTGCAGCATGATGCTGAAAGCCCGTGTTCTACAAGGTTTCTGTAAGAGGTACTGTTGAGGCTCTGCTTCACGTTTACTAGATGTCAATTTCAACAGTCTCAACAACTATTCATAATTCAGGCTCTATCTGACACAACAAGTTCGGGGGAATTGAGAACTATCCCAAATCGATATCTAGGGTGTGTCTGAGATTGTTCAGAGTCCAGGGTGCTGCGTTTCGGGAGCATCGGACTTTGAGTTCAGGGCTTCGCGTAGAACATGTGTATATACATATATATATATAGATATATATATATATATATATATATATTCATATGTAGATGCATGTATGTATGTATGTTTGTATGTCTGTATGCATGCATAGATAATCATGTGTATGTGTGCATATATATATATATGTATGTGTATATAAATATATATATATATATATATATATATATATATATATTTATGGGGATAGAGAGGGAGATAGATAGCTTGATTGATAGATAGATAGACAGACAGATAGATACATAGATAGGTAGATAGATAGATAGATAGGAATCCTTCGAGATTTTGCGCACATTACGTGATAATGAGTACTGAAGCCGGAAGAATACTGTGGGTAACGATTACGCCCCTATATTCGCTGAGGGCTGAAGACCCCCATCGACTCACAGAGCTTACAACGTGCAGCAGCAACTGAACCAGTCTCTCCACTGTCGGTGAGACTCCCCAGAGCCTCCAAAACCCCGTAATCACGGAATATACCTTAAGTTATAATAGGATCCCAAATATAACTTAAGGTATATTCCTTAATTAAGGGGTTTTGGAGGCTCTGGGTCTTTGTAAACAGCACACAAAAGAGGATCCCATGTTTGCGATATGAAGGCTCGGAACATGGGCCTTCCTCGGGTACGGCCCCCATACAGTAACAATCCATAGTAGGGCTACTATTAAGGTCCTGATATCTCTATATTATGAATATTATCCAACTGTTACTGAGTGGGGGCAGTACCCAAGCGGCCTTCCAGACATCTTGAACCATGCGCCTCACTCTGCACAGCTGCTAGCCAGCCGGCTTTCAACTGAAACCAGCCAAATACAAGCTGCACGACTCTTTTTTCCTGCATCGGTCGGCACATCCTGGTTTGAATCATCTGGAGCTTGTCCACGATCTAGGAAACGGATTTGGAAACGAGGGGGCGCCAGAAATGCACAGCGCGAATCGACAATCTGGAACTGTAGGGTCAACTTGCTTTCCACAAGGACCGAAAGGGCTGATGAAACTACGTTTGTGCGCCTGCGGGAGACGGCTTGGCAGGAAAAAGAGGTGTCTAAAGCCCGAACTGCTGCATGGCGTCCTTGCCGGTGGCCATCTCTGCTGCGAAGATTCCGAGAACCGAGATCATGGCCATGCGCCCGTTGTTGAGCTCCTTCATCCTCATCTCGTCATTGTACATGTTCACGCCGAACGGATCGCCGTAGTTTCCCGGCTCCTGGATCAAAAGAAAGACATTAGGATCAACGAAAAGAAACCACAACGATGAACAATTAAAATAAGAACCCCTCCTTCTCAGGGTTCTCCCTCCACCACAGCTCCAGCGGGGCGCAAGCGAGGAAGATGCCGAAGAAGCCTAGCACGCCCTCGCCCTTGTCCATGATGGAGAAGCCAGCGGGAGCATTCTCGAAGAAGGGGAACTTGACGAAATGCTGTGCAACAAGTCCAATCGAAGCCATCATCGCTACTCTACCATGTTTGATCTCGGAGACGCGCAGCTTCCTAAAGCCCTTCTCGTCGCCCACATTCGTGAACCCGAGCGGATCAAAGAATCCAAGAGGTTCGGCGGCACCGAACTGCTCGGAAGGCTGGAAGAGTGGCGGCGCATCTTCCTGAATCACGGCCTCAGCCCTTCGCACCACGCGCTGCTGAGCCACGACTCTGGAAGAGGTGGATCCTGCAAAGCGGCTGGAGGAAGTGGAGACACGGGCACCAGCGATGGCGGAAAGCCCGAACTGCTGCATGGCGTCCTTGCCGGTGGCCATCTCTGCTGCGAAGATTCCGAGAACCGAGATCATGGCCATGCGCCCGTTGTTGAGCTCCTTCATCCTCATCTCGTCATTGTACATGTTCACGCCGAACGGATCGCCGTAGTTTCCCGGCTCCTGGATCAGAAGAAAGACATTAGGATCAACGAAAAGAAACCACAACGATAAACAATTAAAATAAGAACCCCTCCTTCTCAGGGTTCTCCCTCCACCACAGCTCCAGCGGGGCGCAAGCGAGGAAGATGCCGAAGAAGCCTAGCACGCCCTCGCCCTTGTCCATGATGGAGAAGCCAGCGGGAGCATTCTCGAAGAAGGGGAACTTGACGAAATGCTGTGCGACAAGTCCAATCGAAGCCATCATCGCTACTCTACCATGTTTGATCTCGGAGACGCGCAGCTTCCTAAAGCCCTTCTCGTCGCCCACATTCGTGAACCCGAGCGGATCAAAGAATCCAAGAGGTTCGGCGGCACCGAACTGCTCGGAAGGCTGGAAGAGTGGCGGCGCATCTTCCTGAATCACGGCCTCAGCCCTTCGCACCACGCGCTGCTGAGCCACGACTCTGGAAGAGGTGGATCCTGCAAAGCGGCTGGAGGAAGTGGAGACACGGGCACCAGCGATGGCGGAAAGCCCGAACTGCTGCATGGCGTCCTTGCCGGTGGCCATCTCTGCTGCGAAGATTCCGAGAACCGAGATCATGGCCATGCGCCCGTTGTTGAGCTCCTTCATCCTCATCTCGTCGTTGTACATGTTCACGCCGAACGGATCGCCGTAGTTTCCCGGCTCCTGGATCAGAAGAAAGACATTAGGATCAACGAAAAGAAACCACAACGATAAACAATTAAAATAAGAACCCCTCCTTCTCAGGGTTCTCCCTCCACCACAGCTCCAGCGGGGCGCAAGCGAGGAAGATGCCGAAGAAGCCTAGCACGCCCTCGCCCTTGTCCATGATGGAGAAGCCAGCGGGAGCATTCTCGAAGAAGGGGAACTTGACGAAATGCTGTGCGACAAGTCCAATCGAAGCCATCATCGCTACTCTACCATGTTTGATCTCGGAGACGCGCAGCTTCCTAAAGCCCTTCTCGTCACCCACATTCGTGAACCCGAGCGGATCAAAGAATCCAAGAGGTTCGGTGGCACCGAACTGCTCGGAAGGCTGGAAGAGTGGCGGCTCAGGAGCCTCGATCACAGCTACGTTGACCTGTGTACGGGATCCACGCACGGCGGCCAAGCCGGCGCCCAGAACAGCGAGTGTAGCCAAGCCGTTCCCGGTTTTCTGCTGAGCAACGGATGTTCGAACAGGAGCCGTGGAGGCCGCACTTTTCCTCAGCTGGCTCCCTGAGCGGCCAGCAGAAGGCGCGACGAAAGCGCTAGCAGAGGCGGCAAGGCCGACGACGAGGCCTGCTGCTGCGAAGCGTGACTGCACAGTCGGCATGGCAGCAGCGGCGAGAAAATTGCAGAGGCTTCTGTCTGAAAATCTCTTAAGCCCAAACGACTCACACCCATTTCTGACCTGCATGTGCGCATGTACGCACGTACGTATGCATTCACCAGTATGCATGACATGATGAGCATGCTCACACATGAATGCCAAAGCTTTAGGACTTCAACAGTGAGCTTCTGGGGCACAGCCGATTTGTCAAGGGGTCCTCATGATCGAAATCCAGGCAGTGTACAGACCACCTCTGCAAGACATGTGTGACTCGACGTGTCTACAAGACCTTTTGCAAAGGCTCCTGAGCTCGAAGCCGAAAGCCGAAAACCCTAAGGCCCTAAACCCTAAGCTCGCTGAAACACCGAAGCCCTACAACCTAGAGACTCCAATATCCCTTGATTAAGGAATATTCCTTGAATCAAATTTAGTATCCTACTATAATTTCAAGTATATTCCCTAATTTAGGGACATTGGAGTCTGTGGGAACCCTCAAGTGCCACAGCCTGTGAAAATGGTGCATCCAACTGCAAATAACTACTTAAAGGTTCATGGGACTTAGTAACTAGGGTTATTATTAAGGTAAGTATGCTTACAAGTACTTATAACCCCAATGAAGGTACTTATAACCTTACTTACTAGATCCCTTGATCCTTAAGTAGACCCTAAACCCTAAACCCCTATAGATCGTTTATAGAGCCCCTTGAGGAACCCCCTGAGGAACCCTTGAAGTTACTAAGTCCCATGATCCTCCAAGTACTGGAGCTGAGGTGAAGCTCCGAACCCTAAACGCCCAGACTCCCAAAAATCACAACGCGGCAAAGTGCGCCTCGCTGAGGGCACTGTTGACATCCGCCAAGGCAGCCATATCCATGGTGTTTAGGGTTCGGGGATTCGGAGTTTAGGGCTCAAGAGTTTCGACTTGCAGGTTCGGGGTTCAACACTTTCGCGTTTCGGGTTTTAGGGTTTAGGGTTCAAGGGTTTTAGGGTTTAGGGTTTCGGGTTTTAGGGTTTAGGGTTTAGGGGCTAAGGATTTAGGGCTTTAGGGTTTGAGGTTTAAGGTTTGGGTCTTAGGGTGCAGAGGTTGGACGTGGGAGCCGAGGATTTGATGAGCGGTGTTGTGGCTTGGGCTTTGGGGTTAGCTGCAGGGATCGTTTTCATTTCAAAAACTTCGGCTACGATAGCAAGCGCGAACTCTCCTCATGACAGTGCTTGGGCTGGCTTTGGGGGAGGTCGCTTTACGGAGGGTTCAGGGTTCCATGACGCCGGAAGATCTTCGAACAAGGCACATGCCGGCAAGGGACATCTTCGGCCAAAGACAACCCTGTGAATACAAGACTGAAAGCCTTGAACACAGAACCCTAGGCATAAGCAAACCCTGAATACAAACACTGATCGCCTGAATTTCCGAAATGTGCCAAGTTCCAAATCCGGGCCCCTGGTGCAAAGAAGAGCAGACTTCGCTTAACAGTTGCACGGGGAAAGATTCTACAAGCGCTCTGTTGGGATCGTATAAGGCTGCATTCCGTCGAGTATGGATATCATGGTACACTCCTTACGGTGGATATTGCAGGTTTGCAACAGTATGAGAAATTCAGGGTGTGAGGTGCCTGCGGCCTGACATCTTGCAAGACGCTGAACCCGAAACTCTGAACCGAACCTGCAACACGCAGAAACACTTCAAGTCCGACCGTCCCGGAACCCCAAAATTTCTAATACTCATTACTTACTGAACTACTACAGAAGGTTGAACTATTCTAACTTGGGGTCTGCCCCTTAGTTACAGGGTTTAGGGTTAGGGGTGTGGGTGCCGAACCGAAGAGCAAAAAACCCTATATGGGTAGTCGTCAAAACTATAGCCCGCTTTTGGGTAAGCTAAATGTTAGGTGCCGTATTATAATAAGGACCCCAAAAGGGACCATAATGTTTACAACCACCCATACTTGGAGGATCATGGGACTTAGTAAGTAAGGTTATAAGTACCCTAATTGGGGTTATATGTACTTATAAGTATAGTTACCCTAACTATAACCGTAGTCACTAAGTCCCATGACCCTTTAAGTAGCCTTAAACCCCCTTTATAGGACCCTTATGGATCCCTTTAAAGGAGCCCTTGTAGAACCCTAGTTACTAAGTCCCATGACCCTTTAAGTATAAACCCCAGGATTCGACTCCTCGTCGGCGCGGCGCTCCCGTGGCACGCATACAGCCTGGTCAGAGCGGTTTAGGGGTTTCGGGTTTAGGGGTTTAGGGGTTTTAGGGGTTTCGGGTTTATAGGGTTTAGGGGTTTAGGGGTTTTGGGTTTATAGGGTTTAGGGGTTTAGGGGTTTAGGGGTTTATAGGGTTTAGGGATTTCGGGTTTAGGGGTTTATAGGGTTTAGGGATTTCGGGTTTAGGGTTTAGGGACCTCACCCGAGTCCTTCGGTAGGAAACTGTCCAGAATCGCCAAAACCCATCACTTGAGCAAGATACCTCAAAGTAAAGCGCATTCAGGAACCCTGGATCAGATCAGAAAAAGGTAACTGAATGATTGGAAAAAGGTTTGGGGCTATATTATCGTAAACTTCCAACGTGGAACTCGAAGGAATATGATTAGTAATTCTTCAGGGTTTTGGATTAGTTAGTTGTCCAAAATATGGTCCCTTTTGGCGTACCCTATATATTAAGTGCCGAATTATACTAAGGACCCAAAAAGGGACCATGATTTTGACAACCACCCATTAAGGGAAAGTTTAGTTTAGGGTTTCTGGTTTAAGGGTATACGGGTCTAGGGCTTATGGCTCAGGCGTTCCTGGATTTAGGGTTTAAGGGGTAAGGTTAGGGGCTTTGGAAAACCCTACATAAAACCCTCGGGACGCTCTCTTAAGACCCTATCAAGAAACCGCCTAAAACCCAAATCTTAAACAGCCCTCAACCCAAACTACCAAACCCTAAGCTCAAAAAGTCCAAACCTTAACTAGGTGGGGCTTTTAGAGCCTTTGAACAATATTAGTAAATAAGATCCTCTTAAGCCCAATAAGGGAAAGTACAAAATGTCCCAAAGCCCTTCCTACTGTTGATGATATAAATCCTGCATTACCCATAATAAGGAATATACCGTTATTCCCATAGTTTAGGGTCCTTAAGGTAATGCAGGATTTATATCATCAACCGTAGTTAAGGAACCGGGTGCCAGGAGCAGCCTCGGAATCCTTAGAGAGCCAGAGGGCCTGAACCCTGAACCCTACCTTAACCCCACGTAACCTACCTTTTTAAGGACTTGTATAAAGAAATCATATTAGGGAACCCTAAAAAGGTAGGTTCCTTAGGGTCCAGGTAAACCCTAAAATCCTGAGAGAGCCATAGGCCCTAAACCCTAGACCCCAAAAATCAGGGTTTGGGGGTCAAAAGTATGGTCCCCTTTTGGATCCTTCTTATAAGGTACCCCAAAAGGGACCATAATTTTCCTTCGGGAGCCATAGGCCCTAAAACCCTCTTGCCAGAGCTTCGGGCCGCAAGGGTCGGAGCACTCCCTTCATCAACATTCGAAGTTCGAGGGCGTTGTTGAGAGTACGAACTTTCGGGCTTTAGGAGGTGTTTTGACCCTGAATAACCTACGAAAGCTGCAGGGACTTAACGACCAGTTTCGGCTCGGGGGTTCAGGCGATTGGTTGAAGGACCAATACACGTACAGTAAACCCCAAAAAGTTGGAAACCGGATTAAGGACAATTAGTGCTGGGATCCCTTATACATGACTTTTAAGGATTGAGGCTATTGGGTTTCCAACTTTTGGGCCTCTACTGTACCCCCTGGAACCTAAACCCTGAACCCGAAACCTCAGATCCCATGCGCGCGTTTTCTCCGAATCAGCCAGTCACTATAGGGCGCTGCTCCAAAAGAATGCGCCTCAGGAACACCAGCAGTTTCAAGATCACGACTCCTACACTCTGCTCGCGGTTTAAGGCTCACCTTAACCCCACGTAACCTACCTTGTTAAGGACTTATATAAAGAAATCATATTGGGGAACCCGAAAAGGTAGGTTCCTTAGGGTCCAGGCAGGGAGAAGGGCTCAGGATGTCAAGTTTGGAATCACCACTTCCGACCCTGGAGTGGTGACGCATCGGCGCGGTGCTCCAACTTGGAGGCGAACGATATCGCTGCTTAAAGGCTCATGGGACCTAGGAACTAGGGACATAATTAAGGTAGCTTTTCCTATCATTACCCCGATTAAGGTACTTATAACTGCACCTGCTAACTCCCATAAACCTCCAAGTAAACTATAAACCCTAAACCCCTATAAATCCCTTACCCTTTAAGGAACCCCTTAAGGAACGCTTTAAGATACTAAGTCCCATGAACCTCCAAGGGGGCCTGGAGCTTGGAGGAGGGCCCGGGGCTAGGACTAGGCTTCAGCATCTACAGGGGTTTAGGGTTTACAGTTAGGGTTTAAGGTTTAGGGTTTAGGGTTTAGGGTTTAGACTCTAAACTTTAGAGTTTAGGGTTTATGGATTATGAATAAAACGAGGCTTTCGTCTACGAAGTTCTAGAGCTTCGAGTTCTGCTTCAACTTAAGGGTTTGGGCCCTCATCCTTTGTAGCTGCTTTCACTGCTTCCCTTGCTTCGAAGATGGTGAAACTCGTTCGTATCGGGACTCCCGCTTCAGGTGCTCCTTCGATGAAAGACTGAGAGGTTTCGGCTCTGGTTTCAAAGTGTGGACAAGTGCCGACCCCCTAGACCATTAACCCTAAACCCTAAACCCTGCACAAGTCGAAAGCGCAACCCCGACACCCACAACCCAGCCAAGAAATGATTTCGAGCCCAGAGCCAAGCCTGAGATCCCTCACAAACGAGAAGCATCAAAGTCAGTAAACCTTACAACGCAAGAAGGCCTCATGCCGTGCTTCAAGTTGTGAGCAGGAGATATGGATGGGAATCCGCTACTACCGGTGATTCTTCGGACGATCGCGGAATCAAGGTGCATGCACTCGGAGTCGCGGGGCTCTCCCGCTCGAGAGCTTAGGGTGCTAGAGTTTAGGGGCTTTGAAGTGTCTGGTATAGGGCTTCGGGTGGTAATACTTGCCGGGCAGCAGCAAACCTGAGGCCACGAACCGTGTTGCAAGCGGTTTAGGGTTTTGGTTTGGGGAGTTTAAGGCAGAGGACGCAAAACTAAGTGCTGCCCACTATGCCCCTACACCTCCTCAAACTGCAGGCCGAAACTTTAAACCCTAAATCTGGGCTTCTTGTTCAGACTTTGGACTGTAGGGCTCTTGCTCCATAATGTGGAGACGGGGCATTTGGGATTTTGGGTTCAGGGTTTAGTTTCGGGTTGGGGTTCCAAATCTCTGGGACGTTCAGGCTTTCGAGACCCCACCAGCACCAGCGATTCCACGGCTACCTCGGCCGGATCGTGCAAGACAGGAGCAGCAAAGATGCCATGCTTTTCAAGGCATTCATCACGGGCAGCCGTGGGTCAAATCCCCATCAACCTGGTCTTATCGCTTAGCCCCTGGCGGCAGAAAAAAGGCATACTAGCTTGTTTTTAGAAGGGCTCTTCAAGGCTCGTCGATTCACGGTGCCTGTATGAAGCATAGGCGCCCCGACACAACCCGTAAGCCCTCCAAGAAACCCCAAACCCCTAACCCCTAAGCCGTTCGAAAACCCCCAAAAATCCTAAACCACAAATTCCAAAACTCGAGCAGACGAAGCCCAGAGGATGAGACCCCGTCCAACGCAACGGGCACAGGGACGAGGGGTGTGTTGAAGGGCTTACTTGAAGGGTCGTGGGACTGAGTAACTAGGTTTATAATTAAGGCAACTATACTTATAAGTACATATAACCCCAATTAAGGTACTTATAACCCTAGTTACTAGGTCCCTTGATCCTCCAAGTAGGGCTCAGCTGTCACTACTCTGCTAGGTGACTTCCACTGGCCACCCGTGAATTCAGCTTGCTGCGCGGAAGAAAAGGAAAAGAGTCTGTGGCTGGAGCTACCCTACATCCTAAACCCTTGGACCCTGCTTGGAGGGTCGGCGGACGAAGTAAAAAGTTATTTTTAAGGACTTATGAGGATCATGACCGCAAGTAGGGTCCCTTTTAGCGTACTTATACGTCTACTTCTTACCTACATACTAAGTCCCCCGACCCTCTAAGACCCCTTAAGGGAACCCTTATAGATCCCTTCAATGGAACCTTTAAAGGACCCCCTTATGACTACCTACATACTACGTCCCCCCGACCCTCCAGGTACATCTGGGCCAGTAGCCCACCCAAAACACGGGCGGAGGCCGAACTCGCAGGTGCTTGCCTGCGGTGGATCGGCAACATCTGGCCTTTTTGTGCATTCTTTTCCAAGAATCTTAGGGGGTATAGGGTTCAGAGGGTTTAGGGTTTAGGATTTAGGGCGTTTAGGGTTTAGGGTTCAGAGTTCATCATCCAGGGTTCAAGCCTAGGGCTCAGGAGCACAAATCTTGATCGGACTGCTTCGTAGCTATCGCAACCATTCTGGTAACCTTAATAGTAACCCTAAACCCTTACGGCAACCATTTTTGGTGATTCATAACTTTCAAGGAAGCCTCCTAAAGAAAAACATCTGGATTCAGGAATCCGCCGCCATCTTCATCAGCACCGGGTCCGAGCTCCATACACTCTCCAGCCTACAATAGAGCAGGAGCTCTAAAGGGCACCTAACCGCAAGGATCCTACTACTGGGGCGTCAGCGTGTCTCTAAGAGGGATTCCAGAAAAGCCGAATTCTGTGAAAGTACGCTTGCCACTAGACTTTAAGCTATATTTCTTCATGAAGGCGTTTTGGAGCCTCTGGTAAGGTAGTTGAGAGGCGTGGGTTGAATCGAAGCTTACGGCTTGTTGCGTTTTAGGTACGGCTTAGGGATTTGGAGCTGGGGTTGAAGCTTCGTGTTATGGGATTTTGAGCTGGGGCTTGAAAGCCTGGGATTTGGGGTGGGGTATGGGCCCCTCGTGTAGAATCTGGGTCAACTTGGAGGTGCAAGTAGCGGCCTTAAGATCAGAGAAGACCTGTGGTGGCAGACATATTGCGACTGTCGTGATATAGGCATAGGGACCAGGACATGCATTTCCTGCAAATTCTTGGGCTTCAGGCAGCAAACCTTTGAGAGGCTCACAGAGAAGACCCTTTTCGATATGGTTTGGTCTTTCGTTAGAATGCCGGCCTCCGGCCACGAGATCTTTGTGCCATCGTCTCTGAAAGCCTCGAAGACGTCCTCGGACGCGTGCAGCTGGACCACGTTGCTCTGCAACATCTGCCGTGCCCGAGGTGACGGTGTCAGGTCGGGATCTCGCCAGTCTTGCCAGGTGACCACCTTATAGCATGAAAGTGTGGCTGCAGTGAACAAGAGGGCACATAACCCGTGAACCCAAAGCATGGCTTTGTTGAGGTTTGTGTATGAAAAACGCCTCAAGACGGCGTTTGGGGCCCCAAAGATGCTATCCTCAGAGTTTGATTTGTCAAAGAGGCCCCCTGCCTTACCAGTTTGCAGCAGCGCTGCGAACGCTGCGCGGGTCCGTAGGCCACAGATGTCTTGGATGCACTTCAGCTCGTCTCTGATGGACCCGGTGTCAGCGAAGTGATCGCCCCACTGCACGACCCTTCCGTTCTCCAGAAGAGCTGCGAAAGCACAGCAGGTGCCTGCGATCTTCGTCACCCCGGTCAGCTCGTCACGAACCAGCTCACAGTCGCCGCCGTCACAAGCGCCCCCCCAAGTGACGACGCCCCCGCTGGCGAGCAGAGCGGCGAAAGCAGTGTCGGAGGCAGCCAAGCTTTTTACTTCTCGAAGCTGGGCCTTCACAGGCGTGCTGTCACCTCCCTGATCCGGGTGTCCCCAAGTGACGACCGTCCCATCCTTTCGCAATGCAGCGAATGCCGAGGAGGTCGCAGCGATCGACCGTACATTCTGCAACTGATGTCGCACACTGCGGCTGTCGGATCCGGGACCCGAGCCCCACGTCGTCACGGAGCCATCGCCAAGAACTTGGGCCCAAGAAGGGTGGTCTGGGCTCGCAGTGCAGAAGATCGGCTGAGACAATGGGACTGCTATGGCTTGGATGAAGTGCACGCTGCCGAGCCTTGCCTCGTAGACGGTGCTTTCCATGTCAAGCATGGAACCCTGCTCAGGTGCCACTAGCCACCCGAGCCGCTCCAAGGAAGAGAGCGCCCCGCAGTCGCGGAAGTGTTCTTCCGCCACCTGCAGCAGCTTCGTTAGCCTCCAATCTGGAAGAGCAGATATTTCGATGCAGCGGCCGCTCAGCAGGCAAGATTTTGTGCAGATCGGCGAAGGCTCTGCGTGCGATTCCATGTTGAGTACTTATTGCTGACACGAGAAGCCCAGAGAACAACCCCGTCACCGTAGACGCCAGCAACCAGTCACGGGCGTTGCGAAGTCCATGCCTTCTCGAGCCAATGAAGCACGCCTCAGTAAAATGCAAGCTCCCTAGACATGCAATCAGCCTGATAGATGTACTTGTCGAGACACCAAAATTACATGTTTCTGTGAGAAGTTTTCTTTACATACATGTGTATATAGTACATGTACCCGTACGAGTATGGTACATGACTCGATCCGGAAACAGCCTGACGCCATCAAAGCCAAAGCTACGCCGCCGGCAGCATGTCGGAGGCTGGTGGCGAAGCTTTCAAGCAGTTCATCAAGTTTCTGCTGAACCGCATTTCGGTTCGAGCGGGATTAGAACCCGTGAACTGGATGTTTGGGTCAATGACATGCCAACTGAGAAAATCAAGGTACAAGGGAAGTCCAAGGTTAGCCAAGCCCAAAAGTTCAAGCCGTGTTCGGTTTCTGCTGCGTTGACGTGGCCGTCGTGTTTGGGTTCTGGAACATGACATGCATCCGTCGGATGGGCTGTTGGGATCTCCAAAGACTTGGTTTCGGGGCTTGCTCGACTTAGTAATTCTAATGAAGTGCGGGGGTGCATAGTACAACATATATTAAAAATATGGAATTCCCAACAATGGTATCGGTAAATGTTCTGGCCCGTAAAGTACAGGTTTGGGCCTTTGGGCTTCAACAAGCTTGGCATGGAAAGCTCAAATTGGCGCACACCTTCAGTCGAAGGGGGTGCAAGGAATGCCGGCAAAAACATGAAGGACACTCCATGCACGACGTAAAGCCAAAAACCGCACTGCTAGCACTGGTGCTTCTTGCGATAAGCCGCAGCCACATGTCCTTCAAACGTTGAGCCCCACCCTGAGAAGCAAAAAACCCAAGATCCTAACTTAAGCTCCGAACATGAAAAATCTGAGCTGAACACCTCTTCGACAAACCCAGGATCTCTCCCATCCGAGGTATGGCGGCCTGCACTGACCTCCCGTCGAAATCAACGGTGTAACGTCTTGAGTACGGACTTCTGGATTTACGAACGTCAATCAACATGAAAAAGTGAAACCAAAAAAACATATCTCGCTCCCGGCTCAAGACCTCCTAGCTCTCAATAGCGAAGAAATTTGACTCCGTTTCGTTTTTGCAAGACAAGGTCACGATTGTGCATTCTTCGTGCTGTTGATGCGATTTCCCTTATGCTTTCCGTACCTTGAGACCATGACAGCAGTTTCGGACGACGTGACTGGTCGTTGAAACTATTGCTGCGGCACTTGTATTAAACCACCACAGTGAGGAGTCAGCTCCAGTCGTGGCCAAACTCTGTTGAAAAGTTGGAACCTGGGTTCGAATTCCGTCAAAAAACAAGTCCGAACCTGGGTTCAACTCCCCCGGCTCTTAGTGCGACGACCGATTGTGGACAGTATTTGGCGCGTGGTCTGCGAAGCTGAAGAGCCAAATATCACAGGCAATAACTGCACAGAGAGGCTCTGAACAACTGAGTCACTGCATTCTCCGGGAGCGCTACCCAACGATGTACGCTTGCAAGGGCGATGCGTAACCACAAGAACAGCAATGGCCATCACCCGGCAAGCTTGGAGGGCGCAGCGTCGGCGCCAGCGAAGCACCCTCCAAGCCGAATGGCCAGGGCGTGTGTGGCTAAGATTGACCAGGGCAGGCCGGGAAACTCCAGCTTTAGGCTAGCAGCGGCCGCCGTGCAGGCGGGGTCGCCAGCAAGAAAGAGCTCTCCCTGGCCAGCGGCGCGCGGGCAGGGGCTCAGTCTAAGGGAATAGGCGGATCTGCGCTGCATGCCAAGCCCAATAGCAAGAGAACCCGCCGCCAACAGGCCGGATCCCTACGGAAAGGTCCACTCGCCTCGCTCATGGCGCCCAGCGAGCAAGGGCCCAATAAAAGAATACCTTGGTCGGGGGTCATGAGCACATCGGCGAAATCCCGTTGGAGAATTTCCGCATAGCCGCCATCCAATGTGTGGCGGCGCTTAAAAAAAAAGCGCTCCGGATACCACATGTTAATCCGCCAGTGCGGTCTGAAGATCATAGCCGCCTTGACGGATGCACTGACGGACTCGCGCCAAAGCACTTTCTGGCAGGGCCGCGGGTTGTAGACGCAGTTCCGCATTCCGCAGCCGCCTGCCCGGCGACAAAGTGCCGCGAAATCGGAAGGAGGTCATAGCGGAGCTTATGAACCCTGCGTTGTGTGATCCGTCGCGATCTGCGCGACAAAAACTACCTCGAAGTGAGGTCCACCCACTTCGTGTTGTGCGTGTCCACCATCGTTTCCGTCACATTACTGCTTGCGTCCTCATGCCCTTTGATGCTGCGAAAGTGTGATTCTTGCCTTTCGCGCGGTAACTAATTATTAACTAAAAAGAAATTAACGGCCAGCGAACAAAAAACGCGTTTTTCCGTTTTTGCTTTCCAACCTCACTCAAACCTGCTTTCCCAAACCCAAAGTCTTTTTCAGTCGAGCGTGACAACATCCCTCATTTCGCTTGCCACCTCTACCTGTACACGAGGTGGGGCAGGGCTTACAAAAGGCTTCTTAAAAGCAGACATGTCCTTCCAAGTGACCCCCCCGCTGTCTCTTTGAGACTTGCGAAGCTGGCCACACACTGAAAACATGTCTTGTCCGCCGAACCAGTGCTTCAGCTGGAACAAACGGACGTGAAAACGCATGATCTGTTCCATGCGAGGGCCTCTGTCGTCTGAAGAGCCAACTGTGTTGAAGGGCCGCTTGCCGACCACTTTGCGGAAGGCAGCGAAAAAGCCATCAACCTTCTGGGTTCCTCCAACCCTTTCCCACCCAGACCCGCACCCGCATTCTCTTAGAGAATTCTGGGTGCGGAGGCTTGTGTTTGACACAAGTGTGAGACAAACGCAAATCACCGTCCTCCAAACTACCATCAAGCAGAGGGCTCTTCAAGGACTTGTAGGCTTTGGCTCCGTCTGTGTGACAGACGGAACCAAATCCCAGCACAGGCTCATCAGAGTCCAAAAGTAGAGCAGAACGCATTTCCTCTTAGGAAAGTGGTCCTCCTCCACCTTGACCTGCGTGAGTGATTCTGTAGCCAAGACGCTGAAGCCACACCAAGCTGGACCCTCTACGCGCACTGCCGCAATGAACCTGAGCCACACAATTCCGTGAGATCTGTCCACAGAACGGAAGGCCACTTCATCAATCTCGACGTCCATTCCGCATCCACCAACGGTCGAGGTGTGAAAAGCTGGTTGAAGGTCTCGTACAAGGAGCGAATGGCTCGACTGTCAACACCAAGGACAAGGCTGGCATCATCCGGTGACAGATGCAGTTTGGAAGTGTAGATCCACAGAGCTCCAACAATGGACTTCAAGGCCAGACGCTGCCCTCCGAAGAGAGTCTGCGGAGTCAAAGCTAGACTCTTTCGGCAGCCCAAACATCTGAAACTGCAGGATTGTCCAGGTGCCTCTAACTTCCATTGGGCAGTCTTTTCTGGTCTCTCAGGCCCTCCACACTTGCACAAACCGGCATATGGCTCTGCACAATAGCCGTGCTGGAGCAGAAGCTGGCCCACTTGCAGGTGTCATGGACAAAATGTCCGCCAGTGACGTTCTTGACTTGAGTGTTGTGCGACCAGGAACTGGCAAACGCCCTCGCTTGCGACCAGGACTCTTCTGTCTGGTGTGAGTGTAGGCAGCTCCAGGCTGTGGGAAGACAGAAAGCCTGTCCGAAGGTCCTGCAGAACTCGAGGCAGGTTCTGCAGAAGCTCGACAGCCTCGTCTTCTGAAGCCTGGACCTCCTCCACTTCTTCACCGCTGTCCTCAGCTCCTTTTCCCGATTCTGTTTTTTTTTTTGGCTTGACTGGGCCTCGTCGACTACGGCTGTAGCACTCGGTCCCTACAAACAAGCAAAGCAACAATCAACAAAACAACAACAAAGCGGTGAAACAGAAAAGCGAAGCTCTACAAAGGGCTGCGGCGCACAGGCTTTACCTGTGTTGGCCGTTCAGCACAAACTACGGAGCCTCAGCGACCGGTCCGGAGCAACAAAGAGCCGTCGCTCTGAGCTGCCCAAAACAATAGGTGGAGCCAAGTCCAGGCTCCGGCAGCCGTTCTAGTCTCGCCAGAAACGGACAGCCCCTGTGTTTTGTTCCGTCGCGATCGCGCACACCAAAATCCCAAAGTCCAAAGCCCACTGCATGCGTGAGCAGCTTTCAGACAGGAGCGCGATGGCCAGAGTCGCAGGAAAGCAACTCATTACCAGCCGGCGATTCTGCACACATCCAAGGACAAAACCAAACGTTCCTCGGCGTGCAAAGCGCAAGGGCGTTGCGGACGCCGGCGTCCAGCGACAACAAGTCGCCCGTCACAGCACGCAGCTGGCCGGGCGAGTGATGCAGACCGTGGGGAAATGTTATGCGTCAAACCCAGAGCAGCGCAAGCAGGGCTCCGCCACGAGGCAAACAGTGACCGAGGTCACCCTTTTCGAGATTGCACAGCACATTGGACCTGGAGACTCAAGTGGTGGGTAATGCAGAGTAGGAGTGGCAAGCACTGGAAGGAAAGTGACTTCCATTAAGAGATAGATCGCAGTTTTCCAGCAAGATTCTGATGCATCCGCTCGCCAACATGCAGTCATTGCGGATTCCTCGCAACCCTGCCCGTTTCTGCCATTGCAGCAAAGAAGCTCAGGCAAACATATGTATATGTCAAAACAAGGTGAGATGGACGCAAGATGCAGACTTAGCGTGGCACAATTTTATGAAGCGGCAACCAGCAGGCTCGAGCTTGCGGAAAGCTCAAGAGAAGCATCGACACAACGACGTACAGTGCCGGATTATCATGCTTCGCTTGCTCAATTGCATAGCTGCACAACACCGTTGTTGTCGTTGTCTCTGAAACCTGCAGCAGCTCAAGCTATCATGTTGCCTGCGTAAAAAAAAAAGCGAAACTGTGAAAGATTGTAGCCTTCCTTCACAGCAATACTTGCTTGCTGGCATTTTGTCACAAACTGCGTTCAGAAAGTGTAAAAAAGCGGGGCCCAAAAATGGGCCCGGAATTCAGGCCCGTTTCTGGAGCGTTCTAGTATTCTAGTATTGGCACAATTAAGGAAGGCTCAGAAAACGGGCCCATTTTGGGGCCCGCATTTTGGTGCCGGAAAACCACTCTCAAGCTCGTTCTTGGAGTCACAAAATCTGACGCAGGTTGAGAAATACCGTCCACCAGTCATTCGCAAGATGCAGCTGGACAACTCCAAGGTGAAGCACCCAATTCCTGCTTCTCTTGAACACACATTCGATTTCAACGGTGAAATTGAAAACCCGCTGCATGTAGTCTAACTGTCTAACCAATTGCAGCTGCAACTAGGGAGGCCACCCCCCACGGACCCCAAACCATACCCAGTTTTCGGACCCCAAAACAGGGGACACATTCCGGCTCAATGGGAAGCATGCCAGGCATGCTCCTTTGGCCTTGGGCTTTAGCCTTCGCTTTCGGCGGCATGGCACCTCAAAGGATAACCATGCCAGACAACGCCAACTCCAAAGGACAATATTGAGTGTCCGACCAAAGCTCTTGGACGTGCTTTCGTCAGGGCTTTCCGTACACTGCGGAGCTGTGCGGCTGCCACTCATTCAGCCATCCGAAACTCCGAAAGTTTCAACGGGAAACTGAAGATCGTAACGTGCTGGACGCCCTTCAATGTTGAAGGAAAGAAAGAGACTGAAAGTTCTGAAAGTGCGTCACGGCCCTCGGAAGCAAGATAGCCGAAGTCCAAGAAACTTCTACACGTCTACACGTTGAACGGCCGCGCGCACGTTATGTTTGCACTGGGGGGCGGCTGCAGAGAACTGGTCTCAAATCTCATATTGCAGCAATCGCAGATAATGTGAGCTCGTGATTTTTAAAGGCCCCCTCAATAGAGCTAAACTCGGCCCGGAACTCAATAATAAAAGGTCCCCTCAATAGAGCTAAACTCGGCCTGCACGTAATAATAAACACCCCTCAATAGTCCTAAAACCCGTCCCGGTGTAAAATTTTTGTAAGGTTTAGGCAGAGAAGCACTCCTACTACAAAGTGACGCCCTGGAAGAGGAAAGACAGAAACAGGCAAAATAAAGAAGACAGTACTACTGTACTACTGTACTACTACTGTACTGTACTACTGTACTACTGTACTACTGTACTACTGTACTACTGTACTACTGAGAGCCCCGGGTCCCAAACCCCGGGTCCCAAACAACTTCGACCCCGGTCCCCCAAACAACTAAAGATCAGAGAGGCGGACCCTCCGTTATTATTGGGGTTGAGGGGGGGGTTTAATAATCAGGAGACAACATTAGACACTCCGTGACTTGCGCATTCACTCACACGCTCACCCAAACCACTTCTTGACTCCCAAACTCCCTCACACACTCACTCCAACCGTGCATCCCCCGCAGTCCCTTGCGCAATATTGCCGACATTGCGCGAAGACAAAATCGAAGGTTTCTTGGTGTCACTTTAGTGTGAAGACCGCACAAAGAAACGTCTGATGATGCTTTCACTTCCGGCTTCTATGCCTTAGAGCCCACCGTAAAGGTCTCTTGGTCCCATTTTGGGTGAAGACCACACAGAAACACGTCCGATGCTTTCACTTCCGGTTTGTAAGCCTCGGAGCTTACCAGAAAGGTCTCTTGGTCCCATTTTTTGGGGCGAAGACCATGCAGAAACACGTCTGATGCTTTCCTTTCCGGTTTGTAAGCCTCGGAGCCCACCAGGAAGGTCTCTTGGTCTCAGTCTTGGGTGAAAACCACACAGAAACACGTCTGATGCTTTCACTTCCGGTTTATTTGCCTCGGAGCCCAAAAACAATCTGCACGGCGGTCCCGGCTCGCTTCTGGTCGCAGGCATGTTTGACAGCGAAATTGTGGTATTCTGAAGCACATCGTCCATCAAAGTTGCAGTATTTTCACAGGTCCAGCCCTGCTCTCGCAGCATCTTGCGTAGAAATCGCACTGTTTCCACAGTTCCAGGCTTGTGTGATAACGAAATCTGGCATTTTCCAGTAGCGCGGGGCGCAATCGTAACGTGCTTTAGGCGCGTTACGATTGATTTGGCTGGCATTTGCAAGGGAAAACTCGAAATCGTAACGTGCTTCGCGCGCCACAAAAAAAGACTAAAGAGCTTTGTTTGACGCACGAAGCACGTTACGATTTTGACGTTTCCTTGGAAACTGCCAGCGAAAATGATCATAACGCGCCTAAAGCACGTTATGATTGCGCGCCGCGCTACTGTAAAACGCTTAAAACCGTTCTGTTCTGTGTCTCCCGCTGTGGCGCAGTGCACATTTTCCAGTCGAAATAGCATTTTTCCCACTCGCCTGGTGGTTCTATTGTTCGGAGAAACCGAATTCGCGATAAACAACACAATGTGGGCAGCACTCTGGACCCTGCTGCGAAATGTCGAGAGCCCCAAAGCCGGACTGCTGGCGAGCACCGCCTGGCTTGACAACTGTCGCAAACACGGCATAGAAAAAATAGGTTCGCCAGCAAAAGCTTCGGGGCCACTTTTGGGACCCAAAACCTGCTCAAAAACGGCGCCTTTCAAAGTGGGCCTCCCCAGTGCCGGATTATCATGCTTCGCTTGCTCAATTGCATAGCTGCACAACAGCGTTGTTGTCGTTGTCTCTGAAACCTGCAGCAGCTCAAGCTATCATGTTGCCTGCGTAAAAAAAAAAAAGCGAAACTGTGAAAGATTGTAGCCTTCCTTCACAGCAATACTTGCTTGCTGGCATTTTGTCACAAACTGCGTTCAGAAAGTGTAAAAAAGCGGGGCCCAAAAATGGGCCCGGAATTCAGGCCCGTTTCTGGAGCGTTCTAGTATTCTAGTATTGGCACAATTAAGGAAGGCTCAGAAAACGGGCCCATTTTGGGGCCCGCATTTTGGTGCCGGAAAACCACTCTCAAGCTCGTTCTTGGAGTCACAAAATCTGACGCAGGTTGAGAAATACCGTCCACCAGTCATTCGCAAGATGCAGCTGGACAACTCCAAGGTGAAGCACCCAATTCCTGCTTCTCTTGAACACACATTCGATTTCAACGGTGAAATTGAAAACCCGCTGCATGTAGTCTAACTGTCTAACCAATTGCAGCTGCAACTAGGGAGGCCACCCCCCACGGACCCCAAACCATACCCAGTTTTCGGACCCCAAAACAGGGACACATTCCGGCTCAATGGGAAGCATGCCAGGCATGCTCCTTTGGCCTTGGGCTTTAGCCTTCGCTTTCGGCGGCATGGCACCTCAAAGGATAACCATGCCAGACAACGCCAACTCCAAAGGACAATATTGAGTGTCCGACCAAAGCTCTTGGACGTGCTTTCGTCAGGGCTTTCCGTACACTGCGGAGCTGTGCGGCTGCCACTCATTCAGCCATCCGAAACTCCGAAAGTTTCAACGGGAAACTGAAGATCGTAACGTGCTGGACGCCCTTCAATGTTGAAGGAAAGAAAGAGACTGAAAGTTCTGAAAGTGCGTCACGGCCCTCGGAAGCAAGATAGCCGAAGTCCAAGAAACTTCTACACGTCTACACGTTGAACGGCCGCGCGCACGTTATGTTTGCACTGGGGGGCGGCTGCAGAGAACTGGTCTCAAATCTCATATTGCAGCAATCGCAGATAATGTGAGCTCGTGATTTTTAAAGGCCCCCTCAATAGAGCTAAACTCGGCCCGGAACTCAATAATAAAAGGTCCCCTCAATAGAGCTAAACTCGGCCTGCACGTAATAATAAACACCCCTCAATAGTCCTAAAACCCGTCCCGGTGTAAAATTTTTGTAAGGTTTAGGCAGAGAAGCACTCCTACTACAAAGTGACGCCCTGGAAGAGGAAAGACAGAAACAGGCAAAATAAAGAAGACAGTACTACTGTACTACTGTACTACTACTGTACTGTACTACTGTACTACTGTACTACTGTACTACTGTACTACTGTACTACTACTGAGAGCCCCGGGTCCCAAACAACTTCGACCCCGGTCCCCCAAACAACTAAAGATCAGAGAGGCGGACCCTCCGTTATTATTGGGGTTGAGGGGGGGGTTTAATAATCAGGAGACAACATTAGACACTCCGCGACTTGCGCATTCACTCACACGCTCACCCAAACCACTTCTTGACTCCCAAACTCCCTCACACACTCACTCCAACCGTGCATCCCCCGCAGTCCCTTGCGCAATATTGCCGACATTGCGCGAAAGACAAAATCGAAGGTTTCTTGGTGTCACTTTAGTGTGAAGACTGCACAAAGAAACGTCTGATGATGCTTTCACTTCCGGCTTCTATGCCTTAGAGCCCACCGTAAAGGTCTCTTGGTCCCATTTTGGGTGAAGACCACACAGAAACACGTCCGATGCTTTCACTTCCGGTTTGTAAGCCTCGGAGCTTACCTGAAAGGTCTCTTGGTCCCATTTTTTGGGGCGAAGACCATGCAGAAACACGTCTGATGCTTTCCTTTCCAGTTTGTAAGCCTCGGAGCCCACCAGGAAGGTCTCTTGGTCTCAGTCTTGGGTGAAAACCACACAGAAACACGTCTGATGCTTTCACTTCCGGTTTATTTGCCTCGGAGCCCAAAAACAATCTGCACGGCGGTCCCGGCTCGCTTCTGGTCGCAGGCATGTTTGACAGCAAAATTGTGGTATTCTGAAGCACATCGTCCATCAAAGTTGCAGTATTTTCACAGGTCCAGCCCTGTTCTCGCAGCATCGCGTGAAATCGCACTGTTTCCACAGTTCCAGGCTTGTGTGATAACGAAATCTGGCATTTTCCAGTAGCGCGGGGCGCAATCGTAACGTGCTTTAGGCGCGTTACGATTGATTTGGCTGGCATTTGCAAGTGAAAACTCGAAATCGTAACGTGCTTCGCGCGCCACAAAAAAAGACTAAAGAGCTTTGTTTGACGCACGAAGCACGTTACGATTTTGACGTTTCCTTGGAAACTGCCAGCGAAAATGATCATAACGCGCCTAAAGCACGTTACGATTGCGCGCCGCGCTACTGTAAAACGCTTAAAACCGTTCTGTTCTGTGTCTCCCGCTGTGGCGCAGTGCACATTTTCCAGTAGAAATAGCATTTTTCCCACTCGCCTGGTGGTTCGATTGTTCGGAGAAACCGAATTCGCGATAAACAACACAATGTGGGCAGCACTCTGGACCCTGCTGCGAAATGTCGAGAGCCCCAAAGCCGGACTGCTGGCGAGCACCGCCTGGCTTGACAACTGTCGCAAACACGGCATAGAAAAAATAGGTTCGCCAGCAAAAGCTTCGGGGCCACTTTTGGGACCCAAAACCTGCTCAAAAACGGCGCCTTTCAAAGTGGGCCTCCCCAGTGCCGGATTATCAAGCTTCGCTTGCTCAATTGCATAGCTGCACAACAGCGTTGTTGTCGTTGTCTCTGAAACCTGCAGCAGCTCAAGCTGTCATGTTGCCTGCGTAAAAAAAAAAAAAGCGAAACTGTGAAAGATTGTAGCCTTCACAGCAATACTTGCTTGCTGGCATTTTGTCACAAACTGCGTTCAGAAAGTGTAAAAAAGCGGGGCCCAAAAATGGGCCCGGAATTCAGGCCCGTTTCTGGAGCGTTCTAGTATTCTAGTATTGGCACAATTAAGGAAGGCTCAGAAAACGGGCCCATTTTGGGGCCCGCATTTTTGTGCCGGAAAACCACTCTCAAGCTCGTTCTTGGAGTCACAAAATCTGACGCAGGTTGAGAAATACCGTCCACCAGTCATTCGCAAGATGCAGCTGGACAACTCCAAGGTGAAGCACCCAATTCCTGCTTCTCTTTAACACACATTCGATTTCAACGGTGAAATTGAAAACCCGCTGCATGTAGTCTAACTGTCTAACCAGTTGCAGCTGCAACTAGGGAGGCCACCCCCCACGGACCCCAAACCATACCCAGTTTTCGGACCCCAAAACAGGGGACACATTCCGGCTCAATGGGAAGCATGCCAGGCATGCTCCTTTGGCCTTTGGCTTTAGCCTTCGCTTTCGGCGGCATGGCACCTCAAAGGATAACCATGCTGCCAGACAACGCCAACTCCAAAGGACAATATTGAGTGTCCGACCAAAGCTCTTGCACGTGCTTTCGTCAGGGCTTTCCGTACACTGCGGAGCTGTGCGGCTGCCACTCATTCAGCCATCCGAAACTCCGAAAGTTTCAACGGGAAACTGAAGATCGTAACGTGCTGGACCCCCTTCAATGTTGAAGGAAAGAAAGAGACTGAAAGTTCTGAAAGTGCGTCACGGCCCTCGGAAGCAAGATAGCCGAAGTCCAAGAAACTTCTACACGTCTACACGTTGAACGGCCGCGCGCACGTTATGTTTGCACTGGGGGGCGGCTGCAGAGAACTGGTCTCAAATCTCATATTGCAGCAATCGCAGATAATGTGAACTCGTGATTTTTAAAGGCCCCCTCAATAGAGCTAAACTCGGCCCGGAACTCAATAATAAAAGGTCCCCTCAATAGAGCTAAACTCGGCCTGCACGAATAATAAACACCCCTCAATAGTCCTAAAACCCGTCCCGGTGTAAAATTTTTGTAAGGTTTAGGCAGAGAAGCACTCCTACTACAAAGTGACGCCCTGGAAGAGGAAAGACAGAAACAGGCAAGATAAAGGAGACAGTACTAGTGTACTACTGTACTACTACTGTACTACTGTACTACTGTACTACTGTACTACTGTACTACTACTGAGAGCCCGGGTCCCAAACAACTTCGACCCCGGTCCCCAAACAACTAAAGATCAGAGAGGCGGACCCTCCGTTATTATTGGGGTTGAGGGGGGGGTTTAATAATCAAGAGACAACATTAGACACTCCGTGACTTGCGCATTCACTCACACGCTCACCCAAACCACTTCTTGACTCCCAAACTCCCTCACACACTCACTCCAACCGTGCATCCCCCGCAGTCCCTTGCGCAATATTTCCGACATTGCGCGAAGACAAAGTCGAAGGTTTTTTGGTGTCACTTTAGTGTGAAGACCGCACAGAGAAACGTCTGATGATGCTTTCACTTCCGGCGTCTATGCCTTAGAGCCCACCGTACAGGTCTCTTGGTCCCATTTTGGGTGAAGACCACACAGAAACACGTCCGATGCTTTCACTTCCGGTTTGTAAGCCTCGGAGCTTACCAGAAAGGTCTCTTGGTCCCATTTCTTTGGGCGAAGACCATGCAGAAACACGTCTGATGCTTTCCTTTCCGGTTTGTAAGCCTCGGAGCCCACACGGAAGGTCTCTTGGTCTCAGTCTTGGGTGAAAACCACGCAGAAACACGTCTGATGCTTTCACTTCCGGTTTATTTGCCTCGGAGCCCAAAAACAATCTGCACGGCGGTCCCGGCTCGCTTCTGGTCCCAGGCATGTTTGACAGCGAAATTGTGGTATTCTTTAGCACATCGTCCATCAAAGTTGCAGTATTTTTCACAGGTCCAGCCCTGCTCTCGCAGCATCTTGCGTAGAAATCGCGCTGTTTCCACAGTTCCAGGCTTCTGTGATAGCGAAATCGGGCATTTTCCAGTAGCGCGGGGCGCAATCGTAACGTGCTTTAGGCGCGTTACGATTGATTTGGCTGGCATTTGCAAGGGAAAACTCGAAATCGTAACGTGCTTCGCGCGCCACAAAAAAAGACTAAAGAGCTTTGTTTGACGCACGAAGCACGTTACGATTTTGACGTTTCCTTGGAAACTGCCAGCGAAAATGATCATAACGCGCCTAAAGCACGTTATGATTGCGCGCCGCGCTACTGTAAAACGCTGAAAACCGTTCTGTTCTGTGTCTCCCGCTGTGGCGCAGTGCACATTTTCCAGTCGAAATAGCATTTTTCCCACTCGCCTGGTGGTTCTATTGTTCGGAGAAACCGAATTCGCGATAAACAACACAATGTGGGCAGCACTCTGGACCCTGCTGCGAAATGTCGAGAGCCCCAAAGCCGGACTGCTGGCGTGCTCGGCAAGCACCGCCTGGCTTGACAACTGTCGCAAACACGGCATAGAAAAAATAGGTTCACCAGCAAAAGCTTCGGGGCCACTTTTGGGACCCAAAACCTGCTCAAAAACGGCGCCTTTCAAAGTGGGCCTCCCCAGTGCCAAATTATCATGCTTCGCTTGCTCAATTGCATGAATCCACAACAGCGTTGTTGTCGTTGTCTCTGAAACCTGCAGCAGCTCAAACTGTCATGTTGGCTGCGCAAAAAAGAAAGCGAAACTGTGAAAGATTGTAGCCTTCACAGCAATACTTGCTTGCTGGCATTTTGTCACAAACTGCGTTCAGAAAGTGTAAAAAAGCGGGGCCCAAAAATGGGCCCGGAATTCGGGCCCGTTTCTGGAGCCTTCTAGTATTGGCACAATTAAGGAAGGCTTAGAAAACGGGCCCATTTTTGGGCCCGCATTTTGGTGCCGGAAAACCACTCTCAAGCTCGTTCTTGGAGTCACAAAATCTGACGCAGGTTGAGAAATACCGTCCACCAGTCATTCGCAAGATGCAGCTGGACAACTCCAAGGTGAAGCACCCAATTCCTGCTTCTCTTGAACACACATTCGATTCCAACGGTGAAATTGAAAACCCGCTGCATGTAGTCTAACTGTCTAACCAATTGCAGCTGCAACTAGGGAGGCCACCCCCCACGGACCCCAAACCATACCCAGTTTTCGGACCCCAAAACAGGGGACACATTCCGGCTCAATGGGAAGCATGCCACGCATGCTCCTTTGGCCTTGGGCTTTAGCCTTCGCTTTCGGCGGCATGGCACCTCAAAGGATAACCATGCCAGACAACGCCAACTCCAAAGGACAATATTGAGTGTCCGACCAAAGCTCTTGCACGTGCTTTCGTCAGGGCTTTCCGTACACTGCGGAGCTGTGCGGCTGCCACTCATTCAGCCATCCGAAACTCCGAAAGTTTGAACGGGAAACTGAAGATCGTAACGTGCTGGACGCCCTTCAATGTTGAAGGAAAGAAAGAGACTGAAAGTTCTGAAAGTGCGTCACGGCCCTCGGAAGCAAGATAGCCGAAGTCCAAGAAACTTCTACACGTCTACACGTTGAACGGCCGCGCGCACGTTATGTTGGCACTGGGGGGCGGCTGCAGAGAACTGGTCTCAAATCTCATATTGCAGCAATCGCAGATAATGCGAGCTCGTGATTTTTAAAGGCCCCCTCAATAAAGCTAAACTCGGCCCGGGAACTCAATAATAAAAGGTCCCCTCAATAGAGCTAAACTCGGCCTGCACGTAATAATAAACACCCCTCAATAGTCCTAAAACCCGTCCCGGTGTAAAATTTTCATAAGGTTTAGGCAGAGAAGCACTCCTACTACAAAGTGACGCCCTGGAAGAGGAAAGACAGAAACAGGCAAGATAAAGGAGACAGTACTACTGTACTACTGTACTACTGTACTACTACTGTACTGTACTACTGTACTACTGTACTACTGTACTACTACTGAGAGCCCCGGGTCCCAAACAACTTCGACCCCGGTCCCCCAAACAACTAAAGATCAGAGCGGCGGACCCTCCGTTATTATTGGGGTTGAGGGGGGGGTTTAATAATCAGGAG
>CAJNDT010005434.1:198954-564337 GCA_905221615.1 Symbiodinium sp. CCMP2592 | reverse complement strand
CAGGCCGCCCCTCCACCTTTCTATTTCCAAGCACCCCTCCCCCCACCCGAATTTGCGTTGCACCCGCACGAAATACCGATAGCCACTCAAATAATTGCGCACTCCAGGCAGAAATCAAATCTATCCCGATAGGATCATGAGTTCATTATCGCTTGCGGAATCACGCACTCCAAATACGAACCGGGATCCATCCCCCCAGCTATCCGATTAACTCATATCACCTTCAAGGCTAAACCCTTGGCCCGAGATTTAGGCTCTAAACCCTTGGCCCGAAATTTAGGGCCTAAACCCTTGGCCCGAGATTTAGGGCCTAGGGCCCTAGGGTTTAGGACCCAGGGTTTACGCCCTAGGGTTTAGGGTCTAGGGTTTAGGCCCTAGGGTTTAGGATTTAGGGCCTAGGGTTTAGGCCCTAGGGTCTAGGGGTGAGGGTAGTGATGCACCTCAGTGAGGGCACCGATTGGACCTGCAGCGACTGTGAGGGCTTGGTGCAGCGAGGGCGAGGCTGGGGGTTGCAGGACTGGGAGGGTTTCTGGGCACTCGGCAGCGAGGGCACCTGTGAGAGACCTGGAGACTGCAGAGACTGTCGTCGCTGCGTCTTCAGTCATCGTCGTCGCCTCCTCCTCGTCGTCGTCGTCGTGCCTCGTCGTCGCCGCGTCGTCGTCGCATCATCGTCGCCGCGTCGGCGCCTCTACCTCCATCCTCTGCCCGAGCTCGCCGTGGCCGCATCCCGTTCCCATCGTCGCCTCGTCGTCCCAGCCGCATCGTCGTCGCCAGCCGGTTCGCCACCTCCCGTGCGCTCCGGTGACTGCCGTCAGCCGCAGCCGCCGAGCCGCTCCACCCGTCCCCACTCGCCGTCCGAACCAACACGAACATGTCTGGGCCCGGATTGCTGCCTGACAGCAGCAATCCGACGGGCGGGCGAGTCTCGCTTTAGGCTCAGCGTCTGGCGGTTCCGTACTCTCGAAGCTCCGCCGCGCCTCCCCCTCTCCTCCTCTTGCCTGCGCTCGGTGAGCTGCTTGTTGTGCTGGAGTGGTTCTTCGGAAAATTAACAGGGTGAGGATCTGAGTGAGGATCGACGTGAGGATCGGGTAGTCGGGCAGTGAGGATCGGAGTGAGGATAGCTCCGGTGCCCCGCCTCGTCGTCGCCGTCGTCTCCGCTCGCGTCGCCGACATCGTGGTCGCCACACTCTTCGGAGCACCTAGCCCTCGCCCATGCACCTGCCGCAGCGCCGTCATCTGCGTCCCCACGTCGTCGTCTCCGCTCCCCACGTCGTCGCGCCGTCGTCCCCGCGCGCCGTCGTCCCCGCGCCGTCGCGCCGTCGTCTCTGCGCCGTCGTCTCTGCGCCGTCGTCTCTGCGCCGCCGTCGCGCCGTCGTCTCCGCGCCATCGTCCCCGCCCCGTCGTCGCTGCCGGTTCATCATCTTCGCGGTCGTCGCCGCGTCGTCGCCGCATCGTCGCTGTGTCGCCGCCCCTGCTCGTCGCTGCCACGCCCACCTGGCCCACGCGTCGTCGCCGGGTCGGCCTGCGTCGCCGCCGTCGTCGCCGCCCCGCGCCGCGTCCCCCGAGTGAGCCGTCGCCGTCGTTTCCGCGCCGTTGTCTCCGCTGGATCGTGTCGTCGTCGTCTCCACTACGTCCCAGCCGCGGTCGTCGCCACCCCGCCCGCCACGTCGTCGTGGTCGCAGTCGTGTCGCCGCAGTCGTTGTCGCCCTTCGTTGCACCCCGACGCCGCCGTCGCCCGCAGCCGCGAGTCCGCCGTCGTCGCGTGTCGCTGCGTCGCCGTGTCATCGCGTCGTCGTCGTCCGAGCCGAAGCCGACCGTCGAGCGTTCGAGCGTCGCCGCCGAGCGCCCGCTCGCCGTCGCCTCGTCGCGCGCCCCCCGGTCGCCGCTCGTCGTCTGCGCGTCGCCGGGCTGCGCCGTCGTCGTCGCGTCGCCGCTGCGCCGTGTCGTCGCCGCATCGTCGTCGCCACTCTATCCTCACCTCTATCCTCGCCTACGTCGTCGTCGCCGCTGCCCGCGCCCGCGCCGTCGCGGCTCGGGGGGAACATAGGGCTAACATTTTGGGTGCATGACTCGGCTCTGCGTCGCCGTCATCGTCGTCGCGCCGTCGTCGTCGTCGCTCCGTCGTCGTCGCTTCGTCGCTCATCCACCCGCTCACTCGCGGCTCGGCCACCCCTTCCTCGGTGCACCGTCGTCGCCGCTGTCGTCATTGCCGCCGTCTCGTCGTCGCAGCGTCGTGGTCGCCGCATCGTCGCGTCGTCGCGCCGTGTCGTCGCCACATCGTCGCCGTTCCCGCGTCGCCGCATCTCTCTCCTCACCTCTATCCTCACCTCGCGTCTTGTCGCCGTTCTCGTCGCCGTCCTCGTCGCCATTCCCCGCGCAGGATGCACCTCCGCCGTGCGGCTCGATATGTTCATCCGCCCGCAAGCACCCAAGGTGCAGGGCCTGGAGGCTGAGGCTGGTGGAGGCTGGAATGAAACTGGAGGCGTGGAAACAGAGACTGGAGGCTGCAACCTTTGGAGACAGGAGGCAGCATTTCGGCGGCAATATTTGGGTGGCAACATTTCGGTGGCAACATTTCGGTGGCAACGTTTCGGTGGCAACGTTTCCGTGGCAACGCTTCGGTGGCAACATTTCGGTAACGCGGCTCTGGGCAACGCCGGCTCTGGGTAAACATTTGGGGTAACGCGGTTCTGAGCCATCGCCGCGTCTCCGTCGTCGTGTCCGTCGCGTCGTCGTCGCCGCATCGTCGTCTCCTCGCCGCGTCGTCGTCGTCGCTTCACCGTGTGTCGTCGCTGCGCCGTCGCAGCCCGCCGCCGACTCGCTGCCACCCGCCCGTCGCCTTAAGCCGCTCGGTCGTCGCTCGCTCATCCGTGGCGCGCTCGCCCGCCGTCGCCGCCTCCCCGCCTCTGTCGCCGTCGGAATGGAGGCCTATACTTGAAGGGGCGGGGTGTTTAGTAATCGAATACATGGTTTAGGAGATTTAGACAATCAGGTTAAGTTGAGTTACAAGTTCGTTAACATGAGTTATAAGTGCTGTATATATACTATGTTGTATGGACAACTTAGCAAGTCCGAGGCTTGAATTAAGAAGTGGAGCAAGCAGTTGAGTCACTTAGCCAAAAGCAGGGTGGAACTTATAAGTAAGATAGAACAAGTCTTTTAAGCAACTTGCCAAACTTAGATAACTTTGTGTAACTGATTTAGGTAAGTGGTGTAAGTTGTTTATTTGAAGTTGTTTTCCTGGCATTTGCAAAGCTTCAAACGGAAGCTTGCATGGAGATCTCCTGCCGCATGTATTCAGGATGCAATTGAAAATTGCATGGAAAGCTGCTGCATTGCATGTGTTGAGGACATGCTCGCATGCTTGCCTTCTGTGTATTGTGCATGACTCCATGCATTGCAGCCATCTATCGCCATTGCAGGGCCCTTGGCTCGCAGGCAGATTTTCAGCTCCGTCCTCCATCTCGCTTGCCCATCATGCCTTTGCAGTCGGATGTGCGAGAGCGGCTGCAGGCTTTCCTTCGAGAAGCCTCGGATGGCGACGGCCTTGTCCGAATCGTGGAGAACTGCTTGAACTACTTGAAGTCCAAGCATCTCTTGACCTCCATGAAGTTGGAGGCGAGCCTTGTGGGGATCCATCCCTGCAACCGGGATGGGTACGGAGTGAATCCACAAGACGTTCGTGATCTTGTGGACTCGATTGTCGATGTGGGCTATGTCCCCACACGTGTGCATGCGGTCGGTGTCGAAGTCGAAGGAGACTGGGTCCGGCAGTGGAACAAGAAGCTGTTCGAGTCAGCCCACGGTCTTCTCGGAAGCCTTGAGCCGGAAGCGATCAAGATCACTTCGATCTGCGGATCACATACCAATTGCGCTTTGCGACTTTTTCAACAAGGTGCAAGCCACGGCAACGAGGTCGTGAGTGTGGGTGGAAAGCTCAGCATGGAGCTTCTTCGTGCTCGGGATGCTTCGTTCCACGAAGCAGCTGATCAAGGCCTGACGTGGGACGTGATCTCCTCCTCCGTGGCGGAAGAGTTCCCAGAGCTGATCAGCTTGATATCCCGGTCAGGCAACACATCGCTTCAACGAGGAGAACATGAGCTACAAGTACTCCGTCGCATCCATTCCACGTACTACCGCTTGCAGACTCAGACTGGCCAAGCACCGGCTTTTGCATCTCTGAAGAAGTTGATATTGGCCAGCAAACCAAGCTGCCATGCCTCCGTACCCCACATGTTTACGTTTTGTCTGAAGGCTTCCGGGGGTGCCGATGCGAGCTTCCTTCAGGAGACGGAGTCCTTTGTGCGGGCTTACTGCCCTTCTTCTCGGCAATTGGGGCCTGTCCTGTGGGAGGCTTTCGGGCAAGATTGCCGAGGGCACCAGTCAGATCCCGTTGCAGCATTTCGCCATGCACTCATGAAGCAGGCATACTTGAGGCAGAATGTGACCATTGCTGATGTGAAGAAGATGACTTCTAAAGAACTCTTCCCCAAGGTCAAGGAAGCTGACAACATGATCCTCACGGTCAGGGGCATCTTAAGGGATGGAGCTCGCGATTTCATGACGGATTCGCGGGTCGTGCAAGCTCTGGCCACTATGGATATGACGATAGCATCGCACGTCCTCGGCATCAAGGTGCCGGACGAGAAAAAGTACAAAACAGTCCAAGCGATTGGGCACGATTTTTTGCTCGTGGCAAGAAACCTGACCGGTGTTGCACTCCCTTTGCCATGGGAGTCGGTGTCTGAGCAAAGTGAACCAGCTGCAACTGCAGCGACTGCTTCCCAGCCTTCTGCTGCAGGTGTGATGCTTGAGCTTGCTGAAGACGGCAGTATCAAGGAACCTGAGAAGATATTGGCCTCCAAGGGTTTCGCTATGGGTGCACACATCCGTCGCAAGGTTGACAAAATCGAGGGAGTTCTTTCAGAAGTGAAAGGTCAGATGGTCTTTGTGAAGATGGCTTCGGGAAAGACGGCCAAGGTGGATCTCAATGTTATCCTGGCTGGAGATTGGGTCGTGTTTGTTCCTCGTGTGCAGCCCACAATGCTAGACAGCTTGGACCAGTACCAGCACCATGTGGATTTTGATGCCAGCATTCTTGCATCGAAGATTCAGCTTGAGCTCTACAAGCTTCACCAGTCCATGGAGTGTGGATCGGAGCACCTGAAATTGCAGCTGAAGCCTTCGAGGGTGTTGCTTGCCAACTCGGACATCAAGAAACTCTGCATGGTGCCCATGACCAACAAGGTCGTGCAGAAATCCCAGGGCCAAGGCAACACCATGTTTGAGGTGCAGACGGACTGGCAAGGAGACGACCGCAAGTTTTGGCTTTCCGGAGCCAACATTCTACCCAAAGATAACGACGACGACACTTGCAAACATGTGGTAGTTCCCTTTTGGTTGGTGCAGCACAGCCATCAGGAAGAGGATTGCAATGTGAAGCTTGTTTGGATTGCGGGAACAGAGAAGAGCATCAAGATTCCGGTTTTTAAGAACACCAAGAAGATCCCGGAAGGCAGCCCCATTGTGGCTTTCAGATCTAAAACGGTGCAGGTGGCTCCCTTGGAGGAAGTGGAGGACGACCACAAGACTTCGGCGCAGAAAAGAGCATCGGCGAGCTCAGGTGGCTCCAGCAAGAAGGCTCAGAAGAAGTGATGTTTCGGCATCCGTATGCAGTCCAGTGTGCTGCTATACCAGCAGCAGCCATTGCTTGAGCTTGCAGTATCTGAAAGATTCCATTGTATGTATATGTGAGGTCTGTTTCTAATGCATTGCGGAGAAGGATATGTACAATTGTTGCAGGTTGCAAGCATCCGAGGGGCATGGTTTTTATAGAGCGACCATTCATAGAGTGTTCTGTGCAGCTGCATGGTGCGAGGATCCCTCAGGTGTGCGAGCTTGTGCTTTGCGGATGGAAATGCAGTGCAGCTTTATATGCTTCTGTATGCAAGTGCAGGATGCATCGCCCGTGATGAAGTGCAGGTGCATTGTTGAAGTTGCTGCTTGCATGGATGTGTCGTTTTCGCCTAGGCAGGGCATGTGTGCTCGCCGGCAGAAAACAGCTCCAGCCTCGCATCAAACCATTTCCCCCGTGCATCGCATCATCATGGCTTGCTTCGAGATTGTGACGAAACAGGTTGTCGTGCTGGGTGACCGAAGCTGGATGCCAACCCAAAAGAGTGTCGACGACCGGGTCTTCTGTGCTGTCTCGAAATGGTCCCCGCAGCTTGTGAGGCTGATCACAGGCAAACGACTGGACTTGCGGTCCGGCCAAGGGGAATCATCGGGGTCGCTGAACATAAAGCTCTTTGACGATTTGATCGAGAAGAGGCAGGCTGCTTGCGACAAGCTGCTGGAAGAGGCCCTGAGGGACGATGAAGCCGACGACGAGCCCAAGAAGAAGAAAAGCAAGAAGGATAAGGTGAAGGCTTTGGCCAAGCATTTGCACCTGTTGCCGGCGATCGTCGACATTACGATCGATGGCTTTCAGCTGTCGATCCTCAGCGAGGGCCTGTCTACCGGGAGCATCTTCGTGGAGATGCTCTCCGAAAATTTCAATTGGCTCATGGAGCAGGCGAATCGACAAATGCCTGTCGATCGGAAGAAAAGAAGGCACAGCTCCCGGGACAAGACCGATGCCAGCGAGGATTCCGACAAGGAGGCCAAGAAGGTTCCAGCGGCGAAAGCCAAGGGCAAGGCCAAGGCAAAAGCTAAGAGCCCGGCCCTGAAGAGCATCCTGAATGGCTCCCCGGCCAAGAACCCGGCCCCGAAGGGCATCGTTGGCTCCCCGGCGAAGGCCAAGAAGTGATTCTGCATGCAGTCTCGCATGTATCTTCCGTGCATCCATGCAATGTGTATACTTGATGTATAGTATGTATCAACACACCGTGAAAAAAAAATATATATATATATACATATGTATATATTACTGTCAATGATGCAAACTCACAACGGCTCCACACTTTGATTGCCCGATGCTGTCTTTGGACAGACGACATCGACCGAAGCTCTCTGAACATTGGTGTCGTGTTTCTGCATGCACATTTGCCCTTGTTGCAGTGGGTGCCACGTCTGCGCCATGCTTGCTTTTTCAGCTCTTTTGGCTTGTGAAGCTGCCGTGGTTTTTGGGAGTGATGATGTCCTTTAGCTTCTTGTCGCGAAGCCTTCCCTCCGCTGTGGAGGTGGGGCCCCTGTACAACCACATGCACACACATGCCACCGCCCCAAAAATAACAGGCCGATGTGGTGGAGCGGCTGCAGCTCCACACGGACTTCTCGAAGTCCGGGAGGGGGAAATACAAGAATGATGAAGGCCGGTGCCCCCATGCAAGTGATATGGATATATAGCCTTTCATTTGGTTGCAATATATAGTGTCTGCATGGAATCAAGTGAATTGGCTCGTGCACTCGTGCAGGTGACATGTACTTCAAGCACCCAGACGTGCAGGCCATGAACGTGCCTGCCAGCCCTGGTCCTAGGTGTTTTCTTAATTTGGGTAGAAGAAAACCGTTGTCGCCTAAGGCGGGTGGCTCTACTGGAACGACGATGTGGGAGATTTTAAAGCTTCTGTGATATGCCTGGAAGGCCGGGTATTTGAAGCTCAAGGAGTCCATATGTATATATCCATGTAGTTGCAGCATGCAGGCCACGAGGAGTCGGACACCGTGGAGGTGGACGTCGAGGATCCAGCGGCCGAGCCCAGCATGCCCGACATGTCATTGCAACTGCTTTTGCATGCTGCTCCATCGTACATATCTAGTGTGCCTGCTCGCCAGTTGTCTTGAAGCCGGCGAACAGCAAGAAGCAGCGCCCAACGGAGCCGAAGGCGGAATTTCTTCGTAAGGCGATATAATGTACTTCTTGTTTGATTGCAGGACCCGCCTCCGAAGAGGTACATGGACCCCGTGCCAAAGACCAAGGACAGCAAGCATATAGCTGTTCACTGTGTATATAATGCATGCTGCATCTGTGGCAGGCTTTGCCCTCGAACTGGGACGAAGGACTTCTTGTGGTTGTCTGGAGCCAGGCTTCTTTGCAAGTGTTTGTTGTCTGGATTGAGGAGATCTGATGCCGGACACGAAGGGCAAAGGGCACTACGTGAAGCCCAAGGCTTTTTCTTTGGGTCTGGCATGCACGACTGCACTTGTCTCTATACTGATGCAGTCTTCTTGGGCAGGTCGCTTTCATCGACGAGCACGGGCAGGCTTGCCTTGGTCTTTGTGATGGTGCTTCAGGTTTGCCTCTGCTTGCTGCTGGCCCCGTTGCAGGAGTGGGCGGCGGGCATGGGGAGAAAGAGGGCCCGGACACGTGGTGGCCAAGGTGTCCGGGCACTCCAGGCCCAAGGGGCCTTGGAGGAGTCCCGAAGCCACATGGAGGACCCTTGCTGCTTGCCAATCCACGAGAACAGCAAAGCTGAAGACACCGCGAGCCCCGACATGCAGGACTTGCGGGCCTCCCTCCACACCATGGGGGTCATGGCCGAGACGATGAACCTGCAAGAGAAGCGAGTCCGTTGAGGCCTGTGCTGTGACCGAGGAGCCTTTCTGTCCTGATGGTGTTGAAACTTATAATGCCTGGCAGGATCCCATGGTTCCTGCCTGGCACCCCTGGTTTGTGGCCTGGAGACCAGGGGAGCCGCTAATAGTTGGAAGCTCAGACCGCCTGTGTTGCTCTATATACGGCCTGGCCTGCTTGCTTGGATCCCAAGGTCCTGCATGCTGTGAGCAGCGAAGGACCTGAAATTGGGGGCATTTTCCGGCTCGCCGCTTCGGGCACAGAGGGTCAGGGCTACCAGTCCCGATGGCCGGGGTTTATGCATGCATAAAGCCCCTTAAGCAAAATAGACCGGAACTTTATGCATGCATATGGCTGGGTTCAGTTTCCTAGGGCGGGGCTTATGCATGCATAAACCTCGGCAGGGCCAAGGGCACAAACCTTTATGCATACATAAAGGTTTCGGGTTTTGGGGGTCAGGCCCCTTATGCATGCATAAAGGGTTGCTTTCCCAGTGCCCTCGTGGTTCCCTGTCCTCTGGCCTCTCTAGGCAATAAGTAGGAAAACTATATAGGTAAGAAATAGCTTTGGGCTGCAGAAGACGAATCGGCGAGGGGGCTATCTCCCCCTGTATAGCCGAGGCTTCGGGCTACCGGGGCCTCGTCCTGTGACTGTTTCACGACCACAGACCATATGGGCCAGTTTGAAGAAAAACCGCCCATCCTCCGAGTGTGCACCGTTTGGTCAGGCCCATGAGGCACACAGACCCCCATGGCAACATGTGTGTGTGTGTGTTTGTGTCTGCGACAAAGAGCAACAAACGAGGAGAGGGAGAGAGGGAGACAGAGACAGAGAACGAGTGAGCGAGGGAAGGTACAAGGGGGTTGGTGGGAGGGGGGGTTGGCTGTGAAGGAAGAGACTGCTACATAGCAAAGTGGCTGCATGGATTTCACTGAAGTACATATACATACACAGTTTTACACACTCTGCATATATACCTATTACATGTGAGATGTGTATCTACCCCACACACACATACATATATATATATATGTATATATACACGATATGTATATGTATATATACATATACATATACAGATACCAAAACATATCGTTCATATATTCTTATATACACATATATATATATATATATACATACATATATGTGTATATATATTTATGTGTATATGAAATGGACTGAATCTCTGAACTTACATACACATATATTACACACTTGCATGCCTGCAGGTGTCGGTATACTGTAGTAACATGGCTGTGCTCTTGAGGGTGTCTACGGGTTCTGCTGGCGAGCTCAGAGCCCTGCCTGCGAAACCGAGACCCCTTTGGTGAAGTCTTCCGGTCTGTGACTGCATGCAATGTGAAAGACGTCTCCAGTGGCAGGCTACATGCTTGTGTGTTGCAAAGCACATGCACTCCATCATCTGCCTGCTGCCCGCTGCTGCTCTATATAGACAGGTGTTCGCAAGCAGGGCTACAGCAGCTCGCTTTGTGCAGAGCATCTGTGCTATATCCGGCCGTGCAATGGCAGCTGCTTTCCTTCGACAGCTGAACCAGCTCCTCCAGACCCAGCAGCCCATCATGGGAGATCAATGGACTTCTCTCTTGGCTGCTCAGAGCGAGGTCGCCATCAGAACGATTCGTCAAAGCCACATCACAGTCGAGGAGGGTGCAGAGATCTGCAGCTTGGTGCAGCAGGGCCTTTGGTCACACGAGCAGAAGCAGGCCCTGGGTGCAGCCGTCTCCCAGACCTTGGCAGGCAGCACTCCAGCAAATGCCAAGGCCAAGAAGAAGAACCAGGAAATTCTCAACTTCTGGGGTTTCTTGGGCGCCGAGGACCGGAGAGTTTTGTCCAGCGACGACACCCTCGTCATGAGGCTGACTCACACTGCTCAGATAATGGCTCGACTGGAGATGTTCTGGCCATCAGAACAGTCTGTGGGACACATCATCAAGACCCTGCAGAGTTGCAACAATACTGGCTTGCAGAGCCCCGACGAGTTCCATTCGGCTGTCGTGTGCCTCAAGAAGAAGGTGAAGACCATGCTCAAAGATGCTTCCTGTGGCGAGTTCGTCGCCAAGTACACTCGGCCTGAGGATCTTCCACCACACACCCGAGATCGCTTCGCAGATGCCTTGGGAGGTGAGCTGCCTGGAACAATGGTGCTGGCCCGTGATGCTCTTCGTGGCAGTAACAAAAGCCTCTCTTTCCACAAGAGCAACACTGCCATGGTGCTGGGTGGTCCAGCAGCAGGCCCGGCAATGCACATGCCCCACACCATGCAGGGTATGATGCAGTTCTGGGGCAGCATGGCAGCTAACATGTTCAACCAGCAGCAGCAATTGGCGAAGAAGAACGATGGATTGCCTGGGTTGAAAATCTTCGGCGACCCAGCTGCTGCCGCCTCGTCTGGGACGATGGCCTCCTCGCCTGCTCAACAGCAGGCCTTGCAGCTTCCTACAGTTACCAATGAACCGGCACAGGGCAGCGGAACAAAGCAGGCCGAGCAACAGGGAGTGCTGGCCAGCAAGGATCCTGTCAGTGCTGCACAACATGCAGATGAAATGCTTCAAGCTTGGAAGGGCGACAACAAAGGGTTCGACAGCACCGTCGAGGCCGAGGCCAAGGAAAACGAGGCGAAGCACAAGGCAAATAAGAAGCCCAAGGCTGCAGCCAAGGCCAAGGGTAAAGCCAAGGCCAAGGCTAAGGCGAAGGCCAAGTGCACGGCCATGAAGTCCCAGCCCAAAGCAAAGTCGCAGCCCAAGGCGAAGGCCAAGGCTGCTTGCAAGGCGAAGGCGAAGTCGCAGCCGAAGAAGGTCCAGAAGGCTTTGAAGAAGTTCACTCGAGAAGAGGTCCGATGCATGACTTTGTCGGCTCGCATCAAGCTGCGACCCAATGGGTGTGGCAAGTGCCGGAACAGGCCCGGCTGCACACCGTCGTGCTTTGGCCCGTGATTGCATCAACAGCTGCTGAAAGCATGCACAGCTGGAGTCCTATACAGGGTGAGAGTTTGGAGGCTACAGGCAGAGTGTATACATCTTAAGTCTATATGCATGTTGACGTGTTTTGGTGTCTTCCAGCATCAGCAAAGTTTTGTTCGCGAGCCTCCAGGAAGCATGCACCTTATTATTCATCTTTCACAAAGGCTGTGTGTACATTAAAGCCATTGTACCTCGGGAGGTATAATGTTGGGAGCATCGCTTGCCACGGAGGGAAAGACCGAAGCGATCCTGGCAGGTGTCAAAAGCGGTGGTGCAGGATGCCTGCACGATCCGGGTTTTTGTTTCGTGGCATATTATATATGTGTTATATACATATATATACATAGATATACTTTACATATGGGATGTATATATATATATATAGGAGCCTATATATACTTTATATATATATATATATATATGGGTTGAATATATATTGATATATATATATATATACACACATATATTATACAGGGGTGTCCTTTTAGGAGGGTGCGAATGTGGACCCTTCTTCGAGAGCTATGTTGAAGCTTTCGAGTTGTACATGTATATATTATATATGGCTTTGCGATTTATTAAGATGTGTCTCAGGATCACGTTTGGTGTTAGGTTAGGTTTGGTGTGGTATATACTATATATATAACTGTATATACATGTATATATATGTGTACAAATCAATACTCGGATGCTAGATATCTATAGCTTTCGGGTTTCTGTGTATACATATATATATATATCAAATATTTAGTTTCGGGTTTATGGTTAAAGGTTGTCTTGGCCTTGCACTGGAGTTTCCCGGACTGCTCGCAGTGGGGTTGCACCGTTGCAGCAATATGCTTGGAAACCTGCAGGAACAAAGAGCATGCATATATACATGTAAACAAAACATATCTCTGTATATATATATATATATAGATATATAAGGTACGTACACAGTGCCTGCATGCTCCCATCCACTTTTCCTATATATAGTATACCTTTTATACAGATATACATATATATATATGTATGAATCTGCAGTCAAAGTAGTGGGTCGCTCGGCAGGGCCAAGAGCTCGCCAGCAGACCCCATGGCTTCCGCCGGGAGCTCCTCGCTCTCCTGCTTGGGAAGGAAATCATATGTATCCCAGCGAGGTCTCAGTCAGGTCTTGCAGGAACTCAAAGAGCTGCCCGAGTTGCCATCTGGGACGAGTCGCCGAACACTGAAGCGGGCCCGGGATGAGAAGACTCGGAGCTACCAAACTGCTTATGGCGAGATCCTATGCGACTTCAAGTGTGTTGCCGAAACTGGTGTGGAGTTTGAATTTCCTGTCTTGAACCCAGCTGCAATGCTTGCCTGGGCGACAGAGCGATGTCGACCATTTGGCGAGTTCCTGGAGAGGGCCATGGATGCCACACCCCCCAGCATTCTTCAACCATGGGGATTGGTGTGGTATTCCGACGAGCTGGCTCCGGGCAACCAACTCAAGCACTCCAACCGGAGAAAGGTCCAGGCCGTATATTGGAGCCTGCTCCCTTTGGGACAGCATGCAATGGGTTGCGAAAATTGCTGGTTCACTCTCTGTGCCATTCGCAGCTCTCTGGTCGCAGATCTCGGCGGCATGACTGTGCTCTTCAGGCAGCTAGCAGCCTTGTTCTTTGAGAGACCTGACTTCAGAAAAGGTCTTGTGTTGCAGTGCCCTGGACAAGCACGTATGCTCTTTGCCGACTTGAAGATCATCATATCCGACGAAGCTGCAATTAAGGCTACCCTTTTCAATAAAGGAGCCAGTGGGCTCATATTCTGTGTTCAATGCCAAAACGCCGTGGACCACAAAAGCAGCATTGCTGAAAGGAGTCGGGGCAATATGGTGTCCGGCCTGGAAACCGACATGAGTTGCTTTCGGATGCACACACCCGAGTCTATACGAGACACCATGGACTTCTTGCGAAGGCAAGAGAGGGTCCTCAACAAAGACAGATTCCTGCAACTCCAAACAGCAATGGGGTTCAATTTCAAAGAGGATGGATTGCTGGCACATGCAGCATACGGGCCTCCGGTCATCGAGTGTGTGATGTTCGATTACTTCCATGTCTATTTAGTCAATGGCATCTTCAATGTTCTGACAGGGTTTTTTCTTGGAGAGCTTCACAACCATGGCTGGAAGCACAATGACATTGATCGCTTCGCAAATGGTTTTACCTGGCCTTCTCGTTTGCGAGGTGCTGCTGCAAAGGATATCTTGCAGAAGCGAAAGCCAAGCGAAACCTTGAAGTGTGGAGCCAGCGAGGCTCTGAACTTTATGCAGCTGCTGCGACTCTATGTGCTAGTCTTTGTGCTGCCAAATTGCAGCAGAGATATCCGGGACTCTTGCGAGGTTTGGTTGGCTTTGTGCAAGGTGATTGATGCTTTGCAAGCGATCAATGCCAAACCTTCAGCATTTACCCCCCTGCAGTTGCAGCAGCTCATCAAAAGGCATCTCGATCTGGCGAAAAGTCGGTATGGAGATGAGTGGTGGGTGCCAAAGTGTCACTTGGCAGGCCATTTGGCGCTGCAACTGGCCAAGCATCAGGTCCTCCTCAGCTGCTTTGTGCACGAAAGAAAACATAAAATCATCAAAAAAATTTCGAATGAAATTTTGGATACAAGCAGAACCTTTGAGAGGAGCATCCTACAAGATGTACTCCATGGTCACATGGAAAGTCTGGCAGAGGGTGTATACCTCCCAGGCCAAGGAGTTCGCTTGGTCGACCCTGTGAGACCAGCTCCCGCCAGATTGCAAACAGAGATACACAACACGATCCGGGTCCAGGGTGAAGTCTTCACAGCCAGGCAGGCAGTGCATGGAGGAAACTTCACCGTGGCTGTCGGCGACTTGGCCTTGATGGATCTGGATGGGGTCACTGCCGTAGGCAAAGTGGCTTATCATGTAATGTGCGAGAAAGTTGTATGGTCGCACATTACCTTCTGGACACATGTCCATGGCTGTATGTATGAAGTCTCCGACGATTGTGGCCTCGTGCAAACCCGACTGATCCGGGCCACATGCCCTTACAGCATTTCGGGCAATGCTGCCATTGTCGCAGTCCCGCAGGTGTAAAAAAGAGAACTGCATGCGAGCTTTAAAGCCCTGCATTGCGTCTCTGAGCAGCATGCTTCATGCAACATAGATCACTTAGCTCACTTATCTTTTTCATATAAATACACTTAGCTAACCAAGTTAACTTCAACATAGCTAAGTTCAATAACTACACTTACACATCTCATATAAGTCATTTGCTAACTGTGCCAAACAATTAACAACCTGCATATACAATTACTAACACCCCCGCCCCTTCAAGTAGGACCCCCAGCCACAGGTCGCACCGAGCCGCCCCGTCGTCGCCGCCAGAGCCGTCGCCGCATCGTCTTCGCGCCGTCGTCGCTTACCCGCTCACCGCCCGCCGCTCACCGCCCGCCGTCGCGGCGCCGCCGCGTCCCCCCCGCTGCGTCGTCGTCGCTGCTCCCTCGATCTACCTCCACCTCCCTTTCCTCACCTCGCCCCCGCCCGCCCGCTGTGTCGTCGTCGCCGCTCCCTCTATACCTCTACCTCCACCTCTATCCTCACCCTATCCTGCGTTCCTGCAGATCCAACTCCTCAAAACTTCAAAGCGGGGCCTGTTGAGGATGGCGAAGAAGCGGACCTGGGATCGGGGTTGCACAGCAGCGCATAACAAGGTGACGCCCGCACCAAAAACACGCAGGCCGACACTGGTCTCAGAACCCTTTTGGAAACAGGCTTTACGTCACAAGGAAAGTTTGGCCCCAAACTCAACCACCCAGTCCGCACCCTGAAAGGCGAAAGGGTTCTTTGCCTCAAGGAGGCGAACGCTCAAGCAGCTCCCAACACGCGACAAACAACACACCTAACACGCTACCTTAGACATACAACTCTCGCCGGGACACTTGCTCTTCACTCAGCGGTCCGCACTTTGAACCCGCCGCCTGCGCGAAGTCAACATCGACTGAACAAGTACGTTGGGAAGACTGGCAGCTCCCCCTTTTTGCACTCAAACGCTCATGCTCCCTGGATGTCTCAACTTTCTGTCATCAAATTCCTGGCCCTGCGCTGTTGGCTGGCTGTGCGTCCGCCCTCTGGTGGAATGCGAGGTCTACTGCTTCAACTTTCTATCCCCCAGTCTGGGCTTCTTGGTTCCCCAGCGTTTGGGCGGGGCCATCTGCTTGAGCAGAGCGTGCACTGACGGCGACGCTGCGCAAAACCGCTCATCCGCCTTAGTGGTGGCCTTGACATAGATGCAGTGGGCACCTCGTGCCTTCACCGCCTGTGCTAGGTCCTTGCTGGTGAAACGTGCCTCGAAGTCCCTGGCCCTGACGCACTGGTGAAACGGGGCGTCCGCCACACGGCGGGCCACCTCCTTGGCGGCCTTGACTCCGTCGAAGCCGCCATGTGTGTCGATGCCGAGGAAGCGCAGGATCTCCTTCTCCTGGCACATGGCAAAAAACACGCAAAAACAAAGGCGCTAAACAAACCCGTCCTGCTCGCCCATGGCTTCCTGCCGGACCTGCTCGAAGGTCTGGATCTTCAGGTTCTTGGCGAGCTCCTGCGAGGCTGGAAAGGCTCTGCCGAAAAGGTTCCCCGCCCCCCTAATCCGACCGGTCTAGCCGAGACTTTGAGAGGGTTCCCGGGCCTTTTCGGCGATATTCGGCATATCACGTGGGTTCAGGATGTACTAGGCCAAAATAACCTTCTATACACGTATCCTTCTCATACTCCAGAGAGTGTCCCAGGAACGGCCCGATCAATTGCCGAAAAGGTTCCCCGACCCCCTAATCCGACCGGTCTAGCCGAGACTTTGAGAAGGTTCCCGAGCCTTTTCGGCGATTTTCGGCATATCACGTGGGCTCGAGATATACTGGATCGAAATGCAAACACATATTCGTACAAGGTAACTTTCCTTCTACATATCCTTCTCATACTCTAGGGTGCCCCAGGAACAGCCGGATCAATTGCCGAAAAGGTTCGCCGACCCCCCCAACCCCACCGCCCCAGCCAAGACTTTGGGAGGGTTACCGAGCCTTTTCGGCGCCTGAGTTCCGTGGTCTTCCAGAAGCACAGACCCACCCGGGAATTGCGGAAAAGGTTCGCCGGCCCCCCGGCCCAACCGCCCCAGCCGAGACTTTGGGAGCGAAAGGACCCAGAATGATACTTCTTTCTCTTCTTTCTCTCTCAAACCCCGAGGCAGACCGTACTAGATACCGTACTTTGATAAGATAGGATTGACAAGGAAGCTTTTCGGCAATTTTGGAAGGTTTGCAGCAATGATTTCCGGCAATTTATATACCACCATATACAGCTCATGGCGGCGAAAACAATTGCCGAAGATTAAATGCCGAAAGGGGGGTACCCCCCCCTGCTCCGGCAATTTTAGTGCAGGGGGATGACGACGTGACGACGAGACGACGATGCGACGACGACGAGCGACGACGACGCGACGACGACGACGACGACGCGGCGGGCGACGAGCGGCGACGACGAGCGGCGACGGCGAGCGGTGACGGCGACAAGCGGCGAGGACGAGCGGCTACCAGAAACCCTCCCCGCAGCAGAGGAGTGTTTCCAGATTTTGCCGGGCATGCCGGGATTCCGGGGTCTGCTGCGGAAACGGGGTGGGGGCCCCCAAAAAAACAATTGGGGGGATTTTGGCCCGGCTACGGCTGCGTGGCGGCGCGGGGCACGTGGGAGATAGCACCGAAGGTTAATGGGGTTTGGGGTTCACCGGGACGGCGACGACGACGCGGCGACGACGACGCGACGACGACGAGCGGCGGCTACGAGCGACGACAACCAGCGGCGGCGACGACGACGACGCGACGACGACGACGCGACGACGACGACGCGACGACGACACGGCGGGGTCTTCGGGAAGTGAGGGCACCCAGCGAGGGCACCTCCTCGGGAAGTGAGGGCACCTAGTGAGGGCACCTAGAGGGCACCTTGGGGCGGGGAGTGAGGGCACCTAGTGAGGTCACCTCGGCTGGGAGTGAGCGGCGACGCAGCGACAATGACGTGACGACGACGCGACGACGACGCGGCGACGACGACGCGGCGACACAATCGGGGGTTCACAATCGGGTTGACAATACAATCGGGTCGACAACTCGACGTGCGAAACCAGTGCAGCAGACAACTAGTGAGGGCATCTGGTGAGGGCACTTAGTGAGGGCACCCAGTCAGGCCACGTTGTGAGGGCACCTACGCTGCACCCCTCGCAGTAGCTGCAACCCCAGAAACCCTCACGGCGGCTGCAACCCCAGGCGCCCCTTGTCGCTGCAGGCCCACGCGCCTTCACAGTCGCTGCAGCTCCCCAGAGGCTATGGCAGACGCTGCAGCTCCCAGTCTTCCCTCCAGCCCTTCAGCTTCGCCGGTTCCGTTGGCCCTGAATGTTCTGCCTAAATGTTCTGCCGAGTGTTCTGCCCACATGTTCTGCCGAGTGTTCTGCCTAAATGTTCTGCCGAGTTTTCTGCCTAAATGTTCTGCCGAGTGTTCTGCCCGAGATTCTGCCGAAATGTTCTGCCGAGGCGTCCTGCCCGAACCGACCTCTTTGCTTGGAGCTGATTCAAACGAAAGGCGACGACGCGACGACGACGCGACGACCGGCACGGGTGGTGAGGACGTGGGGGTGAGGACAGGATAGAGGAGCGAGCGACGACGGCGCGACGACCTGGCAGGGTGACGGCGCGCGTGCGTTACCCCAACGGAACAAACTCAACGAATTGGTGGAATACATTACCCCAGAGCCGCGTTGCCCAGAGCCGCGTTAGGGCACCTGGTGACAGGTGAGGGCATTTCGGCGGAGACCTCGGAGGGGAGTGAGGGGCAGCGACGACGGTGACGACGGCGGCACGACGACGACGCGACGACGAGCAACATCCAGCGCTGGTGCGACCGGCGCGGGTGGTGAGGACCGGGGGTGAGGATACCGGTGAGAACACCGGTGAGGACACCGGTGAAGATAGAGGCGGGGGGGGGCGACGACGACGCGCGACGACAAGGCGACGACGAGGCTGGTGAGGACCACGGCTGGTGATGACCGCGAGTGGTGAGGACCCCGGGTGGTGAGGACCGCGGGTGGTGAGGACCGCGGGTGAGGATACGGGTGAGGATGGAGGGGCGGCGACGACGAGGCGACGACGAGGCCACAAAGAGTAGCCACACAGAGTAGCCACACAGAGTAGCCACAAAGAGTAGCCACAAAGAGTAGCCACAGAGTAGCCACAAAGAGTAGCCACAAAAAGTAGCCACACAGAGTAGCCACACAGAGCAGCCACAAAGAGTAGCCACACAGAGTAGCCACGCAGAGTAGCTACAAAGAGTAGCCACGCAGAGTAGCCACACAGATTAGCCACAAAGAGTAGCCACAAAAAGTAGCCACGCAGAGTAGCCACAAAGTGTCGCAGAGTAGCCACAAAGAGTGGACACAGAGTAGCCACAAAGAGTAGCCACAAAGAGTAGCCACACAGAATAGCGACACAGAGTAGCCACAAAGAGTAGCCACGCAGAGTGCAGACGCAACCCGGAATGGCAAATGTTGCCATGCAAATGTTGCCACGCAAATGTTGCCACGCAAATGTTGCCACGGAGCCGCGCCAAATTAACGCCACGCAAATGTTGCCACGCAAATGTTGCAACGGAGCTGCGCCAAATGTTGCCACGCAAATGTTGCCACGGAGCCGCGCCAAATGTTGCCACGCACATGTTGCCACGCAAATGTTGCCACGGAGCTGCGCCAAATGTTGCCACGCAAATGTTGCCACGCAAATGTTGCCACGCAAATGTTGCCACGCAAATGTTGCCACGTAGAGCACAGAGTAGCTACAAAGAGTAGCCACAAAGAGTAGCCACGCAGAGTAGCTACAAAGAGTAGCCACGCAGAGTAGCCACACAGAGTAGCCACAAAGAGTAGCCACAAAAAGTAGCCACGCAGAGTAGCCACAAAGTGTCGCAGACCACAAAGAGTAGCCACACAGAGTAGCCACACAGAGTAGCCACAAAGAGTAGCCACACAGGGTAGCCACGCAGAGTAGCCACACAGAGTAGCCACAAAGAGTAGCCACAAAGAGTAGCCACGCAGAGTAGCCACATAGAGTAACTCGCACAGCCCAGAAACCGCGAAAAAGCTGCAGTCTCTCTCTTATGAAGCGGGGTGTTGGGCCCACAATCGATCGTCTACAAGGGAGCTGATTCAAAAACGAAAGGGTGTTGAGCCTACAGCCTCGAACCAAAAACGAAAGATCGACAGGGCTCAGGGCCGTGGGACGCAACGATCTTCGGCCCTTTGGGCCCAAAATTTTCCTCGCAATCGGAGCTCGACGATTGTGGACTTTCTCGCTTCTCTCACTCTCTCACTCCGCTCTCTCCGCTCACTCGACTCGCTTCGCTCGCTCGCTCGCTCCGTTCGCTCCGTGAGCTCGTTTGCTCCGCTCGGGTCAACAATCGTCGAGCTCCGATTGGCTCGTCCCAATTTTGGGCCCAAAGGGCCGAAGATCGTTGCGTCCCACGGCCCTGAGCCCTGTCGATTTTGAGCCCCAAATTGGGACGAGCCAATCGGAGCTCGACGATTGTGGACCCGAGCGGAGCAAACGAGCTCACGGAGCGAACGGAGCGAGCGAGCGAGCGAAGCGAGTCGAGTGAGCGGAGAGAGCGGAGTGAGAGAGTGAGAGAAGCGAGAAAGTCCACAATCGTCGAGCTCCGATTGCGAGGAAAATTTTGGGCCCAAAGGGCCGAAGATCGTTGCGTCCCACGGCCCTGAGCCCTGTCGATCTTTCGTTTTTGGTTCGAAGCTGTAGGCTCAACACCCTTTCGTTTTTGAATCAGCTCCCTTGTAGACGATCGATTGTGGGCCCAACCTCTCTCTTATATCCATGTTTCAAAACTGCGCTATGTTGTGGTGTAGTCTCTGGCTGTTTCGTTCATGGTGTAAGTCCTTCCCTCCGGTTCCGGCCGGAACTCGCTCCAGAACGTGGCCTGGGAGGCCCAGGGCTGGCTTTTAGAACGCCCGAAAGTGCGCGCAAAGTCCATGCAAAAATCTTTCGGGCCGTAGTGCGGCCTGGCAGGGTCGGAGTTTGCATGCTCGGCCTGCTGTGCTGCCGCCAGAACTCCAAAAATTTCCCAATTCATTCAAACTGCGCTTCACATGGAAATTCGAGTTCTTTCAGCTGTGAACAAACTTCATCGGAGCAGCGTCGAAACGATTGCGGCGTGTTTGCTGCCAGCGCCCACATTTTATGATCGCGTCGTGCGTTGAAAGACATGGGTTTGTCATGAATGTCGATCCATGAACCTTTGAGCTCGTAAGTTTTGTTGTTGTTGCTTAGTTTTTCAATTGAAGTTCCTGCATCATCTTCAATCCATACTTTGCCTCCCGTAAAGTTTCCGAGAGTGAGAGCATGATTCAATTTTCCGACCATGTTTTGCACGTCTCGATGCAGTCCGATTCGAGGATTCAGCAGGATGGCTATGGAAGTCCAGGTTCCGTTTGGAAAGCGATGTCGCGAGAAATGATTGATTGCTATGCATGTTTCTTTCATCGAGGAAGCTTTACACACTCCCGGACCGCTCGGGGCATTGCCTCCATAAGCGAAAGCCCTAAGATGCAGTACCGCTCTTATGCTCCGGATCCTATGGCGCATTGGCGACCACGCCACGTCTATTGCTGCGACCAAACATCGAGCAAGGAAACCATGGAGTTTGTGTAACAGCTTTGCATGCGGATGAAAGCTCGGGATTCAGCTGGGTCTCCCCAAACACCCTCAAGTACCCTGCTGTTAACCCAAAACTGTTGCACAAGCACAAGTTAGGGGACGTCCCTTGGCTTCGATCCTGGATAGAAGCCGAAGTGATTTCTCCCGTGTTCGCAGCAACAAGCACAGCAAGCAACGCTAGAGTGCCTTATGGGGTTGACTTAAGGCACCCTGCAGCGCCCAGAACTGAATGAACTTGGGCGCTTAGGCTGAGGCCCTGCACTGAAAAGCCCGAAACCGAGGTTCAGAGTCTAGGGGTTTAAGGGACTGGCTGCGGTAATGTCTGAGAAAACTGTGGAGTTTACGAAGTCACCGGCCTGCACAACAACTTCCATTCGGACCCCATGCACCCAGCCCCGACGCAAGCGCAGGAGCAAAGTCTACAGAATCTTTTTCGCGAAGCTGCAGAACTCATAGCAACTTCAGGGCTTCCAGCACTGCCTGCAGATTCATTCAGCTTGTGACAGAAGACATCAAGGGCTGCAGCACATTATCGATGAAGGCTGAATTTGTTGGCCATCCGTCAAACTGCACGTCAAACTGAACCGGGTCTTTTTGGCCAACCAGATCAGTCATGAGGATCTGAACGTCCGTCTCCTGCGAAGCCCGCGTGAAAACTGGTTGTCCCAGAAAATCAATCCACTTAAAGTTTTCACCGAGCAAAACTACGTTTGCGAGGCGTGGGTCTCCATGGACGAAGCCTTTCAAGTGTAGTTGGCGCAAGGCTTCGACAAGGTCTCGCCACTTCGCCTGGGCCGTGTCCACTGGTACCGGGGTACCAACATCACCGAGGATGTGAAACCATCCCAGAACCTTGTTGCTTTCTACGACCTCGATGCAGTCTGATGAAGGAGCCACTACTGGGCAGCCCTTCTCGCAGGCCCTCTTCATGACTTCGACCTCCGCTCCGGGGCTGAATCCGTTTGGCACGCCAACTGCGAGAACGGCCTTGATGGCAATCCTTTCAATTTGCTCATTTCGCTTGTGTTTCGCTTCCAAAACACGTCCGAATGCTCCACTGCCTAGGAAAGCAATGGGAACAGCACCAGCCTGTCGCAGAGATTGGCGCAACAAACGTTCCCATGGAGAATAATGAGAAAGAAAATCGCATAGGAGCTTTTTCCCTCCAGGGGCGGACCAGGCCCCGCAAATCCTTTCTAAGAGTGCTTTGCGGCTCCCACATTGCCCAGCCACGTGGTACAGCTCAAAGCCGCTTTTATCGAATATCATGCCCCTTGCATGCTTGGAAGGAAGGCGACATAGATACTCATACAGCTGACCACGGCCGTCATTCCTAATCGCCAACTTCGCTTCAAAGACAGACACACAATCGAGCATCTCCTTATGTGGCGTGCCACTATGTGCATTGCCATCACATACCATGCATCGGAACAAATCAGGTGACAAACCGCTTAAAAGCCAACGGCGATTTTGTGAGTCGACGATCTGGTCCTCCGGGAACAACGATCTCAAGGTGGGCAAAATGAAAGCCACCAGGTCCTGCTCCGTGCGCTGCTCGGTAAGACTGCTTAGTTGTTTGACAGAGAGGACAGGCTCGCCAGTGCGTCCGCATAGTTCTTGATCGTTGGTGTCGGGTCCATATGCGTCGTTCCACAGAACGGTCCGCGAGACCGTCAGCCCAATAGCCATTGCTTCCTTTACTGCTGTTTTCACCACCAATGCCATGTCTGCCAAAGTGCTTTCAACCTGAAGGCAATGACACAGCTAACTGATGTTAGATACATTTGCTGGCCCCTCAAACACAAGCAACGACACGAGTTACAGTGAAAGACAATAATAACGACAAGAATGCTCCTCTTTGCAACCAGATTTGAGTGAAACCTGAAGCAGCCAAGAGCACTCTGCTCCGAAAGACCCTCCCGCTCCCCGAACTGCTGCAAGCAAGCCAACACAGCGGAAACAGCTTAACCACAAGGAGATCTTGAGAGGAAAGGAGCACCCCAAAAAGCAACGACGGTGGACCGCACGAAACCGCACGACGACTAAGAGCCCCGGACATGCAGGAGTGCTACAAACCAAAGGCAACACGCCCACGCAGAAGCCCCCGGCCTGCACTCGTCTTGCCGGAACCCCACTGCTCTTCAAGGTCTGCGTGCTAAAGGCAAGCACTAAGAACGCAGGGTTGACTCCCTTGACTTCCCCCTCACGGACACAGCAAACTGAAAGTCGAGCCTCAAACAAAAACAACCGCAACCTGGAGAGCGAGCGCAAAGCGAGCGCAAAGCGAGCGCAAAACAGGCTGACCCGCCACCTCGAGCCTAGGACTGACACCCCGTTCTGAAGCGTCGGCAAAACACGAAGGGCAACTAGATTTGCCTGAACCTGAAGCAGCCAAGAGCCCCTTCCGCTCCCCGAACTGCTGCAAGCAAGCCAACACAGTGGAAACAGCTTAACCACAAGGAGATCTTGAGAGGAAAGAAGCACCCCAAAAAGCAACGACGGTGGACCGCACGAAACCGCACGACGACTAAGAGCCCCGGACATGCAGGAGTGCTACAAACCAAAGGCAACACGCGCACGCAGAAGCCCCCGGCCTGCACTCGTCTTGCCGGAACCCCAGTGCTCTTCAAGGTCCGCATGCTACTGCTAAAGGCAAGCACTAAGAACGCAGGGTTGACTCCCTTGACTTCCCCCTCACGGACACCTGAAAGTCGAGCCTCAAACAGAAACAACCGCAATCTGGAGAGCGAGTGCAAGATGAGCGCAAAACAGGCTGACACCCCCCCACCTCGAGCCGAGGACTGACACCCCGTTCTGAAGCCTCGGCAAAACACAAAGGGCAACCAGATTTGCCTGAACCTGAAGCAGCCAAGAGCCCCGCTGCAAGCCAACACAGTGAAGCGCGAAACGCTGGCCCACTTAGTGCAAAAGCCGAGCATCGACACAAGCACACATGAAGCTTCACCTGGTGCCCCTGTGACCGGCTGCCCTGCAAAACGCTGGCGTCTCGGGCCCTGCCCGACCCCGACAAATCAAGAAAGAAAACTGCGACAGCACGGCGACCAAGCACACAAACACAGATACCGTAACTGAGACTCATACGCAAAAACAACTGCAGCCTGAGAGCAACGCAGACCCTCACCTCTAGCCTCACTGCCAGCACCAACACCCGGTAAAACACGAGTGAAACCTGAAGCAGCCAAGAGCCCTCTGCTCCGAAAGATTCCGAAAGCCCCTCCCGCTCCCCGAACTGCTGCAAGCCAACACAGTGGAGACAGCTGAACCACAAGGAGATCTTGAGAGGAAAGCAGCACCCCAAAAAGCAACAACGGTGGACCGCGCGAAAACGCACGACGACTAAGAGCCCCGGACATGCAGGAGTGCTACAAACAAAGGCAACATGCCCACGCAGAAGCCCCCGGCCTGCACTAGTCTTGCCGGAACCCCACTGCTCTTCAAAGTCCGTGTGCTAAAGGCACCCAGGGTTGACTCCCTTGACTCCCCTCACGGACACGGTAACCTGAAAGTCGAGCCTCATTCAAAAGCAACCCGGAGAGCGAGCGCAAGATGAGCGCAAAACAGGCTGACCCCCCCACCTCGAGCCGAGGACTGACACCCCGTTCTGAAGCATCGGCAAAACACGAAGAGCAACCAGATTTGCCTGAACCTGAAGCAGCCAAGAGCCCTCTGCTCCGAAAGCCCCTCCCACTCCCCCAAGGGCTGCAAGCCAACACTGAAGCTTGACGACGAGATCTTTGCTAAGAGAAGAGCCCCAAAAAGCAAACGGTGACCATGCGGGAGTGCTGCAAACCAAAGGCAACAGCAACAACTGCACATGCAGAAGCCCCCCGGCCTGCGCTGGTCCTGCCTGGGCGCTTGCTTTGGCCTGCTCGTACTCCTGCTTAGCATCGTTGAGTTCCTGCTTGGCGACGTTGAGCTCCTGCTTGGCGTCCTCTAGTTTCGTCTGGGCGTCCTCTAGTTGCGTCTTGACCTCATCGGCCTTTTTGTTGTTGCCGCTTTGAAATTCTGGAAGCCACTGCTCCCACAAGGCCGCAACCACACGGTCAAGTCTGGCTACCGTGGCTTCTGCCCTGTCTCGTGCTCGTCGGGCTGCGGCCAAATCCTGCCAGGTGCAGGGCTGCTTTCCCGTGATTTTCCTGCCGTGTTTGCCGAACATGTCTGCTTTCGGGATTTGGCCGGAGCCTCGTTCTCCAGAGCTGTCTTCTGCAGCTGCTCGTCCTGCACCAGCAGGGGCAAAGGCCACAGTCTGCAATGGGATCTTGAAACAGCACCAACAGCACTCTCGGAGGCCTTGGGGGCATCTTCGACCGGGTCGGCGGTCTGTGTAGAGGCAGCCTGCTCCTCGACATCCCGCCGAGCAGCTTTCGATGCAAAATCCAAAACACACCGAATGGACAAACAAACCTGGCCTTTTCCTCGTCGTCCTCACTTTCCGAAGGCTCCGAAGCCTGCGCTGTCCGGGAAACGAGCGCTCTCGGAGCCCTGCCTCCCTTGCAGCCCGGCGTGCTACGGGCGGCTTGCCGTGCCTCCTGAAGAGCTCGGCGAGGAGACACTCGAAGAGGACGAAGTTGACGATGAGGACCTGGCCACAGGAGAAGGGCCCGGGTTTCCGGGAGAGGAGCGGAAGCGCACAACACTCTAGCTTACGAGGGGCGGAAGGCAGCACGCGAAGGCCGCCTTCCAAAACCGCTCATCCTGCAACCCAACCGAAACCCAAAAAGCAAACACCACACCCTAAACCCTGCCTGTCGATATGCTTGAAGATGTCGAAGACGAAGGTCGCGATGAGCACCTGGCCACAAGAGGGGGCCGGGGATCCCGGGCAAAATCAAGCCAACATGCAACTTCCAAACATGCCCACAGCCTAAGTTTCAGATTTCGCGCGATTCCTGGGTCGGTCTCGCCAGAAAACAACGCCCAATAACATGCCCAGGCCTAGCGTTTCACATTTTTTGTGGGGGGTCGGTCTCGCCCAAAAAAACGCCCAAAACAAGCCTAGGTTTCACATCTCGCAAAAATTCATGATCTCGCAGAAAACGCACAAAAACATACCCAAGCCCATAGGTTCGCATTTTCGCGTGGCTTCCTAGGTCGGTCTCGCCAAAAAGAAAAGCGCACAAGCACACGGGAACGGACCTCGCTCAACAATCTCCGTCTCACCTGTCACAATCCCGGCCTCACAATTGGCCCAGCCAAAGCCCGCACCGGCTGCGCTGTCTGCCTGATGCTCGGGAACTTTACAACTGACTGGGAGGTCTGGCGCATGTGCATGAGCGTGTCTGGGGCTCTGGCAGGCACGCCCAAAACAATGCCAGCAGCGCAAGCAAGCGCGTGTGTGGCTTCTTCTTGTGCACTGCCGCTGCAGCGTGTGCCATGGCGCCTGTAGGTCCTAGCTGTTCGCTGGAGCAATAACACTCGACGAATCAAGCTCCAATGCGAACCTGTTTCAGTTGACTCACACGCAATAGGATGCTATGCTGCGCATGTTGACACTCTTCGCACACCGTGTCAGCATGCAGAGGCCTCGGCTCAGACATGCTTGCCCAGCGGAACGTCAACAGATCGGCCCTGCCGTCAATGCGGATCTTCTTCGACCTCGGCAGGAGTTTGTTTGCGGGTTGTGACGCCAAACAAAGTTGTGAGAGTGCTTTGTCGACAACCTGAATCACCCCTTGTCATTGACTTCGGTGATACACCTGTGACCCGCCCCGTGACCCCCCGTGACCCCCGTGACCCCCTTGAACGCGAACCCCGTGTCCCTCGACCCCCGTGCCGCCCGACCGGGGACCCCTCCCATGACCCCCCCGGACCACCCGACCCCGTAACCCCGTAACCCCCGTAACCCCCGTAACCCCTCGTAACCCCCGTAACCCCGTAACCCCGTAACCCCCGTAACCCCGTAACCCCCGTAACCCCGTAACCCCCGTAACCCCGTAACCCCCGTAACCCCCGTAACCCCCCGTAACCCCGTAGCCCCCGTAACCCCGTAACCCCGTAACCCCCGTAATAGCCCCCGCAACCCCGTAACCCCGCAGCCCCCGTAACCCCCGTAACCCCCGTAACCCGTAGCCCCCGCAACCCCGTAACCCCGTAGCCCCCGTAACCCCGTAGCCCCCGTAACCCCGTAACCCCGTGCCCACCCCGTAACCCCGTGCCCCCCGTAACCCCCGTAACCCGTAACCCCCGTAACCCCGTAACCCCCGTAACCCCGTAACCCCCGTAACCCCCGTAACCCCGTAACCCCGTAACCCCGTAACCCCGTAACCCCCGTAACCCCCGTAACTCCCGTAACCCCCGTAACCCCCGTTAACCCCGTAACCCCCGTAACCCCGGAACCCCCCGAAACCCCCGTAACCCCGTAACCCCCGTAACCCCTGTAACCCCGTAACCCCGTAACCCCCATGACCCCGTGCCCCCGGTAACCCCGTAACCCCCGTAACCCCGCGCGCCCCCCCGTAACCGCGTAACCCCCGTAACCCCGTAACCCCGTGCCCCCCGTGAAATCCCGGCTCGAAAGGGTTACGGGGTTACGCCTCCCAGTCCCGAGCGAAAAGGGGTTACGGGGTCACGAGGTTACGGGGTTACGCTTCCCATCCCGGCTCGAAGGGGTTACGGGGTTACGGGGTTACGCCTCCCCGTCCCGACCCAAAAGGGGTTACGGGGTTACGGGGTTACGCCTCCCAGTCCCGACCCAAAGGGGGGTTACGGGGTTACGCCTCCCAGTCCCGACCCAAAGGGGGGTTACGGGGTTACGGGGTTACGCCTCCCAGTCCCGACTCAAAGGGGTTACGGGGTTACGCCTCCCAGTCCCGACCCAAAGGGGTGTTACGGGGTTACGGGGTTACGCCTCCCAGTCCCGACTCAAAGGGGTTACGGGGTTACGGGGTTACGCCTCCCAGTCCCGACCCAAAGGGGGGTTACGGGGTTACGGGGTTACGCCTCCCAGTCCCGACTCAAAGGGGTTACGGGGTTACGCCCCCCAGTCCCGACCCAAAGCGGGGTTACGGGGTTACGCCTCCCAGTCCCGACTCAATTAAAGGGGTTACGGGGTTACGGGGTTACGCCTCCCAGTCCCGACCCAAAGGGGGGTTACGGGGTTACGCCTCCCAGTCCCGACTCAAAGGGGTTACGGGGTTACGCCTCCCACTTCCGACCCAAAAAGGGGTCACGGGGTTACGCCTCCCAGTCCCGAGTCCCGACGCAAAAGGGGCCAGGATTTCATTTCACGTCAGCGGCCTCTGCCCCACGTTTCGGGCCCTGGATTCGGCCCTGTCACACCGCGAGATTCAGTTCCGGCGCCCCTCTTCCCTAAACCCTAGACCCTGCCTCGAGTTACCAGGCGGACGACGAAGATACGAGCACCTGCGCAGAGAAAAGGGTCGGGGGTCTTGGGGAAGGAAGGGACGCAGCACTCCTAGAACACAAAGAACACGGCCTCGAAGCACTCAGAAACCCTTCACTAACCCCACCTTTGCTGGAAGCTGTCGAAGAAGCCGAAGGTCACGAAGCGCACCTGGTCGCAGGAGAGGGGCCCGGGGTTCCCGGGATGGGAGGGGAGGCGCACAACACTCTAGGTTACAGGTGGGCGACAGCGCAGGGCACTCCTGACACGTACTGCAGCAGACACCTCGCAGCCTCAGACCCCCTTGCCTGCAACCTCCAAAAAACCCTGAAGCCTCTGCGCACCCGGCGTTCGGAGACTGCCTGTCTGTGTCAGGGCTTGCGTGCTTGCTGCCTTCGCTGGGTGCGTCTTGCCCGGCCCTTTCGTTGCTAAACGATTTGCTGCTGTTCCCTGCTGCCACTGCTGCTCACGCTTCGAGGGAGCGAGCGCGGCACAAGCATTCACAGAAATCAAACGTGTCAAAATCATGCAAAAAGTCCATGCCAAAAACTCATACTCATGCAAAACGAAATGCCGGCATTTCGGGGTTTAGGTTTAAGCGGCTTCCAAAGTAGGCCTGCTCGCCACAGAGCAGTGAAGTAGGCCTGCTCGCTCCAGAGCAGTGAAACATGAAAGAAAACTCGTGCAAAGCGAAAAAACTGCCGTATAAGGTTTAGGGGTTAGGGAGTATAGGGTTTAGGGAGGGCTTGAGCCGAAGCTGTACACCAAGACTTGAGCCAAAAACTGTACAAGCCGCTGTACAACGGGGAGGGACTTGAGCCAACAACTGTACAACAAGACTCGTCCGGCGTTGGGGGGCCCGCTCGGGGGACGACCTTTTTTCCGGGCGGGTTGTTCAAACAAGTCACCATGAGCTGGGCACAGCAACGACAAGCCATCAAACTAGCAGCCGAGGCCGGGGTCAGGGCGAGGACCTCGGCGGCAGGCTCAGAAACCCTTCCTTTGACACACCACCACCTCCGCTACGCGATGCTCAGCCGCCCGAACGGCGAGCTCACCAGGGCCGGCCAGTACTACTACCAACTGATCGGCCGGCCGCCCCCCAGCCGGCAGTACGACCGCAACCAACCCCTCATCTGAAGAAAGAAGGGGGCCCTCACCCCAGGGTGGGGGCCCCCCGGGGGGGCCCAAGCGGCCCGGAACCTCAAGGCGTCCGTGCTCGCGCAGCTCGGGAATCCCGAGCCGAACGACATCATCCTGGAGCTGTCCGACGAGACCTACTACCTGGACGCGACGAGGGAGTGGACCTTCAGCCAGCAGGCCATGCAGGTCGTGGACGACCAGGTGGTGGTGGACACCGTCCTGGATCAGCCCCTCGGAGCCCTGCGGGACGTCTCCTACCAGCTGTTTTGCGGCGACGAGATCCTCGAGTCCGCCTTCGAACAACGGCCGGACAAGCTCTGCGTCGCCCGGCAGCTCGCGGAGCTGATGCGGCTGCCGCTGATGGAGGTGCTCTCGGACTTCGACGCAATCACCGCTATCGGAAGCAAGTGGCGGGAGCAAGGCATCACGCCCCGAGAGATCCGATCTTTCTGTTTGTGGCGCTCAGCCCCGATGTTCTACGTGGACTGCCAGGGCCGCCTGCTGGACAAGTTCGAGCCTGCGGTCAAGGAGCAGCGGGCCGTGGCCTTCACGAGCTGGAACGGCCACGCCTTCTTCTACAAATCCGCCCGCACCGTCGCGAGGTGCGAGCCGATCGGGGACCGGGCCCAGGCCAAATACCGGGGCGAGAGGAAGCCAGGCGAAACGCCGGAGTTCAAGGACTGGCGGGAGTGGGAGGGCGAGGTCGGCAGCGGCCACTTCTACGCCGAGGACCTGGAGCAGGTTCGGAGGGAGCTCCTGGCCGAGGGGCACTGCCCCAAGGTGGTCATGCGGAGCATGAGCGAGTGGCGGTGCCTGCGGCGAGGACTGCGTCATCTGCGCTTACCACGAGGACCTGGAGGTGCTGCAGCCTGGATGGGCCGGCTGGGGCTGCCCTATCGCGGGCAGCGCCTGGCGGGCGCGGCAACCTTCTCAAGGCCCGCCGCGATCCGCCCGGGTCTCGGCAGGCCCTGCTCGCGGAGCAAGACCACCAGTGCAAGCTCTGCGCGGCGCCCATCACCCCCGTGCACCAGTCCTTCTCCGCACAGGCCCAGAACCTCAGGCCCTGTGCCTAGAGTGTGACCGGAACAAAACGGCCCTGGAGTTCTCGCACCCCACGACGCTGGAGTCCCGCTTCAGCCGGCGGGCTTACGAGGCCTACGTGGAATCACCCCGGCTCCCCCCGCTGGTCTTCAAGCTCAACAGCCACAAGCCGGACCACATCTCAACTAGATTACCCTTAGGCTCTCCGGGCTGAAAGGCTTCGGGGGGCTTCAGGTCTAAGGAAACAGGACGCTCTAAGACGTTGTCTTGCCTAGAAGGTGCACCCGAATCAGCGGCTTGAACCACCAACTCCTCGGGGTACAGATAAGGCAGATCCGGCCTAAAAGCCGACATCACTTCGACCTCATCGGGCCGATCAAGAGGGAGCACACGCACTCCTCCACCATTGGGCTTTGCAGGCCCTAGGTACATGCACGGAATGAGGCGACGGCCTCGATTCTCAGGCTTCTGCTTTGCGGGTTTGGCAAAACCCTTGCAACCAAAAGGAAACGTCTTCGTCACTGGAAGATGTTGGCGTCTCAGCCTTTCAATTGGCGTGGTTTGCGACTTCGAGGTCGCATGCAGGTTCCTGGTCCTAGCCACATACCTCAAAGCTTCCTTGTACAACAAACCACCCAGCCGGAGTTTCTTCTCCAGCACAGTTTCTAGCGTTAACCAATTCACCCAGAAGGCTTCCTTCAAGTGTCGCACGCCTACCTCCACAAGCCCTTTCGACTGCGGCCGTCCTTTCGGCACCGCGTCTATGTGCAACGAGAGGCCTGGGTATGAGCGGTCTTTTCCCACCTTGTTCCAAAGCGAGATCAGGGACCCTTCATTATCCATCCTCAGCACAACATGCTGACCTTGAATACCGGCGGCGGCCAGCTCGGCGTTTATACACCGTGCAACATGCCCTGGATCACCTCCTGTGGGGTAGGGCACAGCGAAACAATATCCGCTAAGCTCGTGCACCACAATGCACACTCTCAGGTCTTTCGTAAAGAACAAGAAGTCGCTTAAGAAGCTCGCTTGCGGAATTGAAGGATCTTTGCGCCTCCGCGCTGGAATCACTCCACGACTGGACACACACAAGGAACACGAAGGAAGATAGGGCTGATGGCCCCGAGCAACGTGCTCCTGATACTCCTTGTCCTCCAGTGGAACATAAAGTTCCCCTTCTTCAGAAATATCCCCAGCGTTTTCAGCAGCAGGCTCTGCTTCAGCAACCGGCGCTGGAGCTGAGGCTTGGGCGGGTTCCGCCCGCCTTGGTGGATCACCATCCGGAATCAACTCTTCATCGGAAATCGTCACTTCCACCGGAAGTCCACGCATCATGCACAAACGGTGTGGCGGCTCAGACACTTTCTCATCACAGCCACCTTTCACCTTCAAGGGCTCCAACCTTAGGTCATCCCAGCCACAATCACAACACGACCACAAGCCACGCACACGCTCCAAGCCACAACAGCACAAGGACCGCAGACGCCGCACAACACCCAGCACAAAACACTCCACGGCTTCGGGGGCTCTCGGTGCTTTGCTGGCTTTCGGTGCTTTGGGGGCTCTCGGTGCTTTGGCTTTCGGTGCTTCGGGGACTTTCGGTGCTTTGCTGACTCTCGGTGCCTCGGTGACTCTCGGTGCTTTGGACGTTTTGGGGGCTTGGGCTCTCGGGGCTTCTTGCGCGTACCCTGGCACACACACTCGCACATAGGGCCCCAAGGCTTTAAGTAGAGCCTGAGCCTTTCTCACAAAACCCTCGCAAAACACTTGCAGCACGTCACTGGACCTCCAGGCTTCCGTGGGGGTCTGGGCCTCACACTCACTTGCAAAACCCTTCCCCAAAACCCGTAAAACCCTATAGCGCTGCAACCTCAGAACTTCACCCTTTCTACCGAGCACACCCGGACACTCACCACACTCAAAGCAACCTACTCTCACAGAAGATCGCTTCCACTTCCTCTTCAAATGCATTCTTTTGCGTCCCGCGATTGGTCGCGAGGTTGTAGACCTCAGATAGAAACAGAGCGGGACCGGGATCTCTTGGACCCGCGTCCTTGTTGCGTTGACCCTTGGTCTGGAGGGCCATACGAACCACCGAGCACCCGTTTTGTTGGGCGGATCGGTGCCTTGCTCTTCGGATCGATCGGCGGGGCTTCCAGCAAAAGCGATCTGTGATATCCCAGAGGCGGGCTGGGGTCCCAGCAAAAACGATCCTTGGTACCCCAACGGTGGGGGCGGTAACGGTGGCAACGGCAATGCGGGCGCTGGCAATGCCGGCATGGCCTTCACGGGCACCACCTTCGGAGGCACCGCCGACACTGTAACTGGCCTCACTGGCATAGCCTTCACTGGCACCAAAGCAGGATCCACTGACCCAGGTGTTTCTGGCGCCTTGGCCGAAGTCTCCGGCACCTTTGCCACCACTCTCCTCGAAGACGGCTTCGGCGGCGAGGCAGAAGGTTTGCTCTTGGCCGGTGGCGAACGGGACGGCTTCACCTTTGGCTGCGGTGGGCCATCCGGAATCACGATCACGACCGGCTTCAAGGTCACAGCCGGCCTGGCCTTTGCTGTCTTTGGCGTGGGAGCCAGACGAGGCTTCCGACGTGGCGTCGAGGGCGCCGGAGTCATTGGCACCTCCTCCTCGGCAGCAGCTGGTGCCACCTCTTCCACAACAGCCTCGGCAGCGGCTTCCACAACCGCTTCGGCAGCGGCCTTCTTCTTCTTTCGCTTCTTCTTCGCAGGGCCAGGAACAGCTTCTTGGGCATCGACCGTGGTTTCCGCATTCCCCACCGCCACAAGTAGGTCCACTGCACCCTGCTCCGGCTCCTGGGCCGGCAAGCCCTCGGCTCTTTCGTCCAGGCGGCTTTGCACCCATCCAAGGGCGCCCTCGGCAAGCGCTTTGCCCTTTGCCACCTTTCTCGCACGCCTCTTGGCCTTCACAACCTTCTTCTCCGTGCGAACCACTTGGTCCAGTCTCATGAACTGGCGCTTGTACCCCATAGCCATAGTCACCGGACCATCCTCCGGCTTCCGGGCCTTCTTCTTCGAGGTGGGCGCGACAAACACATGTGGATTCGGAAAAGTAGGGTCCACAGGGTCCACCTCGGCCTCCTCGGCCGCTGCAGCTTCCTTCAAGGCGCGCTTGGCCTTCTTTGCCGCACCACGTGCCTCCTCTAGGGCCTTCGTGGCCTCCTTTGTCGCACGAGATGCCCTCTTCTTCTTCTTGCGCTTGGGCACCTTTTCGGCGGCTTTTTCTGCAGCATCCGGGGCCTCGGCAACATCCGTGACCACACCAGAATCTGGGCGCCATGCGCCCCATTCTTCTTCCTCTTCTTCCTCCAGCTTCGGCGGCAGCGGCGATTTTGGCTGGGAAGGCACTGCCATTGTGTGCCATTCGCGCCAAATCTTCGTGAGCATGTCGTGCTCCATCATCTGCCTGCGCTCGGATTCCTCCCGAGACGCACTTTCTATCGCCGACGCTGCTGTCACCACATCGGACCGTCGCTCGGCGGCCGAGCTCTTCATAGCAGTGAGATCTGCCATTCTCTGAGCCATCACTGCCGCCTGCGACGACCTGGCTTCCTCGTCGGTCGAGGATACCGTGGGCTCTGGCTTCTTTCGTCGACGCCCCATCGCACAAAACGAGGAGCCCGAAAAACAACAGCTTGAGCACCACACTTCGATGCATTGCCCTCGCGCACCCTTGCAGTCTCGACTGAAAACCACCTTGCACTGACCTCGCGCACTCACACTGCCTTGCAGCTTACACCGCACTGACCTCGCGCACTCACTGCCTTGCAGCTTACACGAGGAACCACCTTGCAAATCCTGACAAAACCCTAACCCTGAAACCTTGCGAGCACACTCCCTCACGACACGCACTGCACTACCTTGCAGCCTACGCAGGGAACCACCTCGCAAATCCTGACAAAACCCTAACCCTGAAACCTTGCGAGCACACTCCCTCACGACACGCACTGCACTACCTTGCAGCCTACGCAGGGAACCACCTCGCAAATCCTGAAGAAACCCTAACCCTGAAACCTCGCAAGCACACTCACTCACTAAGGTCCACAGGGAGCACAGCACGCCAACACAAGCCATGCACCACAAGCTCAAGACACTTATCATCATCGACCCAGCAGTCCACGACGGCTGAGCCTCAGAATCTTTCTTGCCACTCCTGCTACCACAGCCTAAGCGGTCAAGATCACAGCGTTCAAGAGACTCCAGAGCAGCACCCTCACAGACCGAAACGGCACTACCACCGTGCGTCCTCAAGCTCCTCAGCAGAAACTTAAAAGGCGTGTACTCTAGGCTCTTCACAGACTCCAAAGACCTTTGCTCCTGAGCTTTCTGGGCTTTCTGGGCTTTCGTGGCTTTCGGGGGTTTCGCGGTTTCAGGCTTTTCCGTGGCTTTCGGTGGTTTCGTGGTTTCAGGCTTTTCCGTTGCTTTCGGGGACGACTGGGGCTTCAAGGCATCAACCTCCATCTTCTCCCCGGAATCCTTCAAAGCAGCAACCGCATACCAAGCGCGATCCTTGACAGTCAACCGAATGCGTTTCTTGTTCTTCTTGTTGAAAATATGAGGTGTGTTGGTTAGCATGGTGTGCCATCCTCTCTGCCAAGCCACAAACGGTGACAAGACATTGAAATCTAAGTTCGTGATCAAGCAATGCTCTAGCACCACCACTAGCTTCCCAAAACGAATGCGAACGTCACACACCTTCAACACTTCAATCATGTCGTTGGAGGCATTCGACAGCGTGGGCTTAAAATCATAAGTGCGAAGGACTTCATACTTCTCGAAGCAGGAGACCGACATGCAATGAGAAGTAGCACCGCTATCCACTAGCCAGTAGCTATCTTGCGACTCAATGCCAACTAAGCACACTCTGTGCTCAACGGTCACTCGGTGCGCCGCAGCAGGTATGTCAGGTGTCGAAGGAGTCGTCCTCAAGACGCCACCACGGGCATCAACCGGAACCAACTCGCCAGAAGCGCGAAGAGCCATCACAGTCTCGCCTTCCGGCTCCTCTTCTGCTTCGCCTTCCGCTACAGCACGTGCTTGCTGCTTCTTGTTCTTCTTGTCCTTGCCCTTGTCTTTGCCATGCTTGCCTTTGCCTTTGTCTTTGCCCTTTCCTTTGTCTTTGTCGCCCTGGCCTTTGCCCTTTGGCTTGTTGCTCTTCCCTGCTTCTTCTCATCTGCGATCCTCTGGCGGCACTCTTCTTGATAGTGCCCTTTCTTCTGGCAGTACCAACAGACAATCTGGAACTTGTCCTTGGCACCGCTGGCTTTTCCTCTTTCGCGCCTTTGCCGTCTTTCCCGCCTTTGTCTCCTTTGAGACCACACAAACCACCACTCGGCAGCTCCACCATGCGCAGCTGCTCCTCGTAAAACGAAGACTCTCCGCCATCTCGGTCCAACTGCCCGTCTCGCCATGCAGCACCAAGTACTCTCTGGCTTGCACTGACACAGCTTGCAGCAGAATGGCCGATCTGTCGGCGGCGTCCAAGCAGAGGTCGGGAAAACGCACCAGCTTTTTATCTCCCTTGGAAATTTCGTTTTCGAGAAAACGCACAAGGCGCTTCAGCGCTGCAGTCTTTGTGTGGAGCTTTAGCATTTCGTCTCTGATATACACCGCCTCCATGCAGCTGTTCACAGAGTACTGCCGGTAAAGCTCTCTCACACCCTCATATCCTGCCGCTGCATTGCTCTGGCGTGTCGAAACACTCCGGAGGATCTCCAATCCTCTGTCCCACTTTGCCAAAGCTTGCTGCAACAGGTAAAAAAGACGTGCACTTCTTCCTGCAGTGTCACTGGGCAAAGTAACTTGCTGGATCTCACCAGCAACAAACAAGCACTGCCTTAGCTCGCTCACAGAAGCGTCGTCGGTCAGTGCTAGCCAGTTACAAGAAAGCGGTGGAACTCCTCAAGCTCTTGAATCCGGCCTTGCTTCATCTCACTAGCATTGATGAGAGGCAGGGGTGGCAGATACTTCTCTGCACGACCACCAAAACTCGAAAAGCTTGCAGAACTTGCAGCAGGCCCACTCGGAGGGGTGGCCAGTGCAGAGAAGCCGTTAGGAGTTCTTAGGACTTATCTCGGAAGTGAGTGTGCTGAAGTCTCTGTCTGTGCCCCGTTTCACTTTGGCTCAAGACTTGCACTGCGTGACAAGCGCGTGGCGTGACGTAGTCAGTCAGTCGGCTTGCACCTCCTTTTCGAAGCCTCAAGGCGCGTTTGGGTTTTAACGTGGTAGCGGAGCTCAAGGTTGCTCCTCAGAGCCATGGACCCACGAGCCGAGCCGAGCCGCGACCGTTCCCTAAGAGGACGGAGTTCAGGGTGAAGCTAGTCATACCAGTGGAGTTTCTTCTGGCTTTCCCTTAACCCCTCGAGAGTTGAGTGCACCTGGCTCGCGGACTTGTGGAAGGTCCCTTGCTGCTCGGAACAGTCCGACAGCACACCGGCCTGTGAGTAGACCCAGACCTCTTGTGAGTGCAGGTCAAGTGCTTCAGGTGCCTTTTCCACAGGTACCTCAACAGGTTCCGTTGCAGCAGGGTTTTCAGCAGCAGCAGCAGCCTCAGTTTGGAACGCAACCGACTTTCCCGAGGGAATCCTCAGCAGGCATCTGTGCCTTGTCCAGAAGACAACACTGTCAACCTTTTCAGGCAGATGTTGCAAGCCCAGGATGAACAGATCCAAGCTGCAGGGCCAGATTTCGCAGCTCACCAAGATGGTAAAGACGCTCGCCGTTGCGAGTGCAAACGCTGCAAGTTCGGCCGCAAGTGCAGCTCCTGTTGCTGCAAGTTCGTCCCAAGGGACGCCCGCTGAAGCTCTTGGAAGCCTGGGTGCCATCAGAGTTGACTCTGATGGTGTTGTGAAGATGGATGTGGACACAGGCTTGCGCAGCAACAGGGCGGAAAACTACATTCCGTCCCTGCCAAAGTTGGCAGCAGACAAGATGAGATCGCGCCATGAGGAAATCTCCACGTGGACCGCTTACCGCGAAGAACTGACCTCCTGGCTGTGTCTTTTAGACGACCGCTACGCGGAGGAACTGCAAGAGGCTGTGGAGAGCGGTGTTCAGGTTCAGCAGATCAGCCTCTCAAAGGGGAAGGCCGCTCGTTCCACTAAGCTGTGGTACTTCTTGAAGCAGGCTCTCGCTGGTTTTCAGCGAGAAGTTGACATAGCCAAGCTTGTCGAGTTGAGTCAAGGCGGTGCCGCTGCAGGGTACGACCTCTGGCGTGAGTTGAACAAAGAACTGTCTGTTAGGTCTCGTGTGGAGGGACAGGCGCTCAGAGAGCAGGCTCTCTTGATCGCGCCACCAAAGCACTTGAGACGGCCATTGGATATTTTTCGCCATATGATTTCTGATTTTGCTCGCTACCGCACGCTCGTTGCCAACAAGTACCCAGACCTTGAACTGCAGCAGGCTGATGTTATCAGCTGCATCTTGAAGCACCTTCATGATGATTGCAAGAAGTACCTTTTGTTGCATGGGTCTTTGACAACCTTGGAGCAGCTTGAGCGCGGTTTGGTTTTCTATGATGAGCAGCTTCGTGTTTTGAACTTTCACAAGGAAGCCTCGAACGCCAAGGGCTTTGCAGCTTTTGGTGGTGACCGTTCTGAAAAGGGTGAGCCCAAGGGTGGCGAGCCCAAAGGAAAAGATCATGGAAAAGGCCAAGGCAAGCATGGTGATAAAGGCAAAGGCAAAGACAAAGGAGGAAAGGGAAAGGACAAAGGCAAAGGTGGCAAGAAGGGCGGAAGGCCACGATCTGCAACGCCGGCTCCTGGAAAGAAGAAGCCGGGCACTTGCAATTACTGCCACAAGCCGGGCCATTGGGCCAACGAGTGCAGGAAGAGGATTGCCGATGAGAAGGCTGCTGCGACCGCAGCGGCGGCAACAGAGAGTGCCGCTCCCAAGGTGGCCCCTCCTGCACCTTCCTCGACTGCGGCGCCAGCTCCCACTGCCCCAAAGGGCGCCGGGAAGATTGGCAAAGCGGCCCTCCTTATGTCGTCATTGTTGCCCGCGGCAGGGCAGATTTCTGAAGCAATGCCTGAGAGGGGACAGTTTTTCACCATGACTGCCTTGATTTTCATGTTTTTCATGTTTTGCATGGTAGGATGCTTGATTTGTCGGTTGGTTGCATGCTTGAGTAGCCCACGGCAGTCATGTTTCACGTATGCTTGCGTAGCCGTAGCAGTGATTGCTTTGAGCCTTGCTTCCGCGCCGCAGCCTCAGCTTCGGGATCGGTCTTCAGAGTGCCTTGCTTTTCCAACTTTGGCACTTCCTGCAGTCACTAGGGACGACCCCTCGTATCTCTTGATTGATAGCGGTGGGAGTGTTCACCTTGTTTCGCAAGACATGCTTGGAGTGACTGCGAAGCTGATCCGAGAGCTTGAGGTTGAGCCTCTCTTTGTAAGTGTCGCCAACGACCAGACTATGGAGATAACTAGGTATGGGTTGCTAGAGCTTTGGTTCCCTTGTTTCGAAGAGGGGCCCTCTGGAACCCAAACTTACAGAGAGATTCGAGTGCAGCTGGAAGCGTATATTGCTCCCAATTCGATAAGCATCCTTAGCTCAGGCATCTTGCAGTCCTTAGGCTTTAGGATCTTTCATTATGACTATGATCCTCAGTTACACGTAGCCTATCCTCCGGGTGGTCTGCGCTTTGAGACAGAATTGTACGCCAACACGTCGTGGTTGAAAGCTTGCACCTATGTAGAGCCAGATCCTTCTATGCTTGTTTTGCAAAGTGAAGAGAAGGGAAGCGTAGGCAGTGCAGTTTCGTCGGTTGCCTCGTCTCACCCCTTAGGAGAAGTAGGATCTAGGAGTGTAGGTAGCTTGTGCGTCGGTCGGTCGGTTGCGTCTTCTCACCTTTTAGGTCCCGGCAGTGAATACCCCGAAGCCCAAAGCCGCTCATGCTCGGAAGGCCAAATAGGGTGTGTAAGGCGTGATGTCTGGTTCGAATCCGGACCAAGAGATGGAGGACCAGGACATGGAGAACTCGACCTTCCGGGTTCAAAGGTTGCCGGCGGAGCAGACGGAGCTCTCCAACGACGTGGCGCTGCCGACTCCGGTCTCTTCCCCGGAATTGTCTCCTCACCTCACAGAGCCGGACTTGCCGACAGCAGAGGTGGAAGAGAGTCCGCCGATGAGTTTTGCGAGCCTTTTCGAAAGCAGCCCGGTGGAGCCGCCAAGTCCGTTGATTCTGCCAGGATCGGAGACTTCTCCCCGCGGCGCTCTTACGAAGGCTGGCGCCAAGGCACTGGCCAGGCAAGACTCTCCAGACAGCCCGGTCGTGACTACTCCTGTGTACGCATGGCGTGGGAAAGTGGCTCCTCTCAAGCCACCCATGCCAGAGCCGGATACAACTCCTATGCCTCCCGTGCCGGAGCCGAACACGGTCCCTATGAGCGTGGAAGCACAGGAGGAGGAGACGGACGAGGACGAGTGTTGGGGCAAATGGAGACCAACGTCGAGCACCACAGCCTCCAACATTGCTCCTGGCTCGGGTGCGCCCGCAGCCAGCTCCCAGGGCGCCGTTATGCAGGAGAAAATTGCGGATCTAGCTCGAGTTCTGCAGGACCTTCGGACAGACCTCCTGTCTTCCCACAGCCTGGAGCTGCCTACACTCACACCAGACAGAAGAGTCCTGGTCGCAAGCGAGGGCGTTTGCCAGTTCCTGGTCGCACAACACTCAAGTCAAGAACGTCACTGGCGGACATTTTGTCCATGACACCTGTGCAAGTAGGCCAGCTTCTGCTCCAGCACGGCTACTGTGCAGAGCCGTGTGCCGGTTCGTGCAAGTGTGGAGGGCCTGAGATGCCAGAAAAGACTGCAAAATGGAAGTTAGAGGCACATGGACAATCCTGCAGTTTCAGATGTTTGGGCTGCCGAAAGAGTCTGGCTTTGACTTCTACGGAGCAGACTCTCTTCGGAGGAGCTCTGTGGATCTACACTTCCAAACTGCATCTGTCACCGGATGATGCCAGCCTTGTTCTTGGTGTTTGACAGTCGGGCCATTCGCTCCCTATACGAGACCTTCAACGCTTTTCACACCTCTAATCGAGCAGCTGAACGACAGTTTGACCGTTGGTGGATGCGGAATGGATGTCGAAATTGATGAAGTGGCCTTCCGTTCTGTGGGCAGATCTCACGGAATCGTGTGGCTCAGGTTCATTGCGGCAGTGCGTTAAGGGTCCAGTTTAGTGTGGCTGCAGCGTCTTGGCTACAGAATCACTCAGGCAGGTCAAGGTGGAGGAGGACCACTTTCCTTGGAGGAAATGCGTTCTGCTCTACTTTTGGACTCTGATGAGTCTGTGCTGGGATTTGGCTCTGTCTGTCACACAGACGGAGCCAAAGCCTACAAGTCCTTGAAGAGCCCTCTGCTTGATGGCAGTTTGGAGGACGGTGATTTGCGTTTGTCTCACACTTGTGTCAAACACAAGCCTCCGCACCCAGAATTCTCTAAGAGAATGCGGGTGCGTGTTTGGGTGGCGACAGGTTTGAAGAGCAGGAAAGGGTTGGAGGCACCCAGAAGGTTGATGGCTTTTTCGCTGCCTTCCGCAAAGTGGTCGGCAAGCGTCCCTTCAACACAGTTGGCTCTTCAGACGACAGAGGCCCTCGCATGGAACAGATCATGCGTTTTCACGTCCGTTTGTTCCAGCTGAAGCACTGGTTCGGCGGACAAGACATGTTTTCAGTGTGTGGCCAGCTTCGCAAGTCTCAAAGAGACAGCGGAGGGGTCACTTGGAAAGACATGTCTGCTTTTAAGAAGCCTTTTGTAAGCCCTGCCCCACCTCGTGTACAGGTAGAGGTGGCAGGCGAAATGAGGGATGTGGTCACGCTCGACTGAAAAAGACTTTGGGTTTGGGAAAGCAGGTTTGAGTGAGGTTGGAAAGCAAAACCGGAAAAACGCGTTTTTTGTTCGCTGGCGGCGCGCGCTCCGCGCGCGCCGCTAATTTCTTTTTAGTTAATAATTAGTTACCGCGCGAAACGCCGCGCCCGGCTTTTCGGCGTAGGTTGTAGGTTTCGCTTAAACCCTAAACACTACCCCAGTCGCCCTAAAGTCACGGGTCAAGCACGGACGGCTCAAACCATATCCTGCAGCATCGCGCGGGCCTTGTCATACGAACGTGCCTCACAACACGAGATTGGTTCCAGCCACCGGGCGTCGTTGGACTGCGATGCCTTCTCACCTTTAACTTTTCTCACGACTTCAACCGACGCCAAGCTCTTGTCTCAAACCTCTCAGATGATGTGGAAGTGTGTAGTGATCCGCATGGTCGTGGGCAGCGAGTCCACCTGGAGCCAATCAAGCCCAAATGTGAATTCACTGGACCCCACCGCGAAAATAACAAGCTCTGTAGCTTGAGAACAGTTAAAGAGAACGCTAGTTGTGAGTTGGTATTTTTGAGTCAACTGTGTTTTCTTAATCTGTGTGGAAAGAATCTAACCGCTCCGTGCTGTTTTCGGCACTAGCAACTAACAACTAGCGTTCGCATTCTTGCATCGCATGCACAGAAAATTTTCACCCGCCCTCCACGCCCTGGGGATTGGCTCGGCATCGCCGCTTTCCTTCAGCGAGCAATGCCTCGCTCTGCACTGCACTTTCGAGCAACCTCCGCGGAAAAAGTAGTTCTGCTGTTCGCACTGCTTTGTAAGAACAGCAAACTTGCTCCCACAGATCACAGATCAGAAGGGGAAGTTGAGAAATGACGACGTTTCTCTCTTGTAAAGCTATGTTATCTGATCATGTGAAAGCTTCGACCCAAACATGAACTGTGTTTGGCACAAGATGAAAAAGGCGTGCGCACTGGTGTTGCACGTTGCTTTGGAAGGGGTTCCGTTAAGGGTCTTCGGAATCTGCGTTTGAGTGTTCCTGGACCGTTCAACTGTTGTGGCTCCTAGTTGATACCGGGTCGATGTGGCCCGGCGCATTGATCAACCCCAGTGTGCCTGTGAGAACCAAAACAATCGAGTGCGTCAGAGCTACGTTTTTTTTCGTTTGTTTTATGTTTATACTCTCCTGTCCAAATAACAATATGGGCTATACTGGACCGCGTGGTATTGTGATTGAATTGTCCATGCTGGATCAAAAATGCTCCCGCAAACGTGTCGTGCCGTCAGTGCGTGCACGCAATCCATGTTACATCAAGAGTTCCCGCAAACGTGTCGTGCACTAAGCCGAGTCTGATTTTTAGGATGCTTCGCCAACCTTTTTGAGACTCCGACAAGCTTCATAAAATCCGTACAATTGCTATGCTCTTGGCATCCTTCGACATGTGTTTCATCAGAACTTCGCATGTGCGGGTTGTTCCAAAACATGATCCGAGAGGAGGAAAGCCAGTGGCCAGAAACCGTCAGAAGCAGAAGGTTTAGGGTTTCGTTGTTCGCCTTAAACAGCGCTGCGGAGTCATACCCAGACATCTCATGAACAACCAGTCCAGGCTCGACCTTTTGTGGCAACGGCACGCACATCAGAGACCGGGTTTCCTTCCCTTGTCAATAACTACAGAACATCAGAGCCAGAAAGCCGCAGCAAGTTAATGAAACAGGTTCAGATAATGGTTCATAGCTGGGCCTGTGGATAAGATCAGCTACAATACTTCGAGCAGGACCCATGCCCAGGCTGCTAACACCTCATCTTGACGGAGCGTGTACTCTGTATCAGGAACCCGCAGTGTCACTTTCGCAGCCAACGGTGGCAAGAAGCAGGGTCTTTTTGTCTTAGACGGTCTTCCAGGCGCCTGAGCCAACATGTGCAACTGCCACAGAACTTTGCTTCTCCACCCTATGCATGCATACCCCGCAGTTTTTCATCTTGTTCGTGTGTGGCATGTTTTGCAATGACAGACGCTCTTTTGCCTTTTTGGCTCACGGCCTGTGATGGTAGCGTTTTCATGATATCCGGTGTCATTGTCATCTGACTGCACTGGCCATGTGAATGTGAAACAAGCGTTGAACTTCACAGTCGTGCTGTTGCTCTTTAACCGTTTGATTTTCTGCGCTGCTTGCTCAAGCATCCAAGGTCTGATCTCCTCAGCGTGTGACCCTCGGTGACGGGTCCTGGAGTCTCGAGAACATTGAAGCGTGTAAGAAGTCCCTGAATGCCTCAGGCAGGCTTCAGCTGCGATCTGCAGCATGGAAACTTCCCGTAGTTCTAAGCCCGTCTTCATGGCAGCGTACACACTCGATGTGGGCATTTTACACATATGTATTGTGATAAACGCTTAGCATCGTTCGCCCCTGCTCGGCCGCAGGTCAAGAGTAGTTTCGGCGGGAAGGGGGTCCTGGCCGTGGCTTGAAACGAGACGACGAGCGAAACGCGGAGGGGGAGAGGGATTGCAAAGGCTGCTGGGCTGCTTACAAACACCCAGAATCCACTGGGGTGCCTTGAGGGCGGTCTGGCGGCCACTCGGCTCTGTATGTCACCTATGGACCTTCATACTACACAGGTTTCGCCTGCAGAACTCAGTCCGCGGCTCGGTTGCCGCTGGCCTCTGCTTCGTGAACGCCAAAAACGAGCGCAGTCAGACTTTGCAAGACTGTCCTTGCCTCTGGGTTCTGGTGGATCTGTTCCTGTGGCCCAAAGCAGCACTCGTCCCGGTTCTCGGGCTACCACGGCAACAACACACACTTCCACAGCCTTAACTTCAACACGCACACACAGACGCACAACATGCCTAAACGTTCTTGCTAAGAGGAATACTTTTACACACATCTAACCTGCCTAAGTGTTCTGCGCGAACTTGAGAGCATGTCGCCGGTGCCATGCAACGTGCAGTGGCGGCCTGCTGCGCCGGAACTGAATCCGTACGTTTCCGGTGCCTGTCCGAATCTATTGGATGTGTGCGCATCTTCTGACGAATGCCATTACACCACATGCGAGCAGAGACTCAGCTGAAAAGACACAGTCCGGGCCGTTGCATTTGTCAATTGCCTGGAAGCTTGTGCCAGAGAGTCAGGTCCAACAAGTCGTTCGTCGTGGTGGATTTGCAAGAGCTCTCTTAGCTGTACTAAAGACAGTACGGTTGGATTCTGTGTGCAAAGGACCAGACACATTATTCCAGGATTTTCAAGCAGATACAGCATGGCCTTGTCGCTCAGGTACGGTAAACTTTGGGCTGAGGCCCAGACGGCCCCGATGCTGCGCAAAACGCTTTTAGGCTGCATTTCGCTCACTTGTCTGCCTTGGTGGGTTCGCGATGCAAGTACCATCATCTTGGTCAGAAGCTTCGAAGCGAGCGTCGGGGTTTCTTCTCCGAGCTGTGCTCGAGCAGTTCGAGCTTTCCTTCGCGGTCTTTCTTTTCGTTGTTAATGAATACAGCATGGCAGAACGGTTGAACTGGCTCAGGTGCAGCGATCTTCGCCGCAATTGGAATGACCCTGACATGCTACGCAAACAGCTTCTCAGCTGCATCGCTTCGATTCGCGGCCTGGCCGAGTGCGCGATGGCCTCGTTGGAAGCATGTTCCGATACACATTGAAGGTTCTCAGGACATGCTAGGTCCTCTGGTTTAGAGAGCGCAGCACCGCACCGGGAATGATGCTCAGCTCGCTAAAGGTTGTTTCTTCATGCCGCAACTGTCCCTGAAGGCTACATGTCCGGACAATCGTTAAGACGGCCCGGATGCAACTTGTCGGCGAGCTTTTTGATATCAGCAGGCACCTCTCTTAAAATTTGGTGTACCCTGGTGACCAGATAGCGGAGGAGATGCAGTGCTAGTTCCTTTTGCGCGACTTTTAGGTCATGCAGCCACCATCTCCCAGACAAAAATCGCAAACTCGCTCTTGGCTCTTCCGTCTTCATGCCGACATAGTTGCCATTACCCCCAAGTCATTCCCAGCAAGTGCTGTAGCGGAGCCTTTTTACGCTGCTCTGGCCCCTGCGCGCACTAAAAGCAGCTGCTCGGCCGATGCATCGCTCGGGAGCTCGGAACCACAACTAGTCTCGAAGACAACACAACGGGAGCACATGCACGGCACCTCCGAGGCGCCCCTCGACACAGCCCAGATCTTTCGTATCTCAAAACACCTGCGTTGCCAAGTATTGACAGCACTTGGTTTTGACCCCTTGTGTCAGTTACATCGCCAGGATGCATTGCACGTGCCAGGTGACTTCTTCTGACCTTTGCATAGGTGGACGGAGCAAGTTGCAAGCTTCTTCGAGGTTGCTCCAGCAGAGATGTCCAAACTGTTAGCTCGTTGTTTGAGGCGGCTGCACGGACCAAGGTGCCTGGAAGAGACAGAGATCAACAGCGATGCGACAATGGCTTCGACGGAGTGCCTCGATCAGCCAATCGGCTAATGTTCCGCTGTGGAGCCAGGGACAATGATAGGTGAGGGTGTAGATCCTGTCAAGTTCCTATAGCTAGGGTAAGGTGATGCGTGGCTCTGACCTATGTGACATCCGCCGGAGATGCTTCAGGGAAGGAGCTGACTTGCGAGGCTTCCCTTTCTGATTGCACAATGTGGCTATTTATGAGTGCCTCTCTTGAAAGTTGTGAGAGAGAGATATTGGCCCAGTGTGGTGCAGAAGCTGCCGTCGGATCAGATTGAGAGTCAACATGAGTGAGGGTTTCGAATTACGTCGGGAGCACATGTTAGCTGTGATTTCATGTGCATGACTCGTGTAGTTTTTTGGCACAGACGTGCTTTCAAGCCAGAATTATATACTGCTTTCAACCAGCTGAATTCAAATGTGACATGCCTGGCACAACATTCGAGTGCGTGTAATGGTGAGGTCGGAGGACAAGACGCGCGACTTCTCTCAACCACCACGTGTTAACCCTTCCCGCAAAAGGCCACTGTGGCAGCAGTTTCTGTCACCCAGGCATCATACGTTGTTGGCATGATGGTCTCAAGAGCAGAAAGGGACATAGACGGCGCAGCGTTTGTTCTTACGCAGCAGGGAGCTCAGGAAATCTCAAGAGGACACTGTCCTCAAGATCGCCACACAGTGGCTTCAGCAGCAGCTCAGGCCCGCCACCTGCAACACATGCGATCGTTTCCTGTGCCAAGGCAGGCTCGAGAAGAGGAAAGAGTAGTGTCTCCGCCTTCTGGCTCTCCAAAGGACGCAAGATGAGTGTGACACTGATGAAAGTCCCCGGCAGCATCTGAGCGGCTCACCGATAGGAGCTTCCACACTCTGCTCCTTGCCGCGGTTCTTCTCGCAAGGCAGTTTGCATAAGTGGCAGTCTGCATAAGTTAGCTGTTGATGGGAGTAAGCACATTCCCAGAACTCCCCCGAAGCATGCGGTTACCAGGCCGAGATGGAGGATGGTGAGCAGCCCAACACGGAGGCCTGAGAATGCGGGTGAACACGGCTCTTCACATCTTCGTTGATAGGAAGATCTGCCTGGAGCGCTCCGGGTGGACATGGGGCCTCTTTGGCCGCATGCTAGGTTCGCATGTCAAGCTGTTGCCACTGCTGCGCGTGGGTGTCTTCGGTCCGGAGAGGCAGGAAAAGAAGCGGAAAACGGGAGCCTCAATGGACTCGATGGCTGCGCACGGACCGGAATCCGAAGCTGAGAAGGCGCAGGCTCAGCCCCATTTTTCTCATGCCGCATGCCTCTTCTCCGTCCAGTCTCCCAACGGTTCACAGTTTCTGCCATTGCAGATGCTTGAGCATTCGAGCTCGAGGCAACCATGGATCCTTTGCACCAGTCCTCCGAAGCTTTGCAACTTGGCCGCCAACGAGCTCCAAACAGCTGCTGTGAAATCTGCGTTGTTGACACTATGGCGTCACTAGTGGAGCTGTCGGAGCATGCGGAGGCCCGTCTTGTTGCAGTACCTCTCGGTGGCTTACCTCCTTTGTTATGGAAATCTGCCGTGTAGACCCACGACACTGGGACCCGAGGTGAGAGATATCTTTGCCTGGCGACAGACATCCCTGCAGAACCGGAGTCCTAAGGCCGGGAGTGTCTCTGCAAGCTCATTTCAAGCCGAAATCCACCCCTATAGGTCTTGCTGCAGCACGTGGCCAAGCTTTGTCCTTGCAGCTTGGACACGCCGGGACCTAAGAGCCGTCTAACTCACGCGCTGGAGGGCCGGGCAAGATCCCGATCTGTGCAGGCCCGACATGCTCGTCGCCTACTCTAAAGACGTGAACCGGATTGCGGACTGGATCTCCGAAGCCATCGATGTCGAAAGACAAAAGTGCTTCCAATGTTTCTAGATGTGTTTAACACGTTTTCAGAATAGGAGGTCGTTCTGTTCGCAGTTGCCTTTCAGCATGCCAACGAGTTTGTCCTGATCTTAGGCCAGGATTGGTGTCGCACGCTGGCCCATGCCAGAACAATCCATTCCTTTGATGAAGAGGACGTGCGTGAGATCATCCGCCAGCACCTCCAGAGCTTATTCACACTTTCACCTGACCCACGTGACGACGTGTGTGCTGCAGCCCACCATTTGATTGCAGAATACGGTCGAGGAGGCCTGCCAATCGCGCACGAGCTGATTGCAGATGCCATGCTCAGTCGGGTGCGACACCTTCATGTCGATGAATGAAAAGATTTGGGTGTGCTGGCAGCAGAAGTTGTACTGCATGCAACATCTCGAATCTGTCCTGCGATCGCTGACCAAGCCTCGGCGGCAGGAATGGGCATTCTTGCTGGTCAGCGGCCTGCATCGTGTTGAGTGTCGTGTTGAACAAATTCAAAAAGCTTCAGCCGTGAAGTATTTCAATGAAAGCCAGAAGATGGTGTTGGAGGACCTGATGCTCCTCTGGTGTGTTGATGACGATCCCGGCCAGACTTACGAAGAAGTGAAACCGCAGTTGCGTGCTTGGCAGAGATCCAGGACCTTCTTAGACGTGCAAAGCAGCTTGATATTCCTCATCAGATCCTGACGTTCGTCTGACAAGCAGAGCAACTTTTCGGAAAAAAGGGTGAGGGGATCAGTCCGAACCTTGAGACGAGCATGAAGGATACGAAAAGTCCTTGACTGCCACGGTCTGCCAGTACCTCGAAGGTCCATGGAGCGAGCCAATGGTCAGATCTTCAAGGCCAGATTGCACCATTTGTTGGTGCCTGTGTTTACTGCTTGCGTGCAGGCCTTTGATGAGGAAGACAAGCAGGCAGAATCATTTCTACCGGTGTTTTTGCTCTGGTCTTTGTCGCTAGTGTTGTGGCAGATGGAGCTGGACGAGCTGAAGGGAAGCCTGAGGCGAAAGTCATGCTGTAGGAAAGCAACATCATTCACGTTCACAATCTGAGCGGATGCCGGCGTCAGCTGTCTGCCAGGGAGCTGGAAGACACTCTTCAGGCGCGCTCACCGCCTTAATCTTGCTCTCACCTTGCATTTGGCAAACGTGCATCCCTTCGAAACATTATTGCAAACAAGAGATGAAACATGGGCAAACATTCCTGGTCTCGGCGGCGGGGAACCGCTCAACATCTCTGAGCTTAAGGCTTACCTTTTTTCAGCTGTTGAACTTACCTGCGCATGCCAAAGTCCCCAGGCCGAGCGGGTGAATGCCACAGGCAAGGAAGCTTTGGGCTGGGGGGTTTGTGTGCATGTCTCTGCAGTTCTGTTTCTCTGCCGGATCCGCAGACTTGGCTGTGGCCGGCCAACGCTTTGGCAGGAGCGACTCCTGCACCACGAGCTGGAGACAAAGCAGAGGGCGCTTGGGTCTCAGATGTTTGGATGCGCCCAAGCGTAAGCCCCGTTCTGTCCCTCCACCAGGCTCGACTCAGCCTTGCAGTTCAGCGGACAGGCCTGCGAACTGACTGATTGTTTACGTCTGCTTCAATCTGTTGGGTCAGGTGCAAGCTGAACTTCGCAGTTGCAAAGAGCAGATCCTGGCCCTGACTCAAAGGGTGCCCTGCGATGCGCTGGAATTCCTTCAGATTCAGCAAACAAGTCAGCACACTGTGGAATCTGTTTTTCAGGTGCATGCGTGCGAGAGCTTGCTGCGTCAGCAGAGCATTTCCCGGGAGGAGCATTTCTTCTACCGCGTGGGCCCCAGATTTTCAGTGCAGTGATCTAGTCTGATGGTCCATGTAAACAGCCACACTCGCTCACTCGCTCCATATGTATGTACAATAGCCTAATAGCCATGTAGATCAGACTCTCAGACAAACATGGAGACCATACTGCAACGTGTACATGTGGAAACAACAGACAGGTAGGTAGTCGAGACATCCTGAACCACTCAACATGATGCCCTAGCAACAACGATTTCGAAAGTACATTACCAGAAACTGACGAACATGCGTGAACCCTGATCTCTTGATTGATGCCTGGGCCCGGGACAAAACTCTCGTGTTGATTCAAAAGCCTCTGTTGATTACCATCGTGCACCTGAGACATCTCCACACCTGCGATGGTCAAGACATGTCTGGTGGTGGTGGTAGTAGTAGTAGGAGGAGAAGTAGCAGTGGAGCAGGACTGGGAGAAGCAGTCGCAGTGGAAGTGTGCGTGTTCATATATGTGCATATGTATGTATGTAAGTGTAACAGGCGTATAAGTTTAACGAGATAATTTTTCAACTGATTGCGAATATAGTCATGAACACAAACACAAATACAAGTAAACATGCAAATAAAAGCTAAGCCCGAAACCCTAACAAGGTGCACAGATGGCCCAGAGCAGAAAAGGACTGACTGCTTCCTGAGCACTGAGCGTGTAAGGTTTTCAGGGTCAAGAATATTGTAGAGTTTCCAGGGTTGCAAGGGATGGTTCGTCTTAGACCTTTGTATCTATAGGTCATTTTAAACGGTCTCTGTGTGGGGTCTCAGTTCTGGTCTGTGTAGAGTTGTTGTTAGGAGGAAGAGTCTTCAAATACTGTGCAGGACCCTGCTATGTGATCTATCGGCCGATGCTGAAGCCGCGCTGAAGTTTCCCTCAGGATAGATAGAGTTGTTAGAGAAATCGGGAATGGGTAAGATTCACAGTGGTTACTTGATTGAACTGCCGCTGCTATAGCAATTAGACCCACCAAGCAACTCATGTTGTTAACGCCGTTTTCGGAGAGCCTTTGGCGAATACGAATGCCTGTTTCCAGCTTCTTGAAAGAATGCAGGCCCTTGATCCTCAGCGCATCTTCCTCTACTCGTCCCTGGGTGCTTGGCGCCGCGCCTTTCAGTGCATTCCTGGCCTTGCATCCCAAATTGCTCATGCTCTGTAACTTCCCTCGCTTAGCCGGAAAAAAGCGGTTGGACCCATTGCCATACTTCTTGATGACCTTGAGCGGTTGAGCTTTCAGCTGTTACCGGATGGCTGTTCCGTCCATGATGCTCATGACCGGCTTGCTTTTAAGTTTGATACTGTTGCTAAGGGTAAGCTGCAACATATCATTCGTGAAAAGATGCGTGCTTGCGTCATTCAGCAATTTGCCACTCAAAATCCGAAATGGAGCGGGATTGAGCGTGTTGATTTGAAAGCTACTGTTAGTGTCGCGTGCCAGGAGCAAACTGTTCACATTGGCAATGTCCTCCTGTCCATGAGAAGAAAACAGAAAAGAGCATTTGTCGCAGGGACAGATGAAAACTTTAAGCGGGCTGTTTTTGGTAAGCAGAACTGGCGATGAGGGATGAACCTAACGTCGGGCTAAGGTGCTTAATTGTGCGCTAAAATGGATGGTGCTCAAGCCAGGACTGTAGCTTCTCATCATCTAGTGCTAGGCTTTGCAGTTAGGCTGTGCAAGCTTGCTGTAGCCGGCGGATGGCTTGCTGTGGTCCCATGGAGTGATGATCCAGGAATACATTTAGTCTCTGTCGTTCTCTGTCTGCCGCCAGTCGCAGTCAAGAAAAATGAACAAGAAGGTCAACTTTCAGTCACAATGTGCAGTCTCAGAGATACACCGGGGTTGTGTTTTTTTTCTGAATGTGGCAAGATTCTGCAAAGGGCACGCAAGGGTTTCGCCTGTCATCCTCTCGTGCCTTGAAGTTTCAACTTGAAAAAGCTATACATTCGCATTGGGAGGTTGCACGACCTTGAGTGTTTCTTTTGTCGATGTTTGTGGCCAAATGAACAAAACAGATGTGGTACGCTTGTTGTGAGAGATCGCCAACTTGTACTTGGTGCGTGTCAGAAGTGTGTTCAAAGACTGCCATATGGCTTGTTTCGAAAGACTAGCAGCGCGCTTGACTTTGCAATGCTTGACAGCATCTTCGAGTCACATTCAGCTGTGTGAGCTATTTGCAAAACATCGCCTGAATGGCCGCGAATCAGTCGTTCGAACGTTTGCATGAGGCTGCATAGGAGGGTCTGCGACCTTGAGTTGTTGAAAAGCGCGGGCTGGTTGCTGCGATGTGTCAGTGGAACAAAGCTCCTCGGTTGCCAGTGTGTCTTCGTGCACTTGCTACGTCCACAGGCCACGAAAGTGACAAGCAATGCTTTTAGGACTTTCGCGCCGGAGTTTGTGCTCATGTGGATTTGGACGCATCCTACCAACAAAAGGTCTTTGCAAAGAGCAGCCACCGAATCAAACGTACCACAAAACGCAACACGAATCAATCACTCCATTGTGTGGCCGCACCAAGCAAACCAGTCTGTGTTGGTTGACCTTTGGTTCTGAGTTGCAATTCAGTTAAGCTGGACAACATCCATGTTTCCATTGCCTTTCGGCTTAGGCAGAACGGGTTTCGAATGAACACTTATCTTTTTCACCGACCTGTGTTTGATGAATGTCGGCAAGAAGATAAGAAGCAACAAGCCGAACAACAACGGCAGACCCAGTAATCCTAGACGAAATGTTTGATCTTAGCTCTGAGCCCAAACTCATTGGGTTCGTACTTTCTTAGCTCTCAGCGTGCCGTTGCGATTCTGAATGTTGTTTTGTTTAAGGTCCTCATTTCCGAAACGAAGGCCCCAGTCAGTAGTCCCTAGTCCGTGCCGTGCCTTGTTGCGTGCGCTGCCGTCCCGAGCTGGCAGAGGTGCGATTGGTCCGTGCCTGTGAGTTGTACTGCGGTTTGTGGGGCGGGAGAGTTTGGAGATGTAAAGATGAGGCTTCGCAGCTGAAGTTTGCATGCGCAAGACATCGCCAACCTTAAATCTACACCAAGTTTTTGCAATTCGACTGATCCTTCTTTCAACGCAGCCATCCGAGGCCCTGGGCTGTAAAGCACCAATCCTAGTGCAAAGCCGAAGGCCCGAAAATCCAAAGCCCAAACGCGCAAACGAAGCCCCAAAACTTTGAACCCCAAAAAACAAGCCCAAGAACATCCGAGCGGCCCGTTTGCAGGTGTCAGGATATGGGTCAGGCTTGCGTCTCCAGCCCGGGGGCTCGCAGAACCTCCGGGGCTTCGGGTCATGGTACTGTCGAGAATGACGGTGGTGCTCGTGAGATGCATCCGTTACGAGGACGGCTAGCTTTGTAGTATGAGGACCTGAATTCTGTTGGATGTTTCAGAAGGGTTGTTACAGCCTCACACCGAAGCGACTCCCAACCGGGATGCCTTTGCTGCTTTTCTTCAATTTCTCATCGACTTCGGATGATAACTTATGCACAGGATGTCTGTGAACTCCTCGTCGCCGTCCGATTCGCCCAAGCCTTGAAACCTTGGCGCTCAAAGTTTTTCCCTGCCAGACACCCCCATTCGACTAGAATTTCGGAAGCCCATGTGGCTGACTGTAGACTGTAGACAACATGAACCCTCAACCCAAGCCTAAACCTTACAAAACCTTGCTCGTAGAACCATAAGCCCTAGAAATTTCCTTTTTTGAGAACGAGGCCATAGAGCCTTGTTCTTGCTAGAAACCGTAAGCCGCCTGAGCCCGCACCACATCGAACGGCGTTCCGAGGCTGTGTCAGCCCCGATGCGGGCAGAGCCGGCAGCTGTGCACTGCCGGCTTGATTGCTGCGGCTTAAATTAGGGCTTGGGGGTGTGGGATCTGTAAGGGTTGACGATGTTGGGATGTTTGGGTTATGGTTCAGGATTTAAATCTTGAGGCTTTGAGTAGGGGGCCCAGCCAAGTCCGAGCGTCAGGGTCGAGGATGAACCCTTTCACGTCTCTCGACTAAGCACTTGATCTAAAGTGACAAATCTCTGAGCTTCTGGGTTGGTTGTATTCCAACCTTTTGCAGAGCAGAGGATTTCGATCAGGTTGACGGAGAGACCAACACGCCTAGACCCGAAGCCTTTACCCCACAACCTGAACCCAGAAGCCGAGAGTCTGCGTGAAGGTTTTACTAGACTGGTACCCCAGCTTTCAGGTCAAGTTTGCAAGCTAGTCAGCTAGTCGCTTTGAGTGGTTTGGCATCGAATGATGGTTGTCGTTGATCTACCTGTTGTCGCTATAGCCCCGTCACGTCGCTTGACTCCGAAACCGCGTGTCTCAAAAGGCAAGGTTTTTTCCATCTTAACTGCTGGAAACGCCGGTGGTCTGCACAGAAGGAGCTGACTCTAGCCTCGGATTTAGGCTCGCGAGCCTTGGACATGATCAGTGTATGTAGATACCCAGTCAACCATAGGCGGAACCCCCGAAGACTCCAACCCCTGGGCTCCGCTGACACCCTAGCGAAGGAGGCGCCGCTCTTCCACGAGTGCGCCCCGTCGGATGAGCCCGGAGCCCATGATGCTCAGAATTTCGGACATCAACCAAAATCCTGAACCCCAAGTCCTTAACCGCCTTGAACGCCTTGACCGCTAAACCCTAAGCCCACAAAGCCAAAACCCGAACTCATGTAACTCCCAGTCTTGACTGGTAAGCTGAATTAAGCTGAGGATTGTTGCATGCAGCGATCAGGGCTGCGGGCTTCAGGGATCCCGCGCAGATGCTGGGTGTTTCAGACTTCAGAAGGGTTCGCAGACCGTGGGCTTGAAGTCTAGCACCAGACTTCGACTCGGGATTTGGCAGCACGGGATGCGTTTTTGCTTATGCTTTTAGGATTTTGTGGTTCTTCAGGCCTGTTCAGGGCTTCTTTGGGGGGCTGCGGCTTCCCGAAAGCCGTCAAGACCCAAACGACCCAAACACCGCGTTTAAGAGCTGGCAGACGCCAGACCCTCTACAAGTTTCAGACTGCCCATGCGTCGTGAAAACCAGTCCTGAGCCAAAAGTCCAATATCCGGTGCCTGAGCCCCAGGGTGATTATCAGCACCGGCGACGATGGGATGTCACAAGCTCAGTTGGGGAAGATTCCGTTTTTGCAGCCGTCGGGTAGGTGGCCTAAGTTAAACTGTAAAGCTTATGATTTGGGGTGTTGAAGCTTTCGCAACCAGGCCAGACTGGGTCTGGGTGTATTTTGAGGCCCATGGTTTCATGGTTTCGTGCGAGGTTGCAGGATGCAGCGTTGGCCCTATGGAATTGTATTGTATGTTTGGGATGTGGCTTCCGTGGTAGTTAGCTGCGTACAAGTTCAGATTCAATGGCTTCGGTACTGTAAATCCTAAACTCGAAGCTTCAGGCGCTAAAACCAAGACCCGATTTTCTGGAACTGCTCACAGCAAATGATGTCTTCTGGCATTCCTACCAGTATCTATCTACCAGTCTTGGTGTTGTGCCGTATGTGAAGGGCGACTGCAGCCATGGCAACGGTCGTAGAAGGGGACGCGGCCTTCGCTGCGGGCATCTTCAAGAATTGCTTCGGCCGTGGCGGCGACTTCACTGTGGTGGTAGAAGAGCCGCAGGATGAGGATAGCTGTGGGTCAGAGGTCACGCGAGTGGAGTTTCAGGTCTGGTCTCCTCTGTTGGCCAGCTGGTCTGCGGTGTTCGACAGGATCATCAACTCTGAGGAGTTTGTCGAGCATAAGAAGGCCCAGGTGGTCATTACGGACTTCTCCAGGGAAGCGGTCGAGATCTTCCTCGTTTCCTTTACTCCGGGGTCGTAGAAGGCCCTCTTGAGACCCTCGTCGAAGTTTGCGCGATGGCGGACAAATACCAGGTGGAAAGATTACACCAGCTCTGTACACAGGCGTTCCAGAAAGGACTGAACCCGGAGAATGCATGCCGGCTCTTTGCCTCTGCCGCCCGCTTCCGGCTTGCAGACCTGCGCAGAATGGCGCTGGAGGAGATCTGGGTCGATGCAGAAGATGTGCTGCAGGAATGCCCGAACGTAGGCCCTGAGCTGCTGGAGGAGATCCTGGCTCCCGGCTTGCTCTGCTTGAGCCATCCTGATCTCAGGGTCGTCTTACAAAGGTGGCGCTCTGCCTTTGGCAGGAAGCGGAAGGCTGGTGAGGAAGCGACCTTGCCGTCGCCCTTGCAGCAGGTCGTCGATAGACACTTGGAGCGCTTGGACGATGAGAGTGCGCGCTTTTTGACGACATATGGGCCACACATGATGCGATCAGTCATGTCAGCCTGCGGCTCGGACATCTTTGCCAATCTTTTCTTTGACTACGAAAACTCAAACGACGGCACCGGTTCACTGTGCTTTCTCGGTTACTATCTCCAGGTGGTTCTGGGACCAAGGAGCTGGGCCTTTCGTTCGAGAAACCCGGAGCCATTGGAGGAGTACTTTGGTAATCGTAAACCCTTCTCGCTGACCGGGGACTCAATCTCGTGGATGCTGCCTTATGAATCTGTCTATCTCATGGGCCTCTCTTTCGTCCTGGACATGCCAGAGCAAGTCCACTGCCGGATCTTCTGTTCCCAGGATGGTGTGAGCTGGCATCTCGCTGCCGACTCAGGAAAGTCCAAGATCGAAGCCAGGACGGCGCTGACCCTCCACCGGCCCCCTCACCTCGTGAAGTGGTTTAAGCTCGAGGTTCTGGAAGGCGACTTTCACAACAACTTGCGCGTTCGAGGAATCCGCAAGGACGATCTTCCGGCATGAGCATGCAGTCGTGGGATGTGCACACATCAAAATGCTCGGGAGCCGTGCTCCCTGAACCTTCAGCAGTTTGATGGGTTTCGGGGTTTGTGGTTCAGAGCTGCTCTGAGTAGGTTGGGAAAGTTTGTGGGTTTAGAGTTTCCTGGGTTTTGTTTAGCTGAGCTGGGGTCTTGCGGCGTGAGGGTTTGGCGTTCAAACTTTTAGGCTTCTCTCCGCGTGAGTTCTTCTCAATGCTCCCTAATGAAACCTCGGTTGTGGGGATACTGGGAATCTTGCTTCTTCCGAAAACTCGAGCCTCCAAACCGCAGGCTCGATCCGAAATCCCTGCAGCCGCCTGGACCTATCACTAAGCTGAGCACCCCCCCCGAAGCGCTACTGTAACGCTCTCAAAGCGCAAAGCCAGCCGTGGCCCTGTCTGGAACTGCCCCGGGGGGCCCTTATCCTTAAACCGCAAGCCCCATGCCTTATCCTCGAAGCATCGAAGCAACTCGCCCCCTTCGAACCTCGAAGCTGAGCCTCAAGGCGGAGGGCCCGTCTCCGAAACCGATCAAGCGGCAGCAAGGCTCTGCCAGAGGAGTGTGGTTAGCCAAACGGTTGCGTTTCCTTGATATTGCTTGGGTTTAGAGTTTAGGGGATGGAATGAGGAAAGGGTCTGCGCTCCAAGTTTCCAACATTGTCATCGAGCAGAGTTTTAAGCATTTCGTTTGTTTTGGGCCTTGTGTCTTAGAGGTTTGAGTTTTAGCCTGCGCCTGACACCTGCGAGCCAAGGCTTGTACGACCTGAAGCTCTGAACCCTGAATGCACAACCTTTTTAGGGTAATACACAACCCCTAGCCTAAGCCCTCAACGGCAAGGCAAGATTTCAAAGCACTTTGGGGTCTTGTCGGCTGCTTGGGTGCGTGTTCGGGCTTTCCTAGCACGCCGAAGGATGCCTTGTGATGGGGTCTTGGGATGTGGGGCTTCAGTGGAATCTTTGGCCATAGGGTGTTAATTTTGACGAAGTAAGAGAAGAATGCGCGCGGTTCTTATAGGATGTTGGCGGTTTGGGATCTGACGATGTTGGTTTGAGGATCCCAGGATGGTGCGGGGTTCAGACAATGATGTGTGGATTTCAAGGTCCAGGGGCTGCGGTTGCCATGATTCGGATCTGGCCTCCTCAAGCCTCAAAAACCTGAAGCCCTGAACCCCAAACCCCACAACCATGCAAGACCCCAAACTTTCAAATCCTTCACTCCGCGACTTTGGTTCGATTGAGAGTGTCACTTCGGACAAAAAAGCAGCGGCCAGGCCACAGAGGATCTGCCAAAGCTCGAAGCCATGAGATGCTTCTGGGGGTTGAGTGAACACTCTGGGTTGACGGTTTCGGGCTTTCCCTAGGCCCGAAGCTGTATCAACACAGTAAACAAAGCATAGTCATAGTACAATGCAAAATAGTGTACAGTATTTACGTATGTTTCTTCGCTGTTTACCTATATTTCTGCGCTCGCGCAGGAGTTTCGGCATGAGCTGGGCCTCAACAGCTACCTGGGCACCTGCTCACTGGGCTGCGTCGTGCCAGGGCAGCATGGAGCAACTCCGAGCCCGAAGCCCTGATCCCTTTCGCCTAAGCCTATAGTATAGTTATTTTCTAAAAACTGCGACACTGCTACAGTATATTGAAAGACCGCTGATCTTGAGCCTGAAACTTTGTGACTTACAGAGACCCGGAAGCTATCCCTTTCGTAAGAGGGGTCACAGGGCGAGGCTCTGGCTGTGCCTGAAGCGTAGCTTGTTGTTCCCAACAGGCGACATTCCTGCCTTGACGGTTTCAGACTTCGGTTCGGGTCGTTCTAGCAGGGTGTTGCGGGCTGATTTCGTGGTTCCAGCGACTAAAGCTGTGCTTTCAAACCGAACAAGAAGGCCAAATCCAAAGCCCAAACATGCAACCCCTAGTTTTGCATAAAGGGTTCATCTGGCAAGAGACCTGCATTGTCAGTCAAAGCACTGCCGACGACGCGAACCCCCAAGACTTGGATAAGATCCAGGAATCAGGAAGCCCGCCGATCATTCTGGACCCTATTCGAGAAAGTGTAACGCCTCCTGAGCTCCCGAGAATCCTAGCCCCCACAACCCAACACCAATGTGACATGAAGACGCAGTGACGCAGGTGCGAACACTGCACACCCCCAGTGGGTCGACGTGTGCGCTGAAGCGCATTAGCAAGCAACCCCGGCAAACTTATCGAGGTGCTCAGGACGCTTGTAGGGCTTGCGTTTTTTTAGTCTAGAGTCTAGGGCCCAGGCTTGCCCGAGCTGCCGCAGACCTGATGCAACAAGCCTTCTATCAAGAAGCCGGCGACCCTTCTCTGAAGCGTCGAACTTGCGAAACCTGAAAGACTGAATTCTGAATGCTGAATCTTAGATCTCAATCCCCGACCAGAACCCCGAAATGAGTTTCAGGAACCTCCATGGCAAGCAAGTCAAACCCCCCTAAGATGAGCATACAGGGGTAGAAACCCGGCGGTTTTTCCATCATCTGCTGCCAGGAAGCTCCTCGTTGGCACTGAGTGGAGGGAAGATGCCCGGCACCCAGATCCAGGATGGCGACCCCTTCGCAAGGTCTGGGACGAATCGGGAACGGCCCTCGGACCTAGAAAGGGTTCTCAAGGCCTGGACGGCCCAACAACTCCTTTCCTTCTGTCCCAGTATTATTATTATTATTCTTCTTCTTCTTCTTCTTCTTCTTCTTCTTATTCTTCTTATTCTTATTATTCTTCTTATTATTCTCCTTATTCTTCTTATTATTCTTATTATATTTTTCTTATTATTGTTATTATTATTCTTATTATTCTTATTATTCTTATTATTCTTATTATTCTTATTATTCTTATTATTCTTATTATTCTTATTATTCTTATTATTCTTATTATTCTTATTCTTATTATTATTATTAGTATTAGTATTATTATTATTATTAGTAGTATTAGTATTAGTATTATTATTATTATTATTGTTATTGTTGTTATTATTATTATCATTATCATTAATATTATTACTATTATTATTATTATTATTATTATTATTATTATTATTATTATTATTATTATTATTTATTTTATTATTATTATTATTATTATCATTATTATTATTATTGTTATTTTTATTTTTATTTTTATTATTATTATTGTTATTATTATTATTATTATTATGTCCGCATAGGTTTTTTTGTGGCGCAGAGGGTACCTCGGGGAAGTCGGTGGAGGATCGCAAGCTTCAAGTGCATATTGTAAACCAAGCCAGTCAGAAAAACTCCAGACCTTGCAGCCGAAAAGTGCAAAACCCCAGAGCCCAAACCCTTAAACCCTTAAATCGAAGAGTTAGTACCGGTATCCCATCTACTTGTCAAGGCCCTTCTATTAACCCCTCTGAGTGTTTAGTGTACCGAGGTGGCGAGGCTGCAGGAGCTGGAGCATCGCCACATTTGCCAAGTGAAGGACGCCTTCGAGGCGGGCGGTCTGCTCTTGCAGTTTTGGTCTTTGCGGTGTAGGGCTTGGGGTCGTAGAGGGGATTCAGGGATAGGGGGTTGGGGTTTACGCGAGATGTAGGCTTCGGGGTTAGAGAGTCCAGCAGTCCTGGGCAGGATTTCTCAGTCTTTTGTAATATGTGTTCATGGTTTGCAGGGTGGCCTGCAACTGTGTTGGTTTGGGCCATCAAGTAAGTGTTGAGTTTGCGTCTTGGAGCTTTGCTGCTGGCTCGCTGCATTGCTTTGGGTTGTAGCCTCGCATTGTAGAAGTCTGGCTAACTCCATACAGATGTAGAGCATGCAGAGTGCTGTCATTCTGATGCTCAGCATACTGTTATTATAAACGTGCATGATTCTGGTCTCGTTGTTTATAGCTATAATCATTTTTCTATTTGACATTGTCGTAATCGTCAGTTCTAGTACTACCATGTTAGTATTGTCATGATAGCTGATAATCTGAGTGTTCTTTCGTACTAGCACTGGATATCATAATATTCGCTTGGGCCGGTGGAAGGACGAATTGATATCTCAGGGCCCAGGGCGCTTCGGATTTGGATTTGGATGTTGGGCTTGCTGGATTGAGTGGAGCTTTGGATTTAGGGTCCCGAGTAGTGTGCAGACTTATCTCGGTCTCCAGCTTCATGCCCCAAAGCCATACCGGCAAAGGACGCGACCAGCGTGTATCTGGCAGGGATCCCAGTTACCAACGTCCAGCATTTGAGTCGGGGCCAGCCGGCGTCAGGATGTCTTCAGGGTGTCGTCTTTATACACCTCGGGCTATCGAAATCTTCTGTAGCAACGTACGGTAGGACGGTGACGGCAGCTGCCGCTGCCGCTGCTGCTGCTCCGACCACCACCACCACCACCACCACCACCAGGAGCCCTGAAAGAACGCCCTACAAATTGAACCCCGCACTGCCTAAAAAAGAGAGAGGGAAGCCCAAGTTGGTCCAGGACATGGTCCTAGAGAGGTAAACTCGAGGGGTTCCTTTTTGGGGGCAGTTTATCAGTCGCTGAGCCTCCTAGCCCTAAACTCTAAACCCTGAATGGTCCTTAACATTCGATCAGCCTTGCTACTACCTCGATTTTGGTAGCTTTCCAGGGTCTTCCAAATTATGAACAAAGCTCAACCAAGCCTTAGACTGCCCTTGAAAAGAGCTTCAGCACACTCTCAACCTCAACTAACCTTCAACAATCCCAAATCCTGCATCTTAGACCCCAAGCCCCAAACCTAGACACCCACCCGAGTGTCAGGTGATGGATCTCTGTCGGGGAAGCAACCTCAACAGCATCACCCGGAGCATGCGAAGTGCCTTGGATGCCACTTCGTTTGGGGTTTACGGTTTGCCGGTTCGGCCCACGGATTCAGCTGATTGAAGTTTTCAGCTTTACCTCAACCCGGAGCAATGAAAAAGCCGAAGAGCGCGCCAAGATCGCCCCCTCAACGAAGCCCACGTTGCCGTCATGGTGCACCAGATGCTTCAGGCACAGACGGAGCCATGACTGGAAACCCTAAAGGCTTGAAGGTCCGGCCCTACACCCCTCAAAGGCCCTACTAAGACGTTGGGCGCGGGAAAAGGACAACTGTAAGGAGTGATCGGAGATTGCAGAAGAACAGTTTTGGGATGAGATTCTGCAGGGATGGTAGGGCCCAGAGCCATGCAGCTTGGAATGGGGCTTGGAGTCTCAGGTCTGGGGTGTTACAGAGTCTCTATATTCCAACTATGAAGGCTCTGTATTATGCGCTCATAAGCTTTGAGCTGTGCGGTTTGGAAGTTTCTTGAAGAATGAAGGCCTGAAGCTTCGGCTCGAACGATCTCGGTAGAGGGGCCCTGAGAGCCGTAGATCCGAAAAGATATACGTATTGGGTGCACGGATGTCGAAACCGCTTCGGGAAGTCAAGTTTAGAGGCCTTGAGCGCAGCTTCAGCTTTGGTTTCAGCTTTTGGTCTATTTAGGTCTCGGGCAGCTCGCACGTGACAAGGCTGAGGCTCCTGACCCCTCGCTTGTATGACTGTCCAGGCACTTACCAGCGAGGCTGAGCAGCTCAGGGAACTCCGAAGTTATTTCCCAAACCCTAGGCCCTCGGCTGTGATGTGTTCCAGCTCTGTTTTAGCTTCTTTTGTGGCCGGCCAGGCAGTGTGCCACCTGCACGGCGCCGGCTACGTGCACAGCGACATCTGCCCAGAGCCGGGCGGCCTAGGAAGCCTTTCCCACCGGGCGGGAACGGGTTGGGCTTTGGTATTTTGAGTTCAGGGGCCCGCAGACGTCCTGAAGGTTGTTGCTTTGTAGGGTTTTGGATCCTAGCAGCGCCCAAGTTGAGCCGTGAAACTAGGTTCTTGTTATAAGGGATGGTTTTGGATTGTGGAGCTTCGGGAATCCATAACGCTGTCATGCTAATGAGTGCTGTCGCATCCACCATCCGGTCTTCGAAGAAGTGTGTCAGTATAGGACCCCGTTCCAACGGGGTCTCACTGCTGTCGGGGGTTGGGGTTGCAGGCTCTTGGGTTCATTGGAGCACGTCTGTATTTATGTGATCCTCAAGACATCAAGAATCAAGCCTGCGACACAAGCCGCAGACCCTTGATCCCCTCAACTGCCATGTGGGATGGTCATGTGGGGACAAAGGTTGCATGAGTCTCCAACTATCGCTTCGTGCATCTACAGTCTTCAGGCATCGCAGGCCTCGAGAGTTGAAGCCTGCAAGCCTTCAATTCTCGAATGTAGAACCCTGCATGCGCTTGGGAACACCATAAGTCTTGCAGGCGAATTTCGGGTTCGCATCTTAGAAAAAGTAGACAATATGCGGGATGTGGAGAAAACGTCAAGGCCACGCCTTCCCAGCGAACTCATCCGAACCCTCAATCTTGAACCCTCAACAAAAAGACCAGCTTCTGGACCAAGAAAGATCTTGAATTCGAAGTTCTGAGCACTGAAATCCCGAAGCCCCCCTAGGAACTGGCTCTTTGACGAGCCCCTGGAGGGACATAGCGCGTTTGCGAACATGCCGCTTTGCCGCCACTTTGGGGATTTTGCGTGGCTTGGGTGCGGACATGTGGGAAGCGTGTAGGAGGAGAGTTGAGACTTCAGGCCGTGAGTTTACGATCTCGTGTTTATCATGTAGGGTATCAGAGGGAGATGCTTCATGACGGACCCGTTCAGACTGCCAATCTTCAACACAAACGCCGAAGCCCGGCAGAACAGTGCCATCAAATCTGTGGGAGTGAACAGGGGAGCCTTAGTGCCAAAGTGATTAACACTATGATTCTGGTACGATCGCCCCCAAGTTGTCATGGAACGGCCCTGAGACCATCGTGATTTGAGTGCATGTTCTCCGGGCGTAGACGCACCGCCCGAAATGACTGCTGTCTTCTAGACCCTGAACACGCCACTGCCTTCAGTTTCAAGACTACTTCTTCAGTCAGGCCAAGCGCATCACGTTTTTGTCTGGTTGGGTTCAACTCGTCGGAAGTCAAGTTTTGCACCCTGGACCCCAAACATTGCAACTCCAAGCCCTAAAGCCGCACCGAAACCCAGAGCACGACTTTACTCCGACCATTCTCCAAGCCCCGAGCACCAAACTCTCTGAAGCCAAGGACCTTGAAGATGATCGACTTCGGCAGGGAGCCCAATGGCCGAGATGCGAACATAGTCTGCAGAGAAGCTCTAAACTTGCCTCCTCGGCCCTATAGTTTCCTACAGCGCAGCCACCCGAAACAGACATCCTTGACATGAGATTCCCCCAAACTCCGAAACACCCCTAGTTCAAGACCACATGAGATTCCCCAAACTCCGAAAAAGACCAAGGCCTGGCGAAGAAGCACTCCAGGGAGCAAGTGCGAAAGCCCCAGCGGTACAGCCATCTTAGCATGGCCAGCCGGGGGCCTCAGACTTTTTGAGCCTTTGAGACTCTGTGTTGCTTTCCTTCTCTTTTTTGAGGGCTTTTCTGGGGTTCTAGGAGTGTTTCGGGTGTTGGGGCATTGGGCTTTGGGCTTTGGGCTTCAGTTTCGGGCTTTGGGCTTGTAGGGTTTGGCTGCTTTCACTGGTTGGACGTTTCAACGCTCGGGGTTTCTTTCTTGTCTGGCTTAGACTTTGGGGTTTTGGGCGTTTCGGGAGGTGTTGGGAAAGCCTAGGGCGAATGCCCTCAATCCCCAGCTGCGCAGAGCCTCTGAAAGTTGTGTTGTAGAGTGTAGCTCGTTCCATACATTGGACGCCCTGAGTCGGCAAGGGTCTCGGTCCGAAACCTCGAGCTTGCGCCGCCGCAATCACTGCCAGGTCGCCCAAGCCCCAAACCGAGAAGGTTCCTTCCGGCTTGGCTTTCAAAACCCGAATCTCTAAACCCAAAGCCAGGCAACTTCCTGCTCGAGCCCGCTCGTGCACAGAAAGAAGCCATTGCACTAAAACAACCCAAAGCCCAATCGCGCAAACCACACACCCCAACCCAAAGGGTAGAGTTTCAGCAAGACTAAGACCCCTGGTGCAGACCCTGCAAGAATTTCAGGTTTTGAGACAGCCTTCACCTCATGTCAAGGTTCGTGGGCCTCGGATCGCCGTTCTTCGCATGGGACCAGCCCCGGTCGTATCTCGGCATGCGCTTCTCTAAGGGCTTCAGGGCTTAAGGGCAACAAGGGCGTCTGACGACTTGGGTGCCAGGGTCTGGAATCGAAGGCTCTCAGGTTCCCAGGGTTCCAACGCTTCCAGGGTTTAGGAGTAGGGAGATTACAGTAAGGGGTTTAGTAGGTCGGGTTCGATCAATCTGGGCCCTCCGTCTTGCCCGCCCGCTTCTCCATTCTTTTCGCTTCTCGCCCGATGCCCCGAACCTGAACTCCTCACTCGCCTAGCATGCTGGTGAGCCACGCCATCCTTTCTTCTGAGGCAGCTTCATACAGAACGCTTGAAGTCAGCTTCAAAAGCCACCGAGACTTCTTCAGAAACTTGAGTAGACCCTTGTGCCGTAAGGCCGGGAGCGCCTGAAACGCCGCCCTGAACCTTGAGCCAAAACACCACGTATTCCCTTACAGCACCGTGCTCCATAAAAGCTTTGCGAAGGCAGAAAGAGCGTGCTGTCCATGGGCGACCGGTCGACACGTTCAACTCAGAGCCAGGAGCTACTCACAGGGGTTTGCAGTTTGGGGCTCTAGGTTTCGGGGCTCGCGAGTTTTGCGGAGCGTCGGGCTTGGGTTGGGAGTCTGGGTTTGATTGAATTGGAACGTGGAGCGTAGAAGATCAGCTTGGGGCCAAGTATGGCCAAAGCGCTTTTGGGGATTGTAATCGTTGTAACCTTGGAAGGCCCGGTGACCTAGTTTTCTGAGCGGGATGTAGATTGGCCTTCCAAAGAACTGAAACGAGGTTTGAGGTGTAAGTTTTTAAAGGTCTACGTGCTACTGCTTTCCACCTTTTCCTCAATAGTGTCCCGATCCCGCAAAGCCGAACGGTAAACCCTGTAAACTGTATAGTTTCAGGCAGGAAATCTTCGACAAGTCGTGGTTTTGGGGAGTGTCGACACCATGCACCTTGCACGGTTTCAACGGCACATGAAAGGGCACTGCGAGCTGCATGGTTGGAGGTATCGGGATCATCATAGTTTTGCTTCCTGGCAAAAACATGTCATGCACTTGTGCTGTGCTTCACATGGGCGCCCGGTCCATGCTTTTGTCATTTTTTCGAAGACTAAGCCCAAAAAAGGCACCTGACATGGACTCTTGAAAAAAGCACCCCGTTTGAAGACATCGACAGGAGGAGCAGCGGCCCTGCCCCCTCTTCTGTCAGGCGTTTGGGGTGGCCGGCTCTTATTTAGGGGATGCAGGGGCAGGGCATGAAGCATTGCCTTAATGCAGATGGACTTCTGAGAACCGCATAGTGATGCTCAACAGAACGGCAGACAGCTGTGATGCGTGCTTTCTTGTACCCTCAGCCCCAGGCCCCAAACCTCACGCCCATAACTCAAACTGCTTTGGCCTAGAACCCCCAGATTGTGGCTCTTGGTTCCTTGGATTTGTCAATGCTCGCGAGGTTGATTATGGGTTAGTTGTACGGTTTCGCGATTCTTCTCGAAGGGTGCCTGACCCTCAGCCCATGAAACCGAAACACACAAACCCAGAGCCGAGCCCTCAAAGCCTAACCGGTGAAACCCAAAACCCGAAATGCCAGAATCCCCAAACCGGAAGCCGCCAACCGAAAGCCCCGAAAACCTCGGAGCTTCCTGTTCTACCGAAAGCCTGCGCCGCCCTATCCCCGATAGTACCATTCTCGCACCCTGATCCCTAATCGTCACCTCAGCGTATCCCTTATGGTACTGTAGCCAGAAAAAAATATTTTATTTTTTAATAGTTGAATAACTCAACACTATAATAATATACGGTAATATACGTACAGAGGCTCCCGAGCAGCTGGAGCCCGGCTATGTCGCCCAGCGGAGCTGTGACGTTTGGGCGTTGGGCCGGGGGCCCACAAAAGGTTTCGATGCTGTAGGGGTTTAGGCTGTAGGGGCTTTAGGGTTTGGGGTTCGAGATATTTTTACCCGGCTGAGTGGTTTCGACAAGGCCGGATCGGATCTTCAGGCTCGGTGGCTCGGGCTTTGCATGTTTTGTGTCGATGTAGGGTTCCTCCCCTCGGCTTAAGTTCTGCAAAGAAACCTCTTAAGCCGATGTGGGAGTCGGGCTTGGGATTTGTTTGTATGGTGATGTCACTCAACACCCCACCCTAGCTCCTATTCCTTCACGGTTTTGGGACTTTTGGCGCCCTCAAGGGCTTCATGTCTCGATGTTGAGGTTTTTCGGGGATTTGGGTTTCACGGTTTAAGGCTCAGGGCGTACGAATCCTTAGAGCAGTTACATGGCCGTTTCCTGACAAAAGTGTTTTGGCCGACCTCCTTAGCCTTTGAAGACTATGTTGTTTTGTGCGGGGTCTGTTAAACCCAAACTCAAGACTGACACGAGTGGCTCTGTAACTTGGGCTTCTTCATCAGATCCCTGATAGTTTAATCTAACGAACTGTCCATTGCAAGTAGGGTTTACTTCGACGTTTTGTGGTTTTGGGGCGCTTAGGGCTCGGTTCTCCAAGCCGCAAGCCTTTCCCAATGCGCAGAATCCAAACCGTAGAATCCCTGCCCTGAACTCCAGTCGTCCAGTGATGTGTATATGCAAAATCTCAGAAAGCAAAACCTCGACATGAACCTGAGCTATAGACCGTCAACTCCATCCCACGACAGTTCAGGCTTTATAGTCCCCCCACAGCTTCAACTGAAGGCGCTGGAGCATGAGCCCGAAACTCGATCTCCACCCAGTCCTTCAATTAAATCATGCACGCCACACCCCGAAGCGCCGTTAGCCCAAGCCGGAGCCTTTTCGCGGCAAACCCTGAGATCCTTGATCCTTGCCGGACGAGGTGTGATCGCGTACTTTTTGCTCTCAGGGGCATCCCCCTTCGAGCCCTCCAAAGGCCGGTTACTGCAGCGTAGCTCCAGTCTAATGCAACTGTAGGGCTGCTGATGAGTCATCTCGGCACTGGGCACTTGAACACGCCATGTTCGGCTAGGCCCTGGTATACCTACGGTGGACCTTGTGGTAGCTGCTGCCGTTGCGGTTAGGGTGGATTTTGCTCCAAGTGCTCGCGCAAGCTCGGGGTACAATGCGAGTGTAGCAAAGCCCACTATCGCCAAACCTTAAAAGCTAAATTCAACACCCAAACCGACGCTCACAAAGGAGTTACCGACCCTTCCAACAACCTTGCCTTCAGAAACGCACGTGGGGGGCCCAGGACGGATCGACCTTGAAAGTGTAGAAGGGATCAGGGGTTTGCGGGAGTTTAGGGTTTAGGGTTTTAGGGTTTAGGGTTTAGGGCTTAGGGCTTAAGAGGATGGTTGAGGGGTTCTGTGCCGTGCCGGGTCGTTTTGGTTCTTACTGTGTCTGGCTAGTTGGGTTGAGCTTTTGACCCTCAACCCCTCAGAACCCTTCAACCCTTAAGCCCATGCAAATTCGAAACTCCCTACCTAACACCCCGAAGCCCTACATCTCCAAACCCCAAAGCCCGCAACCCCTAAACCCTCTACACAAACCCCGATTCCAAGCACAAAGAGCCTACCCGAACCTCCAAACCGTATGAATCCTACATGGCCTACAGTGGCCTCTTAGAGTGCTGTAGATTCAAGCACATCAAATAAGCAAACCTTGAGAATTGAACACGATGAACAACCTGTAAGCCGTTGATCCCTGCCGGTCTTTCAAGGTTATGTTTTCATGCCAACGGAGGCACTGACATGGATTTTGCGGGGCATTCCCACGCTCCTTCGGGGTTTGAGGGCTTCTTACAAGGTATGTTGTGCAAGAGCTCGATTTCTGGTGGCGAGCGAAAAGTGTGGGAGTTTCGGAGACCAACGGATCCCAATCTGGACCCCATAGATAAGGTGTTCTGATACTTAGATAGTGAACAGGGGAACGTTAAACTTTTTGGTCTTATATATTAGCTCCATCTTACAAAGTTTGAGCTTTTGGGGCCGGTTGTTGAAGAAGAGAGGATAAAAGAGCCATAGAGATACATGAAAAAAGACTCTGTCCTTAAGTATAAGACGTCCCAAAATGTAGCCCCTTACATCATATGAAATCCAGGAATTGCTTCGAATTCTTTTAGGTTCCGAAAACCCCACAAAGTGCTTTCGGAAGTCTATATAGCTTGAGGGGCTTAGAGACGGGTTTGGGTGGTTTGGGGTTGGGGCATGCCCAAATGCAGTTGAAAGCAATCGCTCGGCTGTAGACCTACTACTTCATGAAATCGCGAATCCCTGCACCCAAGCCCTCCTAAGCCCTCAAACCTTGAGCAAAGTCCTAAGCCATGACATGTCAAATCTGGGGTTTGGAGTTGAAGCCCTGACCCGAACCTCCCAAGCCGCAGCGAAACTTTTTCACAAGCCTCGTGTGATTTATCGACGACAGCAGATTAAGATGCCGTAATCGGGATCTGCAGTGAAGAATGTGGTTTCCTTATTCTGGTTACTGAAATATATAAGTTCCTCAACAATAATGTGGTTTCCTTATTATGTCTTCTTAAAATAATAATAATTCCTTATTAAAATATGAGCTCCTTATGAATATAATAACCCCTTAACCTTAACAGCCTCTCGAAGCCTTTCGCAGGTCTGGCGTAACGTGAGCCGAGAGGCGAAAAGCTTCATCGCTCTTTGCCTGGAGCTCGCGCCCGGGCCCCTCAGTGGGTCTCCGTGGCCTTTTTTTTTTCTGCTGATCCTATAGACCCTATAGAGCCTAAACTCTAAAGCCTTTGAACAAAGTTTGAAAGCCAAAACCCCTAAACAATAAACCCCAGACCCTAAACCCTAAACCCTAAACCGTGTTTCGGGGTTCGGAGGTTGGAAGCTCGGGTTTCGGAGGTTGGAAGCTCGGGTTTCGGAGGTTGGAAGCTCGGGTTTCGGGGGATTTTGGCCTTGCGTCTTGTGAAGCTTTGAGGTGTTCAGCAGGAGCTCCCAGCAGAGATCTGGTGCTCGCGGGTTTTGGGTAAGCGTGAATGATGCTACGGTTTAGGGTTTAGGGTTTAAAGCCCTAAACCCTAAACCCTTCCATGCTTGTGTTTGCTTTTCGTGTGTTAGCGGCTTTTTGGGGCTAGGTTCTCGCAATGTTCTAATGCGAACATTACTGAGATCATGCCATAGAAATATGATCGTTACCATCATCACCAATACCATCATTACGCTCGTCAGCAGTGGAATAGTCGTAGGAGTATTCCTTCCTGGTAAGATGTTCTGCCCCAGAGTTGAGACTAAGCCTGCCTTCGCACAAGCTCCCATAGCACGTCCTGGATGCCGTTTGGCTTCCTGCGCAACAGATTTGAATTTTTTCACAGCCACCACTTGGTGTTTTGAAGAGCCATATACCCTCGTGGTCCACATGATGTGGGTGTGCACTCTATTCCTCCTTTCCGGGGTGAGCTACGCACAGTGCGTGGGCAGCGGGTGCCAAGCACAAGACGACAAGGTGACCCTCCTCCAGCGTGGTAATTTCGCCTCCAATGATAAAAAGGCGGAGTGGGAGTGGAATGCTCCATTGGACTCAAAGTACAAGGGCATCTGCGACGGATGCATGATCTACAACAGTTTTAACCCAAGAACAAAGTGGTGCAACGTGGCAGCCGAAGCAGATGGCTCAGGAAGCAACGGCTGTCAAGACAGGAAGAAAGTCGGGGAAGCTTGCGGCGAAGACTACGAGTGCGTTTCGCAGTCCTGTTCACCGGAGCTCAAGACATGCGAATCAAGATGTCCACCTACTGACGCTGCTTGCTTTGCATTTCGGAGACCTTTTCCGTTTTGAGGTCAGCACATCGTCAGCTGTAAGCTAAGAGTGCACTTACAACATCTGCCACACGCAAATCCCAAATCTTTGGAAATGCGAATGGAGAACTGGGAGTGTTGGCCGCCCTGACCGCCTTGAGTCTCGTGTTCAACAGCTGACCCTTAAGCCCCAACTTTTAAGGCCTGTACTGCCTAAACCTTAACTCCTGAGCCTCAAAGAACCAAGGACTGGTGCTGGTACGAGACACTGGACACGAAGTTCGCGGACACCTGCGAGGATTGCATGAGCTCCTCGTGCCGGCTTTCAGTTTAGGGTTTAGGTTCCCGTCTGGTGGGGTTTGGGGGTTTAAAGTTTAGGTTGAGTTTTGTTAGTACAGGGGTCTGCGTCTGCATGCTTAACAATGATTTCCTTTAGACCCACTTACGAAGTCTTACGTCTTACGATATGAGAAGTATAACTTAACCTTATTGCCACTCCTATGGTAAAGGTTTCGGGTTTAATGTTTGTAGATGAATCTGTCGGTGGTAGACAGGAACAGCATGATTTAGGGTGGAGGGCTGCAGGATGTTTAAGGGTCATTTCGGAGTACAAGATTTGAGGCTTAGAGTGTTTCTTTTTACTATTCAGTCCTGGGGTTACGGCTCGTAGATGAAGCCAGCCCTCAGCCCTAAACACCCCAAACTTGGACTGTCAATAGAAGAACACGCCAGGTCAACTCTTATTTTTGAGACATGCCCACATTGAGGCTATGAGTTCTTTGACGCTTCCGCGAAGTGGTGTGACCGCGAGGCTACCCCCGATGGCTCCAAGAACAACGGCTGCCGACCAAAGAAGGAGGCCGCTCAGGATTCGGCCCTAGCTAAGAGCCCTACAGCACGCAGCTCTGAACCCCGAACCCTACGTTTGAAGGCTTAGGGCTTCTGGAGTTGGGGTGTTTGGGGTCTCGACTTTTGGCACCTTCTACGGGACATGTTATCCTAAATCCTGCCCTAAACCCTAAATCCTGAACCGGAAGCCGGCCCTCATCTTCCTAGGCAGGCGAAAGTTGCGGTGTAGACTACGAGTGCATCTCGGGTCTTTGCCAAGAAGACAAGTGCTATGACTACGTGCCTCACGCTTCTCGGTCGGTGGAGAGCTGTTTTCTGCTTCGTTTTTCAAAACTTTTTGAGGGGCTGTCAAGGCCTTGGCCCGAAGTCGTAAACTCTGGTGGCTGTTGACTTGAGGGCTTATGTAATGTTGGCAATAGTCGAAGTCTCGGCATCTATCGTAGCAGCTGGACAGCCAAGGATTTCAATGAGGACAAGCTTGAGAAGTAGAGTCGCATGGACATCGGTAGCTCTCAGGCCAGGAGTTTAAAGAGTGTTGCGGATTTGGGAATAGATGTAATACATAAGATGGTCTGTTTGATGGAAGCCACAACGAGAAAACACAGAAGAGTCCGCTCTCCCCAATAGCCTCCCCCCCTTGGAGGAGCTAAGAGATGCCCCTCCAAGGGGGGATTTAGTGTTCTGAGCGGGGAGGGATCCGTCTGAGCTTCCGGATTCCGATCGAATTCATTATATGTTTCCAGGGCCATCACGGCCCGAGACGAGACGGACTGCGGCCAAATGGCGCCGGCACTTTCCAAAAAGGGTGCGGAGTCCAGGGTCCCTAAACCCTAAACCCCTAAACCCTTAACCCTAAACCCTAAAGTCTAGAGTTGGAGACTTTCTCGGGTCGGGGTTCTTCTCGCCAGTACAGACATGTGAGGGCTCTTGTCCTGCTTAAGATTGCCGCAGAGTGTCCAAGCGATGCGATGTTGTCTTAGAAATGCCGCAGTCGTCTAAAGATCATCGCGTGAACCCTTGAACCCTGCACCCCCCAACTATGCCAGCACTGAATCTCAAAACCCAAGTCCCAAACCTCTCCCAAAATCCCAAACCTCCGAACGAGTGCGAATCCAGAATCCAAAAAACCCAGTCCAAGACGACCTTCAGCCAAAGAGCTGAACACCAACTGACGTAAAGCTGGGCTCACCGTCCCCGAAGGGAGTATTCTCTTCTTCTCATACTTAAGAGAACGCATCTTTCATGTTTATTGCAACAGAAATCCAAGCGGCTGTCAACACCACTATTTTTATGTTTGGGTCCAAGGGCCAAAGGACAGAAGCGTGCTCATCTCAGGCCAAGCGCGCGGCCACCCGCCAAGACGCTGCCGGGAACTCGGTTGAGGGTTGCAGTTTGCGGATTTTTTTTAGGAAAACCCTAAACCCTAAACCCTAAACCCTCCCTGCGGTGGGCCAGTCAGTTTGAAGCCCTGAGCACTCTCAAGACTGAGATCCCAGCCCGCCTTCCAGCCCTTGGCCCAAGTCCCCCTAAGCCCTAAGCCCTGAGCCCCAACAGATATAGACTTCAATCCGTTCATAAAGCTAACTTTAACATTAGAACTGGCACTACATTGCAAGAAAGTGCGGATAAAGCCCCCGAGCTCAGACCTGAACACCAAGCCCCAAATTACCCGGGAAGCCAAGCCCTGAATTCCTGTATTCGCAACCCGAACTGCGAAAAGGCTGGGCATGCCTTGGATGCAGATGGCTCGAGGAGCACTCGAGAGCTCAATGCGTCGGGTGCCCGGGGAAGGGCGGAAGACTCGTTCTTCGTTGGGTTCGTGTTGCCATGTACCCGTTTAACGTGCCGATGACCCTCACCTTGCGAGTACACCCGTTCCTTGTTCCTGGCCAGGCCAGAGGGTTTCTATATTGACCCAAAGGATTTGGTTGGAGTGAAGCTTTGTGAGGGATGAAGGTTTTAGGGAGTTTGGCTTCAGGGCTTTAGGCCTTGTCTTGAGGGTTGACCGGCTTGTGACCGGAAGCCATGTTGCACTGAGCTTCCTGCTGGAACGCTTAAACTCCTAAAATCGTACTCCCGTGACTGAAGCCACAGAAGACGCATGCGGTGGGTTCCAACGTTACAAGAGTAGAGGGATCTGGGGGCTTGGAGTGAAGTTTTGGGGTTCAGGGTAGTCCGGTATCGTCGCTGTACATGTATAGTCTAGGGTACCACATGCCCCAAGAACCTCCGAGGTAAGAGGGCCCTACTCGACCCTTCAACGTATCCCTTGAATGCCAAGCTCTGGCGTACCGGCTCGTGAGGTTTCGATGGTTTCGTGTGCCGTGCGAGGTCTTAGAGTTCAGGAGTTCAGCGAGGGATGGCGGGTGCAGGATGGCTTCTGCATCGTCGGGCAGATCTCGAGGTCTGACATCATCGGGTTTACATGTCTAGGACTTGTGGAGTCGGTGGGCCCTACACTCCTGAACCCTAAGCCGTTTGCAGCATTCCTCCTGTTATACGAGTTGAAGCATAGGACGGCAGCTGCAAAGAGCTTGACTGAGGCCCCAGCAAGAACATCCAGGTCGATATCATCGGGAACGCCGCCTGGTCTGAACAGAAACACCTCAAAGAGAGCTTAAGATATCAGCCCTCAGACCTAAAGCAACAAAGCTCTGCGGAAAGAAAAAGAACAAGCGCTCCAGAAAGCCTTAGGTTGCCAGATTTGGGGGCTGCAGGGATTAGTCGTACTAGTAGTGGTGGTGATGGTAGTGGCAGCGGCAGTGGTGGTGTCAGCAGTAGCAGTAGTAGTAGTAGTAGTAGTAGTAGTAGCAGCAGCAGCAGTAGCAGTAGTTAAGTACAAGTGCTCGTGCCAGTGCTGCTAGTGGTTAGTGTGCTTATTGCTATTGTTATTATTAGTAGTCGTCGTAGCAGTTGTGGCAGAAGGAAGAGTAGGAGTAGCAGGAGTGGTAGGAGTGGTTGTAGCGTAGTAGTACAAGCAGTAGCTGCCTGTCGAGTTTTTGGGCCTGAGCGCCCGGGACCCTGAAGCTCTTTAAGTCTTGAAGTCGTGAAACCCTGAACCCTTCTTCAGCCCCCCAAGGTGAGATCCTCAACCCGTATAGAACTCGTATGCACAGAAGCCCATTGAACCTCGAAGGACCATCCCGAAGTCTCATAGACGAAGCGCAGGCCCCGTTCGAGTCCCCACCTCCAGAGAGCCTTTTCCCCAAATCTCTGAGCCGTAGCCAAGTTCAAAACATCTTGATCCTGAAAGGCCCTAAACCTTTGAGGTTGAGCCTGAACGGTAAACCCTCCTGCTCACGTTCTGGAGTCGAAGCTTGACCGCTAATTCTAAACAGCCAGCCCGACAAGCCTAGGCCCAACCTCTCGACAAGGGGATCCCTACGCAGCGCAGCCCTGCGCCCTAAACTGGCCGAGGATGTGGACTCGATTCCTGCGCTGTCGAACACTGTGCACGGAACACCCGTCGGCCCGAGGCACACGTCTGGTTTGATTTAGGTTTAGGTCTTTATGACTGGAGGCTGGAGAGTTCCAGAGTCTTGGGCTTGGGGTGTGTGGTCCAGGTAGTTGGGAGGAGGGTGCAGGTGTGGGCTTTAAGGCTTTGGTGTTTAAGGTTTTGCATCTGGGTGTGCGGGGATTTTGTAACTTTGTTTGGGTGCTCCGCGCAAGTTGGACAAGCCAGTGTCATTTGTGTAGTTGTCAAAATTGCGGTCCCCGGAATGACTACACTTCATCGCTGCTATGCTTTGCGACACTTTTGCGACCCATGAGAGGGCTGAAGAGGTTCAGAGGTCCTTAGCTCTCTCGCCAGGGAATGGTCCTTTAGATGAGTTCTCACATGAGCGTACATGTTCGTGATGTTCGTCTAAGGAGATCGTAAAACAAGTGCAATAGCACAACTTCAAATCAGATCAAGAAGCTATATGATACGATTTGAGGAAATTCCTCTGTTTTTATGCGGGGGTTCAGGGCTTTATTGGGCAGCACCAGGGAGCAACTTCTGAACAGGCTTTGCTTCGATGACGATCCGCTGCCGCGATCACACAGCGAGCAGTCGAACCTGCAACCGGCCTCAGTGGGAACTTTGGAGCTTTTGCGGTCTATTCAGAACAGTTTTTCTGTGTTGGGGATCTTGAGTTTTGGGCGTAGGGTGTGGGGCTTCGGGGTGTGGAGATTACGGTTCAGATGAAGGTTGAGGGTGTGACGTTGCGGGGGGGGGGGGGGGTCTAGCGCTCCGAGTACAGTGTATAAGCTGCAGGCTTTTGAGTAGTTTTTGGGGGCCATAACCTTAAGCTATGAATGCCTACCTAGACCTACCTGCAGGGTTGGAACTCCTGCAACACAATATAGGGCTTCGGGGTTCTCTCCGAAAAAGGAGGGAGTAGTAGACCTCTGCCTTACAGAGCTATAGAGTCACGCAGCAGAGGTCCCCAACATAGACCGTAACTGGCAGCTTGGTTCATATAAGCAGCTTGGTCTTTGGGATTGGGGTGGAGTGTCTCCGGAAGCCTTCACCAAGGATCCGTAGGCCCGAAATGCTTTTGTTTCGGGCCCTCCTTTTTGAGTTTTGGCTTAGGGCTTTAAGTTTTTTAAGGCTTGGGGCTGAGGGCGACGGCTTACTTTACTTTCCTCGCAGCCATCAGTTTTGCAGAAACAAATTCACTTACCTTCATCCGGCTGTCTGCCGAAAGAGATTCCCTGCCATGGCCAAGAAGACCGCAATTGGTATCGACGCCTGGCCTGCCTGGTGTTTGGGTATGTCGGGGTTCAGGTTTCGAAACGATTTGCGGTTAGGGTTTGCGCTTTTGCGTTTAGGGCTGAAAACAAAAACTCATGAGCCCATATAGACCGGGTCGCGAACTTTCTCAGAACTGTTGAGCTCCACCTCAAAAGGGGAGCTACTGGCGGGGTTGAGAGTCGGGTCTGTTTTTTCGCTGTAGGGCTTATGTAAATTTACAGTTAGGCCGAAACCCAAACCCCAAACCCCAAACGCTGAATGTTAAGCGCTAGCGAAACCTCCAAACATCCAGTAGGATCTTGGCACTACGTACAGCTGCGTCGGCGTGTGGAAGAACGATGGTGTGGAAATCATCGCCAACGATCAGGACCGGATGGAGCCGTAAAGCCCAAGCCAAGCCCTTTGGATTTCGGGTGCAGCTCCAAGCACTGAGAGAGGCGTTTTTATAAATCGAAGATGTCAGAGCTTGCATGTATACTACTCTGTGAAAATTTCGCAGCCGTGGAGATACCAGCCTGCCTGCCAGTGGTCAGTAGACCCTAAGCCACAGGCCCGGTTGGTTTGCGCTACAGAGGGTCTGCTCAGAATGGTAGTCATTGATCCAAGCCATGCGCCGTTGCAGAACACGTGCCAAGCCCTTCTAGAGCTTGAATGAAGTCCTCCCAATCGAAATACCGAATGGATCAGCCAGGGCAACCGAACGACTCCCTCCTACGTGGCCTTCACGGACACCGAGCGTTTGATCCTTGGGCTATATAATTTGGGGGTTGAGGATTGGGATTCGCTGTAACTGTGACGAGAGCAATCGTTTCGGAATTCGGAAAGTCCGCGCCATCCGAAATCTCTCCTCCGAGAAAGGGCTTCTGTGGGGCCATTCTTTTCTTGGTTGTCCAGCAAGTGAATCTCAGGATCGGCGACGCCGCCAAGAACCAGGTTGCACGCAACCCCGAGAACACGGCCAGCAGCCGGCTATCAGAGTCTTTTCACGGTGATTTTCCGTGTAAGGTTTAGGGTTTTTAGGGTGCCCTTCGAACTTCATGTCCAGCAGTGGCTGCAGCAAGTGAGGTCTTCGACGCCAAGCGCCTGATTGGCCGCAAGTTCCAGGACCCCATCGTGCAGTCCGACATCAAGCTGTGGCCCTTCAAGTGCGTCGCCGGCCCCAGCGACAAGCCGCTGATCGTGGTCCAAGTGGAGGGCGAGGACAGCTTCAAAGCGCAGGGTTGAAGGCATTGACGCCTGAATTCTTTTTCGTTTGGTGGTGACACTGACCGTATAGTATCCCACCCAGTCCCGCTTCTTCCGCAGGAAAAGAAATTCCATCCAGAAGAAATTTCCTCCATGGTGCTCCTGAAGATGAAGGAGACTGCAGAGGCTTACCTCGGCACGAAGCTCAACGATGCCGTGGTGACGGTTCCCGCATACTTCAACGACTCGCAGCGTCAGGCCACCAAGGATGCGGGCACCATCTCAGGAATGAACGTGCTGCGTATCATCAACGAGCGCCTCCACTTAAGTAGCACCTTCTTAACTTTCGGGTCTGTCTTACGGACTGGTTTTCATCAGAGTTTAAGATTGCGCATCTTTTCAGCGGAGGGAGGGAGCATGCCACCGCTTCCGATGTTTCTCCTGGTCATGAGGCCAACTGCAGCGGCCATTGCCTATGGCCTGGACAAGAAGGGTTCCGGCGAAAGGAATGTCCTCATCTATGAGCTTTGGCTTGCACGTTGCAGCCCTGTCGCTTCACAGGGGAAAACCTTGGTTTGTTGTGATGTTCATGATCGATCCGTGGTGTGCATGCGCCAGGATATGGGAGGTGGCACTTTCGATGTCTCGCTCCTGACCATCGAGGATGGCATTTTCGAGGTGAAGGTGCCCACTCATCTGAAGTAAGCCCGCAGCTTGCTGCCGGGTTTTTGACATGATGGGCTGAATCTGGTTTTGTCAGTTGGTCATTGCTTTGGGTTGGAGCTGCAGAGGCCACTGCTGGCGACACCCATTTGGGCGGTGAGGACTTCGACAATCGCGTGGTGGACTTCTGCATGCAGGACTTCAAGTGTCCTGGCAGAGTCTCGCAGGATTTTCTGGGGCGCAGGCGAGGCATAGCTTTTCCTTTTCTTTGCGGATTTTTCTGGGGTTTGCGCTCCCGCCCGAGGCGCAAGAACCGTGGCAAGGACATGGCAGGCAACCAGCGTGCCATCCGACGTCTGCGAACGCAGTGCGAGCGGGCCAAGCGCACGCTCTCTTCCTCCACGCAGGCCACCATCGAGATCGACTCCCTCTTCGAGGGCATCGACTACTCGTGCTCTTTGTCCCGTGCCCGGTTCGAGGAGTTGTGCATGGACTACTTCCGCAACTCCATGGGTCCTGTGGAGAAGTGCCTCAAGGACTCTGGCATCGACAAGAAGAGTGTGCACGATGTGGTGCTGGTCGGTGGCTCCACGCGCATTCCCAAGGTGCAGTCCATGATCCAAGAGTTCTTCAATGGCAAGGAGCCGAACAGGTCCATCAACCCTGATGAGGCAGTGGCCTATGGTGCCGCAGTGCAGGCCGCTATTCTGACTGGTGAGGGCTCGTCCCAGGTGCAGGACCTGCTGCTGCTGGACGTGACGCCTCTGTCCATGGGTCTGGAGACCGCGGGTGGCGTGATGACCAAGCTCATCGAGCGCAACACTACCATCCCGACGAAGAAGGCAATGTCGGTGCAGTAGATTCGTAGATGCCACATTAGGCGTTGCTCTGCGAGCCATGAACACCGAACATTCTCCTCAGAGCAGAAGCAACCTAACGGTGAATCACAGTCCGGTGCACTGCTGCACCAGCTCTAAGGAGCCAGATCGCTAGACGCAGCAACATGAACGGTGCGACAACCCTAGCGAAGCAGACGTGTTGAGTGCGACCTGCAGGCCCAGACCTTCACCACCTACGCCGACAACCAGCCGGGCGTGTTGATCCAGGTCTTCGAGGGCGAGCGTGCCATGACGAAGGACAACAACTTGCTGGGCAAGTTCCACTTGGACGGCATTCCGCCGGCCCCGCGTGGTGTGCCGCAGATTGAGGTGACCTACGACATCGATGCCAACGGCATTCTGAACGTCAGCGCTTCGGACAAGTCCACGGGCAAGTCCAATCAGATTACGATCACCAACGAATCTTGGGCCGCGCTGGCAAGGCGCAGTAGATATTTCCCACGCCTGGGCTTTTCAGGCCTCAGGCAGGCACGAGCAGGGTCGCAAGTTTGGCTTCAGCGTAAGATCTTGGATCGAAAGAGTCGCGTAGACTCAGGAGAAGGGCCGCTTGTCGCAGTCCGAGATCGACCGCATGGTGCAGGAAGCAGCGACTTGCAAGGCTTTATGACTAGATACTCAGAGTTCTCAAGAGCCTCAGTCCCGGAAGATCTTTGCACTCCCGAGCAGAACTAAGGAGAAGTTCCGCGCCGAAGACGAGGCCAACAAGCTGAAGATCGAGGCGAAGAACGGCCTTGAGAACTACTGCTTCACCATGCGCAACACCTTGAACGAGGAGAAACTGAAGGACAAGTTCGAGGGCGGCGACAAGGAGAAGATCGAGAGCGCCGTGCAGGAGACCCTGGACTGGTTGGACAAGAACCAGCTCGCTGAGAAGGACGAGTTCGAGGCCAAGCAGAAGGAGCTCGAGGGCATCGTGAACCCCATCATGATGAAGGTCTACCAGGCGGCTGGCGGTGGCGGCATGCCCGAGGGTGGCATGCCCGGTGGCGGCATGGGCGGCGCCCCCGGCGGCGCCAGCGGCCCGACCGTTGAGGAGGTTGACTAGGCCTGAGGCCATGCATAGTGCAAGGCAGGCACTCGTGCACAATGCGTTCTCGCTAGCCAGCCTGCGAATCTAGCCGCCTGGCACAGGCACCCCTCCAGAAACAGGAATGTAACCCGGTGCTGTACAGTGCATGCCGGAAAAGGAGGGGAGAACCGTTCATGCCTTTCCCCAACACTTGTAAGCATCATTGCGCAAGACATTTGCTGGACTTGGGCACTTTACTTGTCATGCTGCTTCTTCCGCAGCCATCAATTCAATTTTGCCATACGTAGCATCCTGTGAATTTTGTCCTTAAGCGCCATGGCCAAGAAGACCGCAATCGGTATCGACACTCGGCTTTCCATGACTCTGTGCCCACCTAAGCATTAAGCATCGCAGACAATGATCTCTGATAGCTGTCGGGGCCGCAGGGTCGCAGTTCTAAGGACCTTGGCACCACGTACAGCTGTGTGGGCGTGTGGAAGAACGATGGCGTTGAAATCATCGCCAACGATCAGGACACGGATGGAGCTCAACCTTAAGTTCTCACCTCCCCAAGCCCTGGGCAACCCTCTGGGTTTGGAGTTTAGCTCGAAGCACTGAGAGAGCGCTTATGTTACAGGTTTCATGTACAGTATAGTCATTGATCCAAGCCAGACGCCGTTGCAGAACACCTGCAACCCCCTTCTAGCACTTGAATGAAGTCCTCCCAATCGGAATACCGAATGGATCAGCCAGGGCAACCGAACGACTCCCTCCTACGTGGCCTTCACGGACACCGAGCGTTTGATCCTTGGGCTATATAATTTGGGGGTTGAGGATTGGGATTTGCTGTAACTGTGACGAGAGCAATCGTTTCGGAATTCGGAAAGTCCGCGCCATCCGAAATCTCTCCTCCGAGAAAGGGCTTCTGTGGGGCCATTCTTTTCTTGGTTGTCCAGCAAGTGAATCTCAGGATCGGCGACGCCGCCAAGAACCAGGTTGCACGCAACCCCGAGAACACGGCCAGCAGCCGGCTATCAGAGTCTTTTCACGGTGATTTTCCGTGTAAGGTTTAGGGTTTTTAGGGTGCCCTTCGAACTTCATGTCCAGCAGTGGCTGCAGCAAGTGAGGTCTTCGACGCCAAGCGCCTGATTGGCCGCAAGTTCCAGGACCCCATCGTGCAGTCCGACATCAAGCTGTGGCCCTTCAAGTGCGTCGCCGGCCCCAGCGACAAGCCGCTGATCGTGGTCCAAGTGGAGGGCGAGGACAGCTTCAAAGCGCAGGGTTGAAGGCATTGACGCCTGAATTCTTTTTCGTTTGGTGGTGACACTGACCGTATAGTATCCCACCCAGTCCCGCTTCTTCCGCAGGAAAAGAAATTCCATCCAGAAGAAATTTCCTCCATGGTGCTCCTGAAGATGAAGGAGACCGCAGAGGCTTACCTCGGCACGAAGCTCAACGATGCCGTGGTGACGGTTCCCGCGTACTTCAACGACTCGCAGCGTCAGGCCACCAAGGATGCGGGCACCATCTCAGGAATGAACGTGCTGCGTATCATCAACGAGCGCCTCCGCTTAAGTAGCACCTTCTTAACTTTCGGGTCTGTCTTACGGACTGGTTTCATCAGAGTTTAAGATTGCGCATCTTTTCAGCGGAGGGAGGGAGCATGCCACCGCTTCCGATGTTTCTCCTGGTCATGAGGCCAACTGCAGCGGCCATTGCCTATGGCCTGGACAAGAAGGGTTCCGGCGAAAGGAATGTCCTCATCTATGAGCTTTGGCTTGCACGTTGCAGCCCTGTCGCTTCACAGGGGAAAACCTTGGTTTGTTGTGACGTTCATGATCGATCCGTGGTGTGCATGGCCAGGATATGGGAGGTGGCACTTTCGATGTCTCGCTCCTGACCATCGAGGATGGCATTTTCGAGGTGAAGGTGCCCACTCATCTGAAGTAAGCCCAGCTTGCTGCCGGGTTTTTGACATGATGGGCTGAATCTGGTTTTGTCAGTTGGTCATTGCTTTGGGTTGGAGCTGCAGAGGCCACTGCTGGCGACACCCATTTGGGCGGTGAGGACTTCGACAATCGCGTGGTGGACTTCTGCATGCAGGACTTCAAGTGTCCTGGCAGAGTCTCGCAGGATTTTCTGGGGCGCAGGCGAGGCATAGCTTTTCCTTTTCTTGCGGATTTTTCTGGGGTTTGCGCTCCCGCCCGAGGCGCAAGAACCGTGGCAAGGACATGGCAGGCAACCAGCGTGCCATCCGACGTCTGCGAACGCAGTGCGAGCGGGCCAAGCGCACGCTCTCTTCCTCCACGCAGGCCACCATCGAGATCGACTCCCTCTTCGAGGGCATCGACTACTCGTGCTCTTTGTCCCGTGCCCGGTTCGAGGAGTTGTGCATGGACTACTTCCGCAACTCCATGGGTCCTGTGGAGAAGTGCCTCAAGGACTCTGGCATCGACAAGAAGAGTGTGCACGATGTGGTGCTGGTCGGTGGCTCCACGCGCATTCCCAAGGTGCAGTCCATGATCCAAGAGTTCTTCAATGGCAAGGAGCCGAACAGGTCCATCAACCCTGATGAGGCAGTGGCCTATGGTGCCGCAGTGCAGGCCGCTATTCTGACTGGTGAGGGCTCGTCCCAGGTGCAGGACCTGCTGCTGCTGGACGTGACGCCTCTGTCCATGGGTCTGGAGACCGCGGGTGGCGTGATGACCAAGCTCATCGAGCGCAACACTACCATCCCGACGAAGAAGGCAATGTCGGTGTAGTAGATTCGTAGATGCCACATTAGGCGTTGCTCTGCGAGCCATGAACACCGAACATTCTCCTCAGAGCAGAAGCAACCTAACGGTGAATCACAGTCCGGTGCACTGCTGCACCAGCTCTAAGGAGCCAGATCGCTAGACGCAGCAACATGAACGGTGCGACAACCCTAGCGAAGCAGACGTGTTGAGTGCGACCTGCAGGCCCAGACCTTCACCACCTACGCCGACAACCAGCCGGGCGTGTTGATCCAGGTCTTCGAGGGCGAGCGTGCCATGACGAAGGACAACAACTTGCTGGGCAAGTTCCACTTGGACGGCATTCCGCCGGCCCCGCGTGGTGTGCCGCAGATTGAGGTGACCTACGACATCGATGCCAACGGCATTCTGAACGTCAGCGCTTCGGACAAGTCCACGGGCAAGTCCAATCAGATTACGATCACCAACGAATCTTGGGCCGCGCTGGCAAGGCGCAGTAGATATTTCCCACGCCTGGGCTTTTCAGGCCTCAGGCAGGCACGAGCAGGGTCGCAAGTTTGGCTTCAGCGTAAGATCTTGGATCGAAAGAGTCGCGTAGACTCAGGAGAAGGGCCGCTTGTCGCAGTCCGAGATCGACCGCATGGTGCAGGAAGCAGCGACTTGCAAGGCTTTATGACTAGATACTCAGAGTTCTCAAGAGCCTCAGTCCCGGAAGATCTTTGCACTCCCGAGCAGAACTAAGGAGAAGTTCCGCGCCGAAGACGAGGCCAACAAGCTGAAGATCGAGGCGAAGAACGGCCTTGAGAACTACTGCTTCACCATGCGCAACACCTTGAACGAGGAGAAACTGAAGGACAAGTTCGAGGGCGGCGACAAGGAGAAGATCGAGAGCGCCGTGCAGGAAACCCTGGACTGGTTGGACAAGAACCAGCTCGCTGAGAAGGACGAGTTCGAGGCCAAGCAGAAGGAGCTCGAGGGCATCGTGAACCCCATCATGATGAAGGTCTACCAGGCGGCTGGCGGTGGCGGCATGCCCGAGGGTGGCATGCCCGGTGGCGGCATGGGCGGCGCCCCCGGCGGCGCCAGCGGCCCGACCGTTGAGGAGGTTGACTAGGCCTGAGGCCATGCATAGTGCAAGGCAGGCGCTCGTGCGCAATGCGTTCTCGCCAGCTAGCCTGCGAATCACGCCGCCTGGCACAGGCACCCCTCCAGAGACAGGAATGTACCCCGGTGCTGTACAGTGCATGCCGGAAAAGGAGGGGAGAACCGTTCATTTGCTGGACTTGGGCACTTTACTTGTCATGCTGCTTCTTCCGCAGCCATCAATTCAATTTTGCCATACGTAGCATCCTGTGAATTTTGTCCTTAAGCGCCATGGCCAAGAAGACCGCAATCGGTATCGACACTCGGCTTTCCATGACTCTGTGCCCACCTAAGCATTAAGCATCGCAGACAATGATCTCTGCTAGCTGTCGGGGCCGCAGGGTCGCAGTTCTAAGGACCTTGGCACCACGTACAGCTGTGTGGGCGTGTGGAAGAACGATGGCGTTGAAATCATCGCCAACGATCAGGACACGGATGGAGCTCAACCTTAAGTTCTCACCTCCCCAAGCCCTAGGCAACCCTCTGGGTTTGGAGTTTAGCTCGAAGCACTGAGAGAGCGCTTATGTTACAGGTTTCATGTGCAGTATACTACCTCTTGTTCGGTCGAGATCATAGTCTCTGTGCCAGTAAACCCGAATCATGTAATCCACAGGCCCGGTTGGTGTGCGCTTCTAAGAATGGTAGTCATTGATCCAAGCCAGACGCCGTTGCAGAACACCTGCAACCCCCTTCTAGCACTTGAATGAAGTCCTCCCAATCGAAATACCGAATGGATCAGCCAGGGCAACCGAACGACTCCCTCCTACGTGGCCTTCACGGACACCGAGCGTTTGATCCTTGGGCTATATAATTTGGGGGTTGAGGATTGGGATTCGCTGTAACTGTGACGAGAGCAATCGTTTCGGAATTCGGAAAGTCCGCGCCATCCGAAATCTCTCCTCCGAGAAAGGGCTTCTGTGGGGCCATTCTTTTCTTGGTTGTCCAGCAAGTGAATCTCAGGATCGGCGACGCCGCCAAGAACCAGGTTGCACGCAACCCCGAGAACACGGCCAGCAGCCGGCTATCAGAGTCTTTTCACGGTGATTTTCCGTGTAAGGTTTAGGGTTTTTAGGGTGCCCTTCGAACTTCATGTCCAGCAGTGGCTGCAGCAAGTGAGGTCTTCGACGCCAAGCGCCTGATTGGCCGCAAGTTCCAGGACCCCATCGTGCAGTCCGACATCAAGCTGTGGCCCTTCAAGTGCGTCGCCGGCCCCAGCGACAAGCCGCTGATCGTGGTCCAAGTGGAGGGCGAGGACAGCTTCAAAGCGCAGGGTTGAAGGCATTGACGCCTGAATTCTTTTTCGTTTGGTGGTGACACTGACCACATAGTGTCCCACCCAGTCCCGCTTCTTCCGCAGGAAAAGAAATTCCATCCAGAAGAAATTTCCTCCATGGTGCTCCTGAAGATGAAGGAGACCGCAGAGGCTTACCTCGGCACGAAGCTCAACGATGCCGTGGTGACGGTTCCCGCATACTTCAACGACTCGCAGCGTCAGGCCACCAAGGATGCGGGCACCATCTCAGGAATGAACGTGCTGCGTATCATCAACGAGCGCCTCCACTTAAGTAGCACCTTCTTAACTTTCGGGTCTGTCTTACGGACTGGTTTTCATCAGAGTTTAAGATTGCGCATCTTTTCAGCGGAGGGAGGGAGCATGCCACCGCTTCCGATGTTTCTCCTGGTCATGAGGCCAACTGCAGCGGCCATTGCCTATGGCCTGGACAAGAAGGGTTCCGGCGAAAGGAATGTCCTCATCTATGAGCTTTGGCTTGCACGTTACAGCCCTGTCGCTTCACAGGGGAAAACCTTGGTTTGTTGTGATGTTCATGATCGATCCGTGGTGTGCGTGCGCCAGGATATGGGAGGTGGCACTTTCGATGTCTCGCTCCTGACCATCGAGGATGGCATTTTCGAGGTGAAGGTGCCCACTCATCTGAAGTAAGCCCAGCTTGCTGCCGGGTTTTTGACATGATGGGCTGAATCTGGTTTTGTCAGTTGGTCATTGCTTTGGGTTGGAGCTGCAGAGGCCACTGCTGGCGACACCCATTTGGGCGGTGAGGACTTCGACAATCGCGTGGTGGACTTCTGCATGCAGGACTTCAAGTGTCCTGGCAGAGTCTCGCAGGATTTTCTGGGGCGCAGGCGAGGCATAGCTTTTCCTTTTCTGGGGTTTGCGCTCCCGCCCGAGGCGCAAGAACCGTGGCAAGGACATGGCAGGCAACCAGCGTGCCATCCGACGTCTGCGAACGCAGTGCGAGCGGGCCAAGCGCACGCTCTCTTCCTCCACGCAGGCCACCATCGAGATCGACTCCCTCTTCGAGGGCATCGACTACTCGTGCTCTTTGTCCCGTGCCCGGTTCGAGGAGTTGTGCATGGACTACTTCCGCAACTCCATGGGTCCTGTGGAGAAGTGCCTCAAGGACTCTGGCATCGACAAGAAGAGTGTGCACGATGTGGTGCTGGTCGGTGGCTCCACGCGCATTCCCAAGGTGCAGTCCATGATCCAAGAGTTCTTCAATGGCAAGGAGCCAAACAGGTCCATCAACCCTGATGAGGCAGTGGCCTATGGTGCCGCAGTGCAGGCCGCTATTCTGACTGGTGAGGGCTCGTCCCAGGTGCAGGACCTGCTGCTGCTGGACGTGACGCCTCTGTCCATGGGTCTGGAGACCGCGGGTGGCGTGATGACCAAGCTCATCGAGCGCAACACTACCATCCCGACGAAGAAGGCAATGTCGGTGTAGTAGATTCGTAGATGCCACATTAGGCGTTGCTCTGCGAGCCATGAACACCGAACATTCTCCTCAGAGCAGAAGCAACCTAACGGTGAATCACAGTCCGGTGCACTGCTGCACCAGCTCTAAGGAGCCAGATCGCTAGACGCATCTAGACGCAGCAACATGAACGGTGCGACAACCCTAGTGAAGCAGACGTGTTGAGTGCGACCTGCAGGCCCAGACCTTCACCACCTACGCCGACAACCAGCCGGGCGTGTTGATCCAGGTCTTCGAGGGCGAGCGTGCCATGACGAAGGACAACAACTTGCTGGGCAAGTTCCACTTGGACGGCATTCCGCCGGCCCCGCGTGGTGTGCCGCAGATTGAGGTGACCTACGACATCGATGCCAACGGCATTCTGAACGTCAGCGCTTCGGACAAGTCCACGGGCAAGTCCAATCAGATTACGATCACCAACGAATCTTGGGCCGCGCTGGCAAGGCGCAGTAGATATTTCGGCTTTTCAGGCCTCAGGCAGGCACGAGCAGGGTCGCAAGTTTGGCTTCAGCGTAAGATCTTGGATCGAAAGAGTCGCGTAGACTCAGGAGAAGGGCCGCTTGTCGCAGTCCGAGATCGACCGCATGGTGCAGGAAGCAGCGACTTGCAAGGCTTTATGACTAGATACTCAGAGTTCTCAAGAGCCTCAGTCCCGGAAGATCTTTGCACTCCCGAGCAGAACTAAGGAGAAGTTCCGCGCCGAAGACGAGGCCAACAAGCTGAAGATCGAGGCGAAGAACGGCCTTGAGAACTACTGCTTCACCATGCGCAACACCTTGAACGAGGAGAAACTGAAGGACAAGTTCGAGGGCGGCGACAAGGAGAAGATCGAGAGCGCCGTGCAGGAGACCCTGGACTGGTTGGACAAGAACCAGCTTGCTGAGAAGGACGAGTTCGAGGCCAAGCAGAAGGAGCTCGAGGGCATCGTGAACCCCATCATGATGAAGGTCTACCAGGCGGCTGGCGGTGGCGGCATGCCCGAGGGTGGCATGCCCGGTGGCGGCATGGGCGGCGCCCCCGGCGGCGCCAGCGGCCCGACCGTTGAGGAGGTTGACTAGGCCTGAGGCCATGCACAGTGCAAGGCAGGCGCTCGTGCGCAATGCGTTCTCGCCAGCTAGCCTGCGAATCACGCCGCCTGGCACAGGCACCCCTCCAGAGACAGGAATGTACCCCGGTGCTGTACAGTGCATGCCGCGGAAAAGGAGGGGAGAACCGTTCATTTGCTGGACTTGGGCACTTTACTTGTCATGCTGCTTCTTCCGCAGCCATCAATTCAATTTTGCCATACGTAGCATCCTGTGAATTTTGTCCTTAAGCGCCATGGCCAAGAAGACCGCAATCGGTATCGACACTCGGCTTTCCATGACTCTGTGCCCACCTAAGCATTAAGCATCGCAGACAATGATCTCTGCTAGCTGTCGGGGCCGCAGGGTCGCAGTTCTAAGGACCTTGGCACCACGTACAGCTGTGTGGGCGTGTGGAAGAACGATGGCGTTGAAATCATCGCCAACGATCAGGACACGGATGGAGCTCAACCTTAAGTTCTCACCTCCCCAAGCCCTAGGCAACCCTCTGGGTTTGGAGTTTAGCTCGAAGCACTGAGAGAGCGCTTATGTTACAGGTTTCATGTACAGTATACTACCTCTTGTTCGGTCAAGATCATAGTCTCTGTGCCAGTAAACCCTAATCATCTAATCGACAGGCCCGGTTGGTGTGCGTTTCTAAGAATGGTAGTCATTGATCCAAGCCAGACGCCGTTGCAGAACACCTGCAACCCCCTTCTAGCACTTGAATGAAGTCCTCCCAATCGAAATACCGAATGGATCAGCCAGGGCAACCGAACGACTCCCTCCTACGTGGCCTTCACGGACACCGAGCGTTTGATCCCTGGGCTATATAATTTGGGGGTTGAGGATTGGGATTCGCTGTAACTGTGACGAGAGCAATCGTTTCGGAATTCGGAAAGTCCGCGCCATCCGAAATCCCTCCTCCGAGAAAGGGCTTCTGTGGGGCCATTCTTTTCTTGGTTGTCCAGCAAGTGAATCTCAGGATCGGCGACGCCGCCAAGAACCAGGTTGCACGCAGCCCCGAGAACACGGCCAGCAGCCGGCTATCAGAGTCTTTTCACGGTGATTTTCCGTGTAAGGTTTAGGGTTTTTAGGGTGCCCTTCGAACTTCATGTCCAGCAGTGGCTGCAGCAAGTGAGGTCTTCGACGCCAAGCGCCTGATTGGCCGCAAATTCCAGGACCCCATCGTGCAGTCTGACATCAAGCTGTGGCCCTTCAAGTGCGTCGCCGGTCCCAGCGACAAGCCGTTGATAGTGGTCCAAGTGGAGGGTGAGGACAGCTTCAAAGCGCAGGGTTGAAGGCATTGACGCCTGAAATCTTTTTCGTTTGGTGGTGACACTGACCACATAGTGTCCCACCCAGTCCCGCTTCTTCCGCAGGAAAAGAAATTCCATCCAGAAGAAATTTCCTCCATGGTGCTCCTGAAGATGAAGGAGACCGCAGAGGCTTACCTCGGCACGAAGCTCAACGATGCCGTGGTGACGGTTCCCGCATACTTCAACGACTCGCAGCGTCAGGCCACCAAGGATGCGGGCACCATCTCGGGAATGAACGTGCTGCGTATCATCAACGAGCGCCTCCACTTAAGTAGCACCTTCTTAACTTTCGGGTCTGTCTTACGGACTGGTTTTCATCAGAGTTTAAGATTGCGCATCTTTTCAGCGGAGGGAGGGAGCATGCCACCGCTTCCGATGTTTCTCCTGGTCATGAGGCCAACTGCAGCGGCCATTGCCTATGGCCTGGACAAGAAGGGTTCCGGCGAAAGGAATGTCCTCATCTATGAGCTTCGGCTTGCACGTTACAGCCCTGTCGCTTCACAGGGGAAAACCTTGGTTTGTTGTGATGTTCATGATCGATCCGTGGTGTGCGTGCGCCAGGATATGGGAGGTGGCACTTTCGATGTCTCGCTCCTGACCATCGAGGATGGCATTTTCGAGGTGAAGGTGCCCACTCATCTGAAGTTTGGGTGCTGGCCGGTTTAGAGCTAATCCAACATCCTTCATGCAGATCTCTCAAGCCCAGCTTGCTGCAGGGTTTTTGACATGATGGGCTGAATCTGGTTTTGTCAGTTGGTCATTGCTTTGGGTTGGAGCTGCAGAGGCCACTGCTGGCGACACCCATTTGGGCGGTGAGGACTTCGACAATCGCGTGGTGGACTTCTGCATCCAGGACTTCAAGTGCCCTGGCAGAGCCTTCGCAGGATTGTCTAGGGCGCAAGCGAGGTACAGCTTTCCCATTCCTTTGAGGATTTTTCTGGGGTTGTGCTTCCGCCCGAGGCGCAAGAACCGTGGCAAGGACATGGCAGGCAACCAGCGTGCCATCCGACGTCTGCGAACACAGTGCGAGCGGGCCAAGCGCACGCTCTCTTCCTCCACGCAGGCCACCATCGAGATCGACTCCCTCTTCGAGGGCATCGACTACTCGTGCTCTTTGTCCCGTGCCCGGTTCGAGGAGTTGTGCATGGACTACTTCCGCAACTCCATGGGTCCTGTGGAGAAGTGCCTCAAGGACTCTGGCATCGACAAGAAGAGTGTGCACGATGTGGTGCTGGTCGGTGGCTCCACGCGCATTCCCAAGGTGCAGTCCATGATCCAAGAGTTCTTCAATGGCAAGGAGCCGAACAGGTCCATCAACCCTGATGAGGCAGTGGCCTATGGTGCCGCAGTGCAGGCCGCTATTCTGACTGGTGAGGGCTCGTCCCAGGTGCAGGACCTGCTGCTGCTGGACGTGACGCCTTTGTCCATGGGTCTGGAGACCGCGGGTGGCGTGATGACCAAGCTCATCGAGCGCAACACTACCATCCCAACGAAGAAGGCATTGTCGGTGTTGTAATTGTAGATTCGTAGATGCCACGTCAGGCGTTGCACACAACTCATCGCATTTCTCGATGCTCTGCGAGCCATGAACACCGAACATTCTCCTCAGAGCAGACGCAACCTAATGGTGAATCACACTCCGGTCCACTGCTGCGCCAGCTGCGTAGCTGAGGCCTCTAAGGAGCCAGATCGCTAGACGCAGCAACATGAACGGTGCGACAACCCTAGTGAAGCAGACGTGTTGAGTGCGGCCTGCAGGCCCAGACCTTCACCACCTACGCCGACAACCAGCCGGGCGTGTTGATCCAGGTCTTCGAGGGCGAGCGTGCCATGACGAAGGACAACAACTTGCTGGGCAAGTTCCACTTGGACGGCATTCCGCCGGCCCCGCGTGGTGTGCCGCAGATTGAGGTGACCTACGACATCGATGCCAACGGCATTCTGAACGTCAGCGCTTCGGACAAGTCCACGGGCAAGTCTAATCAGATTACGATCACCAACGAATCTTGGACCGCTGGCACTGTCGACAGGGCTTTTCAGGCCTCAGGCAGGCACGAGCAGGGTCGCAAGTTTGGCTTCAGCGTAAGATCTTGGATCGAAAGAGTCGCGTAGACTCAGGAGAAGGGCCGCTTGTCGCAGTCCGAGATCGACCGCATGGTGCAGGAAGCAGCGACTTGCAAGGCTTTATGACTAGATACTCAGAGTTCTCAAGAGCCTCAGTCCCGGAAGATCTTTGCACTCCCGAGCAGAACTAAGGAGAAGTTCCGCGCCGAAGACGAGGCCAACAAGCTGAAGATCGAGGCGAAGAACGGCCTTGAGAACTACTGCTTCACCATGCGCAACACCTTGAACGAGGAGAAACTGAAGGACAAGTTCGAGGGCGGCGACAAGGAGAAGATCGAGAGCGCCGTGCAGGAGACCCTGGACTGGTTGGACAAGAACCAGCTTGCTGAGAAGGACGAGTTCGAGGCCAAGCAGAAGGAGCTCGAGGGCATCGTGAACCCCATCATGATGAAGGTCTACCAGGCGGCTGGCGGTGGCGGCATGCCCGAGGGTGGCATGCCCGGTGGCGGCATGGGCGGCGCCCCCGGCGGCGCCAGCGGCCCGACCGTTGAGGAGGTTGACTAGGCCTGAGGCGCTAAGCCGCTAGTGTGAAGCAAGTGCAGCATGCATCGAAGCTCGTGCAAGCTACCACTGCAGAGACCAAGGAATGCAACCCGGCACTGTACAGAGCCAGCCGGCAAAAGACTGTGTAAAACATCGCAGTGGGCGAGCGACAGCTGCAGTCGTTAGATCCGAGCATGTAAAGTCTGGGCAGTGATCGACCACCGACATTTGTGTGCTAGACAGCCATGCTAGATGCATATCATTGCGAGAAACACTATATGGCAGCTTGAACATAGGCATCTTTTAGTTTCCACAACGCAAACAGCAAAAGCCCCTAGCCCTAGTTCAGGCACTAACAGAAAAAACAACTTTGGGGCAAGTCCTCCCTCCAAAATGTACTGCCGGTTTCACAGTTGGGACCATGGACTAGACTAGAGCCTCTAGGGCGCTCAGAGAATTGGAGCCCATAGTGGCTCTTGGGCAAAGTATCAATATAGAACAGTGAAGGCATAGTGCAGCTGAGGTTGCCCCAAAACAGAAACGTGCACACGAGGCTCACCTGCTCAGTTTCGAAGTAAGACCAGCGACAACTGACACCAAGCGCCCTACCTTCTCTATGAACCTTACTTTCGGATTCCACAGAAAGCCCGAACCCTGCACCGCACAACAACGGGGTGCGGGGGGGGGGGAGGGGAGTACGACCAATAAAGCTGCCGACCTGAGCCCAAAGCCCGAGGTCGCGCATGTCTGAGCGGCGGCCTCAGAGACGGGAGTTACAGACAGGAGTGGGCCTTCGTTTCGTGCTTCTTCTAAAGGTCCTATCGATGGACGGTAGTGTAGAGTAGAGGGTCAGGGGTGTAGCGTGTCAGGGTTTCGGGATTTCTCTCTGAAAGAGAGTTTTGAGTTTTGGTTGGGTTTATAGATCTGAAGGACTTGTCAGGGTTTCAAGTCCGCTCAAACTCTGAGGTTCCAGCTCGCTGAGCGTGATGCGGTCATGCTGGTGGCACACTCTGTCCGAGCCACTGACCATCAGGTTTCTGGTTCAGGCATCAGGGGTTTTCTTGCCTTGTGTTTGGGTGTAGGATTCAGGCCTGAGGTATTGGGTTCAGGGTGCAATACCCCGGATCGAACCAAGCAGAAGTCAGTATTCGAGGCTTCGAAAAATGGCGGTGTCTTATTCAAGCCGGTTCTGACCAGTGGACGTGTGCGCAGGCGGTTTTCGCAAGGGTGAAGGAGCAGCGAGTAGACCGGTGTCGTGCGTTTGGTTTCCCTCGACAACGGGACTTCATGCCAAGACAGCAGCTCTCTGCGCATCGAGTCTCTTTCGGCTCTAGGTTCTGCAACCTCTTCGAACTTAGACACTCCTGTTAGAAAGCGCTATGGATATGCTGCGTGGGTTTCTTGTTCTCATGGCAATCAATCGCCTCTTCGGAGATTGCTTTCCCCGATGAGGATGACGGCAGCATCATGATGCTCCAGGTGAGGGCCAAGTGGGTCGACAATCAGACGAACCAAAGCCACCACCCGGACAGCCAGACGAATCACAGCTATCAGCCGGAGAAGATGGAGAAGCACTACCACCACCACCACCATCATGGCGACGGCCGCCCTCACTATCCGACACCACCGTGTCTTCCGCCGATATGCAAGCAAAAGGACTCAAAGGGCCACTGTGAAGATGCAGGTTGCAAGCGGCATGAGTTCTCTTCTTCTTTCAGCAACGATGGGCGATGCGAAGGGTATACCAGCGATCCAGATGCCGACAGATTCTGGCCTGAATTGCGCCTAAACCCTAAGCCCCCAAACCGGAACTCTTAAACGAGGCCGTATGCTACCTATTGAAATTTGCACCGGGAAGTTTGCCCAGACCTTTCCTGCACAGATATTAAGAGTACGGAGTAAACATGCCTGTAAAGTGTGTTTTTCGACTTCCGCACAGCCAATTCCTTTCTCGGTGCCCTCTGTGTTGGTGCTCAGGTCATTCGTGTTTCCTGAACAGCAACAAGTACAAGTGCTTGTCGTTCAGCGGCTGTCGATGGAAGACAAGTTACTTCAGCACCAACGGGGTTTGCGACGCCGGCCTTGTTAAAGTTGCTGATTTAAACTACCATGGTCAGGAAGATTTGCCGATTGATCTAGCACCTTATCATGGCAATCTAAGTTGAACCCTAAACCCAGACCCCAAACCAAATATCGCCCAGGATGGGGAAAGTTGGAAATATTGCGGCGCTTACTGGTCGGCGGACCCATGCTACCGCCATGACTGTAGATGGGACGAGGGCCTTCATCAAGAATGGCTTAGGCACCCGCGACACCGGTGATCACAAGAATCACAAGCGGTCTGGCAGGATGTGAGGCTCATGTCCAGATGCAAGCCATTCTAAATAGTTGCATATGTATGATGACATTTATATACATATGAACATGTGCACGTGGACATGAGCAGGAGAGCCTGCAATCCACCCCCCCCTCCGGCATAGCGAAACTTGAGGGTTTGAGGCCAACATCGCCAAGCCTTACTGCCCAAAGTTTGAACGCCCCGAATCTTAAACAGGACATAGAGCCCTTGAGCACTAACATGCTAAAGCCGCCACGGCAATCTTCTGGCTGTCCAGGGCATAGATCGGCGCCAAAGCGCTGTAAGCTTGGAGTTGCAGGCCCAGAGAACCCAATACCCCTTAATTAAGGAATATACCTTAAATTATAGGGGCCTTAATATGATGATTTAAGGTATATTCCTTAATTAAGGGGTATTGGGTTCTCTGGAGGGTTTCGGGATGTCGGCTTAGGGTCTTTGGCGCCAGAGCAAGATCCTAAATCCAAGGGTAAAAGGAGGCACCCCTTAAGAAGGACCCCTAGGTATAGACCCTTAATTATAGCTAGTATATACCCATTCTATAGCCCATTATAGGGGTTTACGTGGATTCTCTTGAGATCTTCGACGCCTTTTTTTATTGCAATTACCAGTGTTCGTACTTCAGGGGCTTTTGGAGTCTGGTATATCCTGTGAAGAAATGTGGGGACTATGCGAGGAGAGCATGGCGATCGCTCAAACCGGTCCTCAGGTGCACAAGAATCACATGCCAATCCTGCAGAAGTTCCTGGAAGAACGGGATCCTGATAGCCGTTGCCCCAGGTACGGGGGTTTAATGGGGTTTATGGGTGGGTCCTAGAGATTTCTTGCGACACCAAAGTTTCACAAAGCCTCAATTTGTCGGGCAGTAGTTTAGGGACGTGAGAGAGGGGTCTACGGGGGAGAAGTTGCATTGAAAGAATTACTCTTCCAAAATTAAGGTTGCAGCTTACGATGTCAGGCATGTGGCGTTGACGATCGGGCTCTTGATGTCCAAGCAGTGTCTGTCCTAGGTTGTCTCCTCCCTACCATGTCCCCTCCCTCAGCATAAGCCTTCGCCAAAACGAAAATTTGATAAGGCGGGCACGCATAAGAGAAGAATCTGGTAGAAACCCACCGCAGAAGAGTAACACCATACCATAGCCCTGAACAACGGCTTCGTCCAAAAAAGCTGCAAAACGAGGATGTGGGCTGGTAACCTTCGCCGTGCTGGTCCAGGGGATGAGGCCGAGGATTTGGGTTTCAGGGCTGGGATCCAGGGATCTAGGGATTTCTTTTAGGGCTGCACCCTGAGGCCATGACCTGAAACACCAGGCACATCCCTGAAACCTGAAACTGAGATCCCAAAGCCTGAGACCCCACACACTCAAAGCAGCGCGCCGTTTATTTCTGTTGGTTTCGGTTTCCATGCGTAAGGCATCTCAAGGGCAAGTGGCATCATAAGGGTCCCTCGCACAGTGACACCGGGACTCTTACAGATTGGTGAGACGACCAGTTTTCGGAACCCCCCTTAGGTCGGCTTCGGGGTAGTTTCATTCGGTAGATGTCGGTAGGGATTGTGTTCTCGTAGGAAGGTTCCCGGGATGTTTAGGACGATTTTGGGGTTCTGCGGCAGAGCAGGGCCTCATATTCGGTCTTCCAAGACTTTCAAGGTCTTGGGTTCTAAGGTTTCAGTGCGCTGGAGTTTCAAGATTGAGAGTTGGCGGTTCCAGGTCCTGAGATGTAGGGATTCGAGGCTACGGGTCTGTGCCGCCTAGCACAGACTCCAAACTAAGCTAGACTACGAACCACTGTGAACCCTGAACTGCTGGCTGGGCCAACCAAACCAAACCAGAGAAAGCCCTGAAAACCTGATTCCACTAAAACTTAAGCTATCAAAGGGGAAAAGGAGTGACCCTCAATGGGGACCCATACCTATAATGGGCTATATAATGGGTTTATAATAGCTATATTATGGGTATATACCTAGGGGTCCTCATTAAGGGTCCCTCATTTTACCCTTGGAAACTAAGACCCTCCTCGACCCTCCAATTGGAACACAGTATCTCTGAGGCCCTATAAACGGCATTTCGATTCCTATCCTGGAAAACGCAGGTTCTGTGGTGTGGGCGTGAAGGATATGGATGACATTTCCGGTGGGGAGCTTACCTGCTGCTTTTTGGTGCAGAGAACCCAATACCCCTTTATTAAGGAATATACCTTAAATCATAATATTAAGGCCCCGATAATTTAAGGTATATTGCTTAATTAAGGGGTATTGGGTTCTCTGGGTGTCTCACGCATAGGGGACTGCTTGCACTGGGGTGACCTTACGCAGGGCCTCCTTAGAAGGATTTTAGGATTCAAAGTGAAAGATTGGGGGGCTTAAAGGCCCTGAACCCTAAACCCTACTGACAAACCCTGAACACGAGGGTCCATTCTGTAGATGTCCTAGATGGAGCTTTTTCTTGGAGGCCTCGGCCGCAAACCCCCTGCAGCCCCGAGGTAGTTATCCTAGGATCATGAATGGTACAATTTTACTGATATGATCCTCCTGGGATTATCTTTCGAGCATGAATCGCAAAAAAGAGAAGCCCTAAACCATAAAGCAAAAGGAGCAGTTTGCTACACCGACTTCCTCTCCGATGTCGTGGCGGCCTTACCACCGGGCAGGTTCTCTCTTCTCTCTTTTTCTGGGTTCGGGGTTCAGGGTGGAGTGATTTTGGTGTAGGTTTATGGCTTAACGGGCACTGGATGTAGGGGTCAGCGACGTGTGGTGCTGCCCTTGTGCTGGGATGTGCCCTTGAAGCCGGGAAAAGGAAACCCTTCCCAGGCCCAATTCCAGAAAAACATGCAGGACCGGCGAGCTCTGCCTTTGGGGTTTCGGTTTCTCAGCACCCCCTGAATCCTGGACCTCAGACCCTGGACCTAAATCTAAATCCCAGACCCCCCGAAACCTTCAGTCCTGGCGCGTAGACTTGCGTTTTTTCACGTAGGACGTCGGGTTCGGGGGTTTCGGGGGGGCAGCAAGACTCTTGGGTAAGCAGGGCTTTTGTGGATGCGCGCTCGCGGATGGGTGCGATTAGCTAAAACATATATTAGCTTTTTGGTTGAGGGTGCGGTTGGGGGTTTGCTGCCTTAGCTTTCTTGTCGAGCGTTTCCGATCAGAGTTTCAGGGCACGTTGAGCTGCAGTCAGACATGGAAAAAGCGGACAGCATGGATGGCAAGCGAGTCGATTCTGCCCTCGGACGTCTCAAGAACATGGGGTGTAGGGTATGCGGGAGCTTGACAGTGGACGCTGACCTTGTGGCAACAAGTGAAAAATCACAGTAATGCATAACTCCTAGCCTTAAACAGCATAGCCAGGCACTAGCCCGTAGTTTTGGGTTTCCAGGTTCTTCTGTTTTATTTGGGTGGTTCCTGTGCTGTCTTGAGGCCTTCTGGAGGTTCCGAAGGGCGGTGGACAAGGAAGCCCAAGCCCCTAACCATGAACCCCGTGACAGGCCTAGACTCTGAGCACTAGTATAAGGTTTAGGGTTTAGGGAAGTTTTTAGGGTTTAGGGTTAAAAATGGCCCTAAGAAGTGTAGACCCCTTGCAGGGGTTCAGCTGGTCGCCCCCTGAGAGCACTCCGGAGGAGTCAGCTCTTTGGTTCGCTTTCTCGACCTTCGACATCAAGTGCACAGGCTGCCGTGGTCCGTGGGAGTCTTTCGGGTGTGTTCCATGTTGGCTTCTGCAAAGGGCCCTATAAGGGGTGTGATGGCGACCTCAAGCTCCTGTGTGGGGAGATCCACTGGGGATCTGAGATTCTTGGGGGGGTCTTGGGTCTTGACATGATTCTGCCTTACATCTAAGTCCCTGAACCCCTCATTTGCTGAGTCCCTGAACCCCTCCATGACACGCCTACAGCTCAAATCATCTGAGCCCTCGAACCGAAAGCGTTGAATGGCCAGGGGAGGCAGATCGGCGGGCGCTGCAGAAGGAGCTCTGCCCGGACGCCTCAGACTGCTGGGCGTAGGTCCAGGATGACTGTTCGAGGTTTGAGGTGTAAGGCTGGGGATAAGCCCGGGGGCCGCCGGGTGCGGTTCTGGAGGCTGGACGTGTGTTTGTTTGTTGTTCTGGTTTAGCTTAGGCTTTTGGAATCTGTGAGGCTGGTGACAGTCTGCGTGCAGTATCGAGTGTTGATGGGTAGTAATACGGTCGCTGGGCAACCACTTTATAGGGGTGCTATCGAACTCCTAGAACCCTGTTCCGATGATTGAGGCCCTGTAACGGAGAGGTCCTGAAATCCGGAACTCCTCAAGTTGAACTGTAGCCACTGGCACCTTCATCAGGGCACCCATGACACCAGGAACGAAGGGCCCAGATTTTAGCGCTTGCTGCAGAGTCTGTTCAAACCATTACAGTTACAAGACCCTAAGTCTAACTCCGGCAGCCGTCGCATTCAGGGGTCTCCAGTTGCAGCGGCTTTAGGGGATTAGGGCGCATATTTCCAATGGGTAGTAGTGCGCTTTGCCGCTTTGGGGCGAGACAGTGGGGCTTGGAGGATCTAGTGCCCCTGTCGGGTCACGCTTTGGGGCGCCGAAGCTGGTGCTCAACGTCCGACCTCGGCTGCTTTGGGTTTCCAGGCTACTCTAAACCCGGACTCTAAACTCTACGGCTGTTAGCCCTAAATCCCGAAATCCCCCAACACGGTAAAGCCCAGAAGCACAAGCGCCCTAAAAGCCCCGGAGCCCCAAACTCCAAACCTCAAGCATTTCTGAGGTGACGAGCGCTCCTACCTCTACGAGTCGATCGCCCAGCTTTGAAAGAAGTGGGGGCTGTGCCTTTTTTGTTTCTTGAGAGGCCAGAAACACTGAGAGTTTTGGGGCACAAGTACTGCTTTAGGTCTAGGCTTTCGGGGATGTTCGGGTTTGAAGTTATAAGGGCATTGGGCTCCCAGGTTCAAGAATTTCGGAAGTCTATGGGTGGGGATGGTGTGGGCCGTTAACTGGTCGAAGGGTTGGGGGCGAGGGGGTTCAGAAAAAATCACTTCAAGAGCGTTGGAAACCCGTTAGCAGTTGGGGGATATGGATGTCGCAGGGACTAAGGGGTACTGTAGCCGTAGAGGGCGCGGGGACGAGGCCGGGACGCAGGCTAAAGTACAGGGACAGGGGTCTCAGCGACATCCAGACATCACCGACGGGCAAAAAGGCATTTCCGAGCTTCTTTTCTTCCAAACAGACAGAGAGGGGGCCCGCCTAGGCGCGGGTCAACTTCCTTGTACTCGTCCCCAAGCGGAAGACGGAAGAAGAGAGAGAGAGAGAGAGAGAAAGCCGTCCACTCAATAAGCCAGGGGGTGGACGGGCGGGCTGAAAGCCTGAGGCTCACGACGGTGACCCCTAATCCCGGCAGAAAGAAAGAAAGAAGAGAGCAAGGGAGGGAGGCAGGGAGGGAGAGAGAGATAGCGAGAACCGCACAGTTTCGAACATGCGTTTTGCGAGGGAGGAGCGCGGGGGCGACCAGTGCACCGGGACGACAGCAACAAACAGGCACGCGTGGGTGGAGGGAGCGAGACCAGCACCACGGACGCGCAGCACAGCCACAAAGCCCACGCGAACAAGCTGGTCGCAGAGGCGAGCGTGAGGGGAGTAGACGATGATGAGGAATGCCACCAGCACATGTGCGGGAAGGGAGCGATCAAATCTTTGGGTTGCTTTCTCGGCGAATCCAGAAGTTTTGCTCTGCACCGTGTCCAACTTCTTCCCCCTCCCCCCCTCCACCCAGCGCTCAAACACCCTGAGCCCAAGTCCTGGGCCCCAATTCCCGAACTCCTCGAACCCAAGTCCTAAATTTTCATGTGTTACTTACATGCTGAACCCTAAACACTGTAAGCCCAAACTCAAGTACAAATCCCAGAACCCAAGCTCCTGCCATCTCCTGCCCAGGTGCTTTCGGGTCAACTTCCCGAGCCTTTCTCCGGAGGCGGTGCTGCCCCTCTTGGAGCAGGCGTTCCTGCTCCGCCGCGAATTTTGAGTGCTTTAGGGGGAACTGCATGAAACAAGCAGCACAAAACTTCTGGAATGGCGTACTTCCAGTGTTTTCGGTCTGTCGATCCTTGTTTGGCGCTATGTATGGTTCATTCGGGGGGACAGGCTGGTGCTGGCTTGCCTGGGTTTGGGGTGGTAGTTGCACTTTGCTTGAGAGTCAGTGAGATTATACTTTGAGATCTTTGAGCTTTGTAATGTCTTAGGGTTGACCGGTTTCGGGCTCGGAGTGGGGGCCAGCGCCTCTGCTCCTTTGTGCCTCGAAACTTCTGCGCTCTTGACACACAGCCATTTCGAGACCAACTGTGCCTGCAAGCAAGACATCCGGCCACCTTGCGCATCAAAGGTTGCAAATTCCACAATCAACACACGACTATTCGTGCAAAGCAAAGCAGCAGCCGCAGTACTCTCCACACCCTGGACCCTAAACCATGCTGCATGTGAATCCGTCCATGCGCATTCACGGAGGTCCAAGTCCCCGGTCACTGTCGCGAGAGTATGCCCTAAGTCGCCCTGTCGGAGCCTTAAGTCTAAGTAAGCATCACCACCACTCTCGCCCTGCGCACCCTATATCAAGCACAGCCTGTGGAACTGTTTACATCCCCTTGAAGCTCGTTCTACTACCTCAGCCGAAAATGCCCTGGTGAAGCTCTATATGCCATGTGTATGAAGTCCCAACTTTCTTTTGACATTGCGACGCTGTCATCCCGGCAAGCCCTAAACTTCCCTAAACCCCAGAACCCAGAAACCTCCCAAAGTCACGGAGGCCCAAATCCCAAGCACTGAACCGCAAAGCGCTGGAACCCCAAACGCCCAACACGGCGTTTCGGACCTCGGAGGCCCCCTCCAGTCGGATCTCCTTCGAGGTGCCTCGGGCCTTCCTTGTTAGTTTAGGGTTTAGGGTTTAGGGTTTTAGGGTTTAGGGTTTTAGGGTTCAGGGATGTTGATAGGGCTTCGGTTTGTACTTGTGTTGAGTTTCTGCAACCTTTGGGATCGAGTCGTTTGGTTTGGGGCTTTCCATTTGGGCGCCAGGGGCTAGGGAATTGAGGGCTCTGGGGTTTGACGTTTAGGGGTGGGGGTTTTGGGCTTTGGTGCTGCAGTAATTTGGGGTACCAGCCGCCGTAGATGATCTTAAGTATCTTAAGCCCCAGGCGCTATATGCCCTGTAAGTCCTAGGCCCTAAATCCTAAATCGCGACGAGCATTCATCGTACATCCGAAACCCCAGCTGCAGTTCCTGGGACGTCGCTGACATAGGGGGTTTCAAGACGTAGTGTTATTGTCTCCATGCGCTCTTTGTACTGGAACTGAGCTGACTGTTAAGCGCCACGGCCTCAAAACTGAAGCGTTTCGAGTTTATGGTCTTGGGTTTCGCGGTTCTGCCTGCGCTCTTTAGGGTTATTTCGGATGTCGCGGTCCCGAATCATTGCACCCGAAAGTTGCTAACTGAGCGCAGATCGGAACTCTTGTTGTCTTTGTCCGGTCGAAGGAGCTGATGGGAATTCTCCAGAGGTTGTCGCCCGACAGTGCCGGAAGCTCTTATGGGGTCTTCTGAGGCTAAGCGAGGTTCGGAGTTTGTTGTTTCATGGTTCTTGTTAATGGCGTTTTAGGGGTTCTTGAAGGTTTCACAACAAAGGTTCTCCTGGGTTTTTGTGAGGCTTGCAGCCCTAGATTTAGGATTTTTAGGGTTTAGGGTCTACGGGTTCAGGGTTTCATGGTTTACTGTAGAGTCTAGTGCCTAAAACATGTTACTGTTCTTAAGCTTCCAGGCAAGAGTTTAATTTCGAGGCAAGGGTTTTGGGTGTAGGGTTCAAAGTGTACGGTTCAGTGTGTAGGCTTCAGTTGCTGAAATTCTGCGCCCTAGATCGGAAGCAGCGCTAGCGTCGGAAAAGGACTCAACATTAATTCCCATGCTCTGTAGAAGTGCTATGGCGGCTATAGCTTGTATCAGTCTTTTACAAGCTGAGCTGCCCACAGCTCGATATTCCCAGCTACAGTGCGCCTGACTGGAGCTCCTTACAATCCCGAGCCCACTTAGCCACCACACCACGCAGGCCCAGGAGATGCGTCGTAACCTGCTTTGCTTCTAGACGTTTTCGACGAACGCCGAAAAAGGAGAGCCCTAAGTAGTTTGAAGCTCCCAGCACAGGGCTCTGGCCTTTCAGCCCTAGCCCGTAAACCGCTCCCAAACCCCAAATCTCAACCCACGTAGAAAACCTCAAACCGTATCCCCTTTTAGGTCCCTATTATAATACGGCACCTAATATTTAGGGTACCCCAAAAGGGACCCTATTTTTGACAACCACCTCAATCCCGAAACGTCCACGCAGAAAGGTCGCAGCCCGAGACCCCAGGCTGTCCCTCCCCTGGACTGTCCCAAGGTCGACCTGAAAGAGAAGTCGCCGTTCTGAGGTGAAGCGCAAGTTCATAGGCTCTTCAGGGTATAACGCTTAGGGTTTAGGGCGTCGAGTATGAGAGGTTTAGGGTTCGGGGTTGCGATTTAGTGGCTTCGGGATGTCAGGCTGTTTGGTTTTCGGAGGCCGAATAAGACTCCGAACTTTGGCAGACCTGGCTCCTAACCCATGAATAGGTATTTGCCCCAAGGGTTACAGGGTGTAGGAAAGTTTAGGGTTTCGGTTTAGAGCGCCTAAGCGCAGACCCTAGACAATCTCGTTACAAGTCTGGCTGTGAAGCGCCTCACCTGTAGTTCGGTTCAGTTGGCCTCTTGGCAATCCTGGGCTGTTCTCAACTCGGGATCTTCAGATGCCCCAAACCCCCAAAGCCTGAAACCCTAAACCCTAACAGGCCCCAAAAGCCATAAGCTGAAGGCAAGGCATGCCTCGAAGGGATGGGAACATCGCAAAGCTCCAATGGCATTTAGCTCCGGACACCCTTAAGGCCCCCGGAAACTTCCGACACTCTACAGTTTCTGAATTCACACACCGACCTAAAGGCGAAAAAATCCTCGACCCGAAAGAACAACCCACAGTTCAGCTTGGTCGGTCTGGGCCATGGCTCCTGAGGAAGCAGGGGGGCTGCTGAGGGCTGCATCCCCTCCAAGCGTTGTAAAAGGTTAAGGGCCTCAGTGAATGGGCTCAATTTTATTAAGACCTTGAGGGTTTAGGTTGTTTTCCGTTCAGAAGCGTTTCAGTGGGCCCTCTGAACATGTCTGGACGAGGCCTTGGTGGGCTTACTTATTGCTTATTCTCCATTTGCCGAAATCCCTACACCCAAATCCCCTAAGGCCTAATTCCTAAACCCACTCAGGCTCACCCCTATGCCCCGAATCTGCCGAGAAAGCCCTCAACGCGGCCTCTCAGCCGGCCTCCCCTCCTCTGTTTTGCAAATTGCCGCTGCGCTCGCCCGGAGTCTTTTGATGTCCCCCCCGCGAAGCCTTCCGGGAGTCTTCGTGCGGGCGCTAGGGTTTGGGATTTAGAAACCAGGATTTGGGATTTGGAAGATAGCCTCTTGGAGCTTCTGCTTTTGAACCTTCGGGTTAGGGCCTACGAGTTTGGAAGTTGGGGTCCAGTATCCGGGGTTGATAATTGTGGCAGTGAATGGTGGACGTCCGTTCTGAGGTTTTCACGATTGTAGCCGAGAGGAGATGGTAGACCTCAACCTATTCCCCTTCAAATCCACCATAGACCCTCTGAGTCGCAGAATTCCTAAAGCCAAAATCCTGGAGCTTCCCCAAAACTTGCAAGTTCCGAAGCCCCTGAGAATAGACTCCGGACTAGTGCAAATTTCTCCTTCGTGGAGACATGTCCACTCGGAGGCCCTAGCGGCAGCTGCAAACCCAAATTAGCGAGGGATTTTGGTTCAGGGTTTAGTTTGTAGGATCTTTTAGGATTCCACGCTTCTGCCAGAATCTCTAGGATGAAGCGACCACGACGAGAGAAGCTTTCGCAGCTTCCGGTGGCGATGGGTGGACGTAACTCTTTCTTTTTCAAGGTGCATCTGGACGTGACTGGTGCCCCGTTGCTCCCCTTGTGGACATGCTTTGGAACCTCCAAGCCCTAGCCCTCCACCGTACCTTCGATGCACTCTGCGTGCTTCAAGCCCGATGTTGCGCGAAGCGCATGCGGGATCTTGAGGTTTCGTAGACCCGAAACCCGCAGCCCCCAAACCTCGAAACCCTAAGCACTCGAAGTCTCACCGTAGCTTGCGGCTGAACCCGTTCGTCAGATCCGCCCCAGCGTCGAAGTACGTGGCAGAAGAAATGTTTCTCAGGGTTTCAGTAACAACCTACCCAGAGGCCCCATAGTAGTTCCTTTTTGGGGTTACCTTATAGGATTCTATATATGAACCCCAAAAAGGAACTACTCTGGGGCCGTTGGCTAGGTTTCAGAGTCTAGCATTAAAAAATTGTTGCTGGGAGCTTGGGGACTTAGTAAGTAAGGTTATAAGTACCTTAATTGGGGTTATAAGTAGTTATAAGTATAGTTACCTTAATTATAACCCTAGTTACTAAGTCCCGAAGTCAGGGTCCCAAGGCTAAGGCCCAAGGCTGAGAACATCGAAAGTTTCGGCGCGGTTTTGCCTGGAGCCTCGGGATGTCCTGAGCAGTCTCCAGCTCTAAACTTACCGTTGGTTAGTAGGGAATGGAGGAATGGGGTCAATTATACCTACTATTACTACCATTCTTCCATTCCCACTAACCAACGGTAAGTAAACGAGAAGTCAGAGCAAGGAAACCTAGAGTGAGTAGTCGAGAACCCGAAATCCTTACGCCCAAAACCGGATCGAATACCTGGGAAATGAATCACGTCCGGGTTGAGAATTATTTTTTGGGGTTCGGAGTTCATGGTAGAATCAACAGGGTTTTACGAAAAGTAGGGTTAAGAAGTTTCCGGCTAGTTTGAGAAAGAGTTTTGCATGGCTGCCTTTACAGGTTCTGGGGAGCGTTTGGTTCCCATGATAGACTTTGGGTTTTAAGCTCCATGGGCTTGTGGCCTTGGGTTGAAAAGCTCACAACGTTTGATCACTATTACTTCTGCAACTGTTGTTCTTATTCTTGCGGCCATGCTGTTGCTACAGTTTCGTGTTGTTACCGCTATCATGAACCATGATGGTTTCCTAAATTGGCTCTATGCCAAGTGCAGAAAAGCCACCTTAGCCGCATTGCCTGAGCTTTTGCAAGGGACCGACTGACCTGCCGCAAGTCACTGCTCGAAGCTCTTAACGCCGCTCCGAGAGACTGCACGCCATGCCGACGCACGGCCTCAAGGAGGCCCAGGGCCAGATTTCGGCTTGAAGGGTCCAGGGCTTTGGAGACGGCTTCAGGGTTTGAGGCTTAGGGCAGGTCTCCAGGATAGAGTGTCGGGATCTACGCACCATTCCGGGGTAAGCTGCACACCAACAGGGCCTGCTCGGTGTCAAAGCTTCATCCAATCCATTTCTCATTTTATGTCTTCACCTGCGTCCTCTCACAAATACTGTCTTGCATGGGTGCTTATGTCCTCATGATACCAGGGTTGTTCTATTCTGAGATCCTGTTTTAGTGGACTCCTTTTGAGGAATGCTGTACGTGGCAGGGACCGTGAGCTCAGGGCAATTCCAAAGTTTAGTTGAGACCCTACAGGGAGCGGTTGCGGGAATGACTGATTTGCGGGATTTACACTCTGTGTGTCTGCAGTCTAGGACTTGTTTTGGATCCAGGTTTCACAAATGCTGGACCGCCTTGAACCCGAAATGACTTGAACTTTCAAACATAAGAAATCTGAATTCGAATGCTACCGGTGTGGAATTCTGAGCCTCAAAGCTTCTCAGAACTTTTGCCGCTTCAGTCTCCAGAACCCGGAGAAGCCCTTGCCGGGTTTGGGCTCCGGGGTTCAGTGCTTACGGGTTTTCACGGCTCTTTACCCATGTGGGTCAGGAGTTGGGGGTGTAAGCAAGGTTCAAAACTTCCGTGCTGTTCGAGGAGCAAGCCGACACCATGCAGCTTCTCGAATCCGGCGAGGAACCGGCAGCGATGGAGGAGGTGAGCCTCGCTCGGGCTTGGCTTTTGGGTTTCCATGAGGTTTCAGCAGATTAAACGGCGGTTCTGGAGTCTAGCCACAACTCGATGGCTAAGCCGAGCCTCAGACCAGTTCTGATATCGGCGGAAGTTAAGGGCTCGTGGGGCACTCGCGCTGTCACCTGTCCTTCCTTGTCTACACCAAGCCCGATTTGAACCGAAAATCCAGACTTTAAGCCCTAAGCCTTGAATCCCAAGCCCTATACCCTGCACCTACAGCCTCAAATCCTGAATCCTGAACCCCAAGTTCTGAAACCCAAACCCTAACCGTAATCCTAAACTCGAAGCCTTGAACTCTATTGGGTAATCAGTGCGCTTTCCTGAACCTTCACCCGTGTCGCAAGCCTAACCTCGTCCTGGAGGCCCGCGGATCCCCAAGGGGGAAACAATGGGCAATAGTTGTACCTCGGCATGGGTTTAGGTTCTGGGTTTGAGTTTCGTGGTTCCAGGTTTAAGGGCTGCGGTTCAGGCTTAGGGTGTGCAAACAGGGAGTTCTTAGGCTCAGATGGGTTTGAGATTTGCTGTTCCAGGGTTTAGGGCTACCGTTGTCTAGGGGCTCAGGAGATTAAAGGATTCAAGGGTTTCAAGTCTTGGGGCACAATTTCCAACCTGTACGAACTGCAGCTTCTTAATTGCAGGGTCGGTTGCAGAGTGCGCTCACTCCAAGAAGTCTTGCATCAGGTCAGATTGCGGAGATTATGTGTTGCCTTACTCTCACTTAGCGAGCAAGAGTTGCAGATGATATGCAGATGATATGCAGATCAGTCGCTTCACTTGAAGGTAATGTGGCGGCCTAAATAGTCAGGCCCCCCCCTCTCCCAACCAAAATGTTGGGGCTCAAATAGTCTGGAACCAGTGACCCCCGACTAGTATAGTAGTAGTATACTAGTAGTACAGCAATGCAATAGTAGTACAGTAGTAATACAGTAGTGGTATAGTAATAGTACAGTAATCGTGCAGCAAAAGTACAGTAGTCGTGCGAGCACACTCCCCCAATAAGCAAAGCATAAAGCCAGTGAGCACATTCCCGTAGTAAGCAAAGCATCATGCCAGTGCCTGGAACCCTAAACCTACTGAACCCTGCAACCCAGGGTCTCAAAGCAGCACTCCAGAGGCAATCAAATGTCCATCCGTGGAAGCACCGCGACTCGAATTGATCTTTTTACGCACAACAGCTGAAATCCTTCAGTGTCTGTAAACTGCATTTATGCAAAGTCTGCGTGACAAGGTTGTACATATGGTCACGACTGTTGCCTTTGCTAGAGCGATGTACAACACCAGGGGTTTTTCGTAGCCACTTCCCTTGTTGAGGCGGCGCGGATCACTTCACAACAGCACTGGTGTTTCTGCACTCCTCCTCGCAAAGCTTGTAAGAGCTGCAGTGTACCATCATAGGCCTTTCCAGTGTGTTATGGTCCGCGACGTATCGCCCCGGGATCTTAGGCATGACCAACTGAGTAACGTCCGGCCACTCAGATTTCTTTCACGCCACAGCCACAGTAAATATCGCATTTGCCTCAACGTAGGTCCTGATCCAGTGCCCAGCTGGCGAACTAGTACTTGAGCCAGCCTTGTAGCTATGTCCTGCTTTAAGCCAGACTGAACCAGACCATTGAGTCTTAGACCCTCTCTAGCTCCTCCAACATATCGGCGTTCCGCACCAACACACCAGCCATCCAGTGTGGGATCTCCCGCTACTCGGAGCGAACGCTGCGTCCGGGTAGAGCACCAGGCCGCTTCCATCGTCTCGAATTGCCAACTTGTAGTCTCTCGTGCCGTACAGGTACTTTAAGACTTTGTAGCCTATGTTTAAACACCGGAACGGAGCCTTCAGGGTGATTGACGTCATCAAGCTTGAGCTGTAAGCTACATCTGCTCGGGTTTTGTGAGCCATCCACATGACTTCTCCAGTCACTCGCTGAGCACTCGCCACTGCATCTGGAGTTGGTTCCAAGTCCCCTTCGATCCACTCGAAGCTTGCGAGGTCCTTGGCCAAAGGGATCTTCGCCTTATCTTCTTCGCTAAACCCGTAAGCCCTGACCACCTCCTCAACGTAGCCGCGCTGACTCAAATACACAGTCATGTGGTCAGGATCCACTTCCATCTCCGTCCCAAGAAATCTGATAGGTTCTCCCGGACGAAGGATAGTAAGTGGCGAAGTAGTCCACTCCTCCTGAACTGTTGTGGCAATATCGCGGACAACCGTCTCCTCGCCCATGAGCAAGATATCGTCGACGTAGATTATGATGAGAGCACGGATCTTGCTCTTCTCGTCCTTTAAGACCCACCATGCCGTTATTGTCCGTCCTCGATGTAGCCTCATGCCCATGGGAAACTTCATTGCTTCCAACCTCTTGTCCCGGTAGGCGCTCCAAAGGGCCGGTGCCTGGCGCAGCCCGTAAAGGGCCCGGACCAGGCCCCACAGTTCACCTTCAAGAATCATAGACAACCGCTCCAACAGTCGAGGTGGAGTAACAATGATGGTGGGGGCACCCTCCTCATAGTTCAACGGTGTACGTAGGAAGGCCGCAACGACATCGATCAGTCCTACCATCCATTTTTGTCGTATGGAATACACCAAACCCATCCTCACTGACTCTGAAGGCGCCGTCTCGGAGTAGAGGTCGGAGCCATCTGCTGATGCGTAGTTGCCACAGACCACCAGCCTCGCCTTTCTCTTGAACCATGTACTCGGATCTGACGGGTCCGGGTTTGCTCCCGGCTTCACAGTGAAGACCAGTTTGGTGGGTAGCTTCTGGGCGCCTGGTCGGTGCATCCATTCTGCTCTCTGTGGCGTTCCCGGAAGAAGTTTGCAAATTGCGACTGCAACACTGGCCACTTCACGCTCAATAGCCGAACGCCAGAGCTCAATATTCTGATGCACTTCTCGTGGGTCCACTGTGTAGGTCACTTCAAGAGGGCTGCTCAAGTTGCGAAGGATCTCCTCCACATTCTTTGTATACGTAACTTCCACCTTTTGTAAAGCCAGCTCCTCTTGATCCGTAGGCATCCCTTCACTGGTTCCCACCTTCACCAGACCATCGTCTGCCTCCACGAACATGTCCCACTCCTCGAGGTCGGTATCGTCCACATAGCCCGCGTAGTTCGCCTCACGGAACTGGTCCTCCTCCGCGCCGTCTTGTGGTGGTTGCAAGGCCTTCAACTCCACTCCTTCCGGGGTAAAGTAGTCTGGCATCTGAGACAATGGGACCGAGAAACCATGATCCTCCAGCTCGTTAACCATTTGTTGATCAAGCTTTCCCAAGCACTGCGGAGTGTAGCCAATCACCACCGTACGTACACCTTCCCACGGTAGGACCTCATGGGTCCTTCTTGGAGAAAACACCGTAGTCATTCCAGACCTCATCCTGTAGATCTGGCCGTAGATCTTCTTTCCGCGATCATCTACACGCTCCACTATTTCCCTTTTCACTGCATCACCCTTGCACAACTCAACCCACAGATCACCTCCATGATGCGGCACCCTGACTGGATACACGTAGTTCACTGCACGCTCGTCGTTGTTGAAGTCACGGTGCATCCCCTTGTCCATATTCCGGGCAACCTGAATAGCCGTGAACGTTGCCTCGGGGTTGGAGTGCCGGATCAACTTGCTCAGGAGTCTAGAGAGTTCAGGATACTCTCCCAAACCCCGTAACCATCCCACACTTCCACCATGCCTGAAGACGCCGAACTTGTGATCCTCGAAGAAGTTGTGCTCTGCTAGCTGCTAGCTCATCAATAAACCGGGTGGCTTGCTCCTGGTCCCAGTCACTCAACAAAATACTTGAGCGGGTCTTGATATACTCATCGAGGTCATCACCCTTCAACTTGAGTGCCCGCATCTCCACATCCTCCAGTGGTGTTTTCTGCGCAAGTCTCCTCCTGGGCTTAGGATCATCCACCACCGCCTCCTCGACAGGCGGTCCTGGGTCCACGAGCTTCTTCCTAGCATGAAGCGTATGCACAAACTTCTCCTTAGTATCTTTGGTGCCCGGTACGTAGATCACGTGCCCATTGTCCAGGATATTGCTCAGTCCCACGTAGATCCCTCTGAACCACTTTGACTCAAAGGCACGCTCTCTTCTCCTTGGACCACTGGAGTCAAAGGCCTTTTGCTTCACGTGCACCACGGAACCATAGGGGACTAGCATTTTCTGTTTCCAACCAAGCACTCTTGCCCTCTGACACGCCGTTGCCGCCTCCACCGCCGTCGGCCACAAACGAACCGGAAGACCTGACGCCATCAACAACGTTCTGGCCCGATCCTTTATCCACCTCACACTTGTCTCCGCTTGGCCATTCCCTTGAGGAACCCCAGGTTCTGACCATGTCGCTCTGATGCCTTGGTCCCGAAGCCACGAACGGATCGTGTGGTTGTAGGTCTCGCCCTTGTCCGCATGTAGACGATAAACCGGAAGTCCATGGGCCTCCAGGTACAAGGTGACATCTTGTAGAGCAGCCTTCACCGCCATTGTCCCATTGTTTGGTAGAGCGCGGGCAAATAGTAGGTGTGTCATTTCAGGTGCCTCGCAATCTGGAAAAGGTACCTGCGCACTCCTCCTGGGAAGATCACCTGATAGCTCACAAGGGGGATCACCTCCTGGTAGGGATGGCTCGTAGTCCAAATCTCCTTTCTCATAGGTGCGCTTCTGTTCCTGTGACCCACCAGCAAAGCCCATGAGATCTCTGTCAACCTCTTCATCATATGACGACTGGTGACCCTGCTCACTTGGCTCATCTTCATCGTCTTGAACTAGACCCTGCTCACTTGGCTCATCTTCTTAAAAGCTGAACGGATCCCCTTCTTCACGTGGTGGTAGTAGAGAAGGTCTTGCAAGTTCCTCGCCGTCCACACGGTCCTCCAAACCATGCTCGCCTTCATCTTTTTCCTCCCCTTCTTCACGTGGTGGTAGTAGAGAAGGTCTCGCGAGTTCCTTGCCATCACCCTCCTCCTCGTAGTTGTGCTCCGCTTCTTGTGGATCTCGCAACCCATCGTCCTCGGGGGGCGACCGTCCCGAGTAGGCCTTCGCAAACTCCCTGGGGAACACATAACGGGCGACGAAGAGATACTTCAGGCCACGCCCCATTGTCCCCTTCGACGTAGCATCCAGACCAGGCTTCACCGGCCCCGCCAGGTCAATGGTGAGTGTGAAGGAATCCGGGTGTCGAACTCGAGCATGTCTTCTTCCCGTTCCTCTTGAGGTAACACATGTAAGGCAATCCCTGTGGTAGTTCGCGTGCCCCGACTGAACATGCTGCTTCCACTGCTCCGGCGACATTGCCATCAGAGTTGGGGAGCACTTAGGGCGGCTCGTCCAGAACCGGAGGGCCATCACCAATGCATTCACAAGTCCTGGTGACCAGACTCCGCTTCCTCGGTGTCCACTTTCACCTTCCGTGGCTTGGTCCAAGTCGCGACCTACACCGTTCAACCCCATCAAGTAGTAGATGTTGGTTCCCATGGTTGTTAAGGACGAACTCGATGCCCCCATACATTTTTGGTCAAACGTAACCTTGGACATCCCCATCTCCTCCTGTAACATTTCCCATATAGGCGTTTTCCACCAGGACTGCTCTGCTCGGATCTCCTCCGCGGGGTGCTCCAAAACAAAGCTCACTGGACGACCGTGATGTTGCTGCTGCACTTCCCCTGAACATGCCATCCGGGAGGCCGTCGCTATTGTGTACAACCACAACATCCTTGTAATCACGGTCAAACTCCTTAGGTCCTTGTCGCCGTACTTGTCGATGTGGTTGAAGGAAGCGCCTCGACCTGGGGGTCCTCCAATGAGAGAGTCTATCCTCCCCGTGAGCGCGCCCCAAAGAAGCAATCGCCACGTGGAGCTCTTCATCAGATCCTGGCCTCGGTTGCGGTCTGGGTCTATTTCCAGCACGGCAGTGTGGCCATCATCGAGCTGGAAGAACTGGTAGTGTCCAGGATTGCCAGCGCATACATGGACGATCCACTTTCTTGCCCCAAACAAGTGCCTATTCTGGGGGCGCGTAAGAAAGTCCACCTCCTTTACTACCTTCCATCCCTTCTTGTGGAGACCCGTCTGAATGAGCCCATCTACACACTCACCCGGCACGTCCTGTAGGAATGGAACATCTCGTAGAGCTCGCAGACCTGCCTCCATCGTCCCGTCCTTGACGTACTGCTCCAAATGATCCCTCCGCGACATCTCCAGCCTCATCGCTGCCAAGGTCACCGCATCCATGGTCGCCGTGGTCTGGTTCTCCAGCATCTCCCTCTTCTTGTCCTCAAGTCTAGAGATCATTGCGAGAGCCTCCGTTTCTTGTAGTAATTAGTGGACATCCTCCTGAAACCTTCAAGTTACGCTCCACACCAAACTCATCTCGCAACTTGCATCCCTGCGGAGACCATGTTAGGGTGTACCCCAGTGTCCTCACCAGTTCTCCAAGTGGAACTATGGTCTGAGCTCCCGTACTTGTAGTAGATGAAGTACTGCTAGAGGCCCTCGGAGGCATCAAAAGGGAACCACCGGAACTCAACCTCATAGTCAGCGACCTGTCTGCCGCCAGCCTCACCAGGACTTCTTCCGCCTCCTGCCATTCTTTACTGTCCACTGCGCTTCGTAGGCAATGCGTGGCGCCCGAGTCCAAGAGTGCTGAGGTCGTGTCGTTCATTGAAGACACCCGAATGTCCCTTATCGCCAACACCCTGACCTGGGGCTTAGTCTTTTCAGGCGACGAATCTCCGGAAGGCGAAGTTGAGGATTGGTTCTGGATCACCTGCTGGGCTGCCTGCATCAGCGTCTCCATGGTCCAGGGGACACCTTGAATCGGAGCTTCACTGCTGTTAAGGGTCGAAGACGCCGTGCTCACCGAAGACACTCCAGGATCCCGTCCCCCTCCTTTGTCTCCTTGCTTCACAGGTGGACCCCCCGGAAGTCCCTTTGGTGCGCCCTTGCCCACAACACAGTCCTTGGCACGATGAGCTTCACTGCCGCATCTCAAACATTTACGGGACCTTAGATCGCGGTCCATCAGCTGCATGTTGTGCGAGTAGGTACAGCGATCGCCCCGTTTACATCCAGATGCCTTCGCAAAGTACCTGCAAAGCTCACCACTCTTGTCCTTCTGCTTGCCACCACCCTTGGTTGTAGTAGGTGACGTTGGCGTCGAAGGTCCTTCCGCGGCCCTCGCGTGAGGGGTTGTCGTAGTAGTAGATGGGTGAGCGGCCGCCAAGTTCTCGAGCTCCGCCTGCAAGTGCCGCTGGTACGATCGTACCTGATCCAAGGACGGTTGCCCGTCCAGGCGAAGCGTAGTCCGCAGCATCGCCGTCCTGAACGACGAGTCCTGCGAGGCTGAAATGTGCTTCTGAGAAACACTGTGTAGCCGCCTCGCCATCACCGAAGGGTCCGGAGGGACCATTCCCATGTTCGAGCATCTCGCAAGCCACCTTGGCCAGCCACGAATCTCCTTCAGCGCGTCCTGGACTCCCTCGCCCACCACATAGTCCTGCGGTGTTTGCAACCTCCGTAGCACTTCATGTCGCTCTGCTGACCCTCCCGGCTGATACCAAGTGAACAACCTGAAGACCATCTTCGGGGCATTCTGGCTGATTCTCTGTGACAACATATCTGCCTTCAACTCCGAGGTCATAGCCGACAGCAACATCGACGTCACCCGAGCACCCAGGCGTGTCCGCCTGTTGGTCACCAGGTCGTCGGTTCCCTCCGGACCAATAGCTAGGGGTAGCATTTAACCACCGTACATAGGCGCTCTCCACCAGCAACATAACAGACTTCCACCATGCCCCCGACTGCTCCGAAACATCTGCCATCACAGACGACGTTGCCTCAACCCAGTCCTGAAAGAGCAGGCCGACTGTGCGCCTCCATGAACATCTGGAAGCTCCGCCAATGCCAAGGTTCCTGGCTTAACTGTCTCACTTGCCGTAGCTGACGTCCTAGACATGGCTTGGGCTTGTAGTTCTTGTAGTTGCTGCATGCCCTTAGCAATGGTTTCCAGCATGGGGGAGTCCGGGTGTGAGCGCTCTCCCTGAGGCGGTGGTGTTTCAGATCGCCCTCTGCCAGCTCCTATTAGTCCTCGAAGAAAACCTGAAGTACTCGTAGGGTTCGGTGCTGAGGCCTGCTGCGCTTGTGGTTGCGGATCTTGATAAAGTGCTGCCGAGGGAATTCTCAAAGGCTCATGGTCTATAGCTCCGCCTAGGGCCGTTCCACTGGTAGCCTGCCGTCCTCCTCGCCCTTGATCTGCTGCAGGAGGTCCTGAGACTGGTAGCGGAGCACTAGGTGGCCCTCCAAGACTCTCAGGTACTGGAAGAGGATCACCAAACAACCCTCCTGAACCACGAAGCCATCCTGAGCGCTCCGGTAGGGGAAGAGGAGCACTAAGTAACCCACCAAGAGTAGGAAGTTCGATAGGACCCTCAGGTACTTGTAGTGGATCACGTAGAGACCGTCTCTCAAGTATATCCCCTTCGCGCTCTCGCTGCATGACTTGTGTTCTCGCTTCTTCGGCCTCCACCCTCGCGGCTTGCAGATCCCTCATCAGTTGTTCATTACGTAGCTCTGCATCGTCAAGCCTGCTAAGTAGCCCACCCAACTGCCGCTGCACCTCCTGCTGTATGGCCTCGGCAGGTATCGAAGAGCTACTCGGTGGAGTCGCCGGTCTCCTGAGCGGCCTTTGTCTCACAGGCGACCGCAATGTGAACGCATGTCCACCCGGTGGAGTCGGCTGGCTTGGCAGCGGACTCGGAAGCAGATCAGATGCCACCGGAGCCACATAGGATCCCAGCCTCGACATCCACCTGGGCCACTCCAGTGACCCGAGCCAGTTAGGCTGGCCCTGTACTGTTGCCACCGAACGCGGCGTCAGAAAATCATTTGACATCACCGACTGCCTCGACGCATTCCCAGTTGCCAGAGCTGGTCCTCCGCCTACATCAAGAGTCGTACGGGCGCTCAATCGCCCACCCTGCTCCAGCGTAGATGCGGGCTCCGTTGTCCCCGGCTGGGACTGCGCTTCAAGCCCTGCCACCGGCACGGAAGGTCCATTGACATCCTGGCTCCCTCCTCTCACTCCAGCTTCCACAGCAAGGTTGGCGTTCTCTGTCCCTCCAGAACCCTGCAGAACTCCATTCGGCAGACCGGAGGTCCCAGCATCATCATTCGCCCCGCCTGGACGATCATTTCGCGAAGCTTGCTGAGCGTCTTGCGCGCTCATAACCTACTGAACCCTGCAACCCAGGGTCTCAAAGCAGCACTCCAGAGGCAATCAAATGTCCATCCATGGAAGCACCGCGACTCGAATTGATCTTTTTACGCACAACAGCTGAAATCCTTCAGTGTCTGTAAACTGCATTTATGCAAAGTCTGCGTGACAAGGTTGTACATATGGTCACGACTGTTGCCTTTGCTAGAGCGATGTACAACACGTTCTATACATCTCACATCGCATGACTCAAGTCGTTTTTCGTAGCCACTTCCCTTGTTGAGGCGGCGCGGATCACTTCACAACAGCACTGGTGTTTCTGCAAAACCCTAAACCCTAAACCAACCTAAAACCCTGAACCCTAAACCCTAACAAACCCTAAACCCTAACAAGCCAACCCTAAACCTTTCCCAATGGGGGTTCCCTCCAGATTCGATCCAAAATTGAGTTTTCTATACAAGCTTTAGTACTGGAGAGGCCTCTTTTGAGCAAGGGTCCAATTCCCGATTCGGCGGTTCACCCTAGCAGCCCCCCCAGTAAGCAAAGCATAAAGCCAGGGAGCACGCTCCCCCAATAAGCAAAGCATAAGGCCAGTGAGTACATTCCCCCAATAAGCAAAGCATAAAGCCAGCTCCAGCCCCCCCCAGGTTGTGGGTGCCTTAAGATTGACCATCAGCAGACGGTCACCCCCAAAAACTTCCCACCGGCCAAAAAAACGCATTAATTAGGACACCAGAATTTTTGGGGGTGGCTTGAATTAGCCGGAGAAAAACGCATTAAATGGGCTGCACTGAAGGTTGGACTCTGAAGCCCTTCATTTGCAGTCTCTCAGCCCTGGCTCAGGTTCCGGCCTTCTTGCTCCTCTCCACCCTTGGTGCCGTGGCTGTCTGGTTGCAGAGGGCAAGCGGTATCGAGCCGCCAAAGGCGGGCATTCTGGATGCGCGGCTTACTCCAGGTAGTGGCGGGTTTCGGCGTAGTGCAGCCTGATATTGTGGGTTAGCCAAGCAGTTAGGAAAACCGCGGCCCCCTCGTGAGCTGAGTTTGGCGGGAGGCGCTGGGTGCCGCCGTCGTGAACCTTGCAGAGCGACGGCGTTGGACAGACAAGTTTGGATGGGTGGCCGAGAAGATGACCGTGTCTGGAGTTGACTGCCCCGGTACTACCAACTCGGCGTTGAATGGGGTGTACACCTACCAAGGCCTGACTCACGATGGGCGTGCTTTTTACCGTGCGGAGAAAGGTGACGACACGCTGTACTACGATCGAGAATGCAACGGTGACAAGGATGGCGAGAACAGCCAATTCGGAACCTGGCGGGTGCATGCAGGGTATGCCAAGGTCGACCAAAGTGCGATTGAAGACCTGGACCATTCTCATGACTGTAGCGATGCAATGGTCACGATCTACCCCGACCATCCGCACGCATTCAGTCCCCTCCACAAGCCTTACTACCACCGCGAAAAAGCAAAAGGTTCCCCACCGCAGTCGACCTATTGGAATGTGTATTGCGGCAAGAAGCAAGGAATGCTTCCGCTGAAGGTGGAATTCTCGAACGGTGCCTCGGCAGTGCACACCGACAAGTTCAAAGTGAAGGGGCACTGGAAGTACCTCTACACAGGGTTTCCGGGCGAGGAGAAGGAGTTCACATACGGCATTGAGAAAGGTAGTGACAGGGGCGGATCAAACGAGGTAGGAGCCGAAATCGGTGCCTCAGCGACCATCGGGGGCCAGGTGCCTTTCGTGGCACAGGAATCGCTGGAGCTTAGTGCATCAGCTCATGAGCAGTATGCCAGCACCTGGAATGATGCGACAGCCACCACGGAGGAGGAGTCTCGAAAGATCACCTTCCCTGAGGATGGCACGCGCCTGGCTCTGTTTCAGTGCCCCGGCTAGCACTGGAGAAGCGTCGTTGTAAGCGGGTGGATTGCGCAGGCAGGCGGCGAGTTATTGTTAAAGGTGTATTGGTTCGGTATCTTTTTTATTCAATACGTCCCGCCGTATGAAGCTTGTTCCAAAGTTGGGTTCCTTCAATATCCCTGTTCTAGAAGCACTCAGGCCCAGGCATAAGAAGGACCTCCTCCCATGACCGAGGTGGGTGTTCGAGGTGACAGACGCCAATGACAAGAAGGGCTTGGTTACGACCAAGGAGCTTATGCTGCTCTCCAAACCTTAAGCCTTAAACTGCAAAGCCGGCAAACCCTGCCTGCCGGATTCGGGGGCATAAGTCGAAGTTTCGTGTGCAGGCACTTCCTCCAACAGTTGCTGAAGGCTTCTCTGGAGTCTTGTAGGAGTTTAGGACTCCAACACTCATGAACCACAAGTGTTCAGCTTTAGCGGGTTTAGATTTGGAGGGTCGGGAGGGTGGGGCGGCGATTAGAGCGCATAAGGTTTTGAACTCGCAAATGTTTCAGGGCCAACTTCATGAACCAGTGTGGCCAAAGATAGCTCGGAGGCTGCCCGGATTTGACTGATCAGCTGTGCGTACAAAAAGATCCAAAGCAACTTCGCAGACGACATGTTTCGCCAACTTGCCGTTGAATTTGTTGGCATCAGGCAAAGCATCTGCTTTCACTCGTTTCCCTTTCTTCTCAGTTCGTGGAAACATGGAGCGACAAAGAGATGTAAGGAGGAGCTCTTTGTGAAAGGCTTGGGAAATTGACAAGAAAGCGGCTACCGGCATTGGCTGGATGGATGTGTCGTACCGGTCGTGCTTCCGGATGTGGGACTTCCTTGTTGACCCTGTTGACCCTGTGGCTCAGAACGACCGCATGCCACAACCCCAAGCCATAAAGTGTACTTATGCATGTAGCAGCCCGGAGATTCGAGCCCATTTGTGTTAATGCTGGTATGTACTGAAAATGACAAAATCGGCAGTAGCACAGGCGTGGTATGAACATCATTGCTCTTATCGCGGCAATGCACTTGATCTAAACGCAATAGAAACCATGCCAATACTGAGAAGAGTAACCGTAGAAGCTACACATCTTAGCGTACACGAAACCTAAGAGACCGTGCCCTTTGAAGGAGCTTGTTCTTCGACCCAACGCCGCGCATCCTCCACTCTGCTATCCAGGTCTCTACAAGGTCGAGGGCCGAGGGGAGTTCAGTTTTAAGGCTCCGATGTCGGTTGGATTCAGGAAATTTGGTTTGTGCGTATGTGTGTGATGCTTCCCGGTGATCTGCTGTTGGTGTTTCACGAGGTGTCTTGTGATCGACGTCGAAAAGTGACTAAGTAAGCTGCTTTGACCAGATCCTCGGTTAGCAAAGTGCCGGGTGTTGCGAAATCCGGCGGAGGCCGCAAAAAGATGAGACAGACAAGAGCCCTTGCAACTTTTACCACTGCTGTTGCTCAAGACGGAATCCGAAGATCTTGTCAATGTGGTGCCCTGGTGCAAAACGAGGAGAGTAGCTACTGGGTTGCTTGCATTTGCGCTCGGATTCTTCTTGAAGCAGCGTGCCTAGACCCGTAGTGACAATGGTGACGATTTCTTCTTGCGACAGCTCGAGAAGCCTCAACGTTGAAACAAACCACCAAAACCGAAATCAAAAGCAAGGAGCTTTGAAGCGTGGGCCCTTAAAATCAGACCAACCTCGAACCTAACCTCCAATCCTCACCCCCGAACAAGTGGCCGCTGCAAGGCTGGTGTGATGCCCCTCTACGACAAATGGGAGCCCGGCGGCGAAATCGGGAACTAGGTCAGCTGGCCTCCGAGAGTGTTCTAGCTTGAGGTCTAGGCCTTTCAGGGTTTTAGCGTTTTGGCGCTGTAGAACGGTCATGACTATAGTTTTGTTATTATTGTTATTATTGAGTTATTGTTATTATAAGTAATATTTCTACTCCTATTGTTACTCTCAATGTTGGACTTGCAGTTTTTACATCAAGTTATTGCTGGTTTAACTTTCAATATGTGTATTGGTTTATGAAAGTGAGAATTATTATGCGCCAATTATTACAACTATTCGTGTGGAAAGTAGTTGTTTGTTTTTAATATGATTATGTTCATGATCGTTATGGTCTTGACTGCGATGGTTATCATTACAATTTTCATTGTCATTCTCATTATTTGTATTAGTAGGAATATTCGCATCTGACGGTTAGTACAAGAGTAGAATTGACTGTTTAGCGTTGTTATAAAAGTATTGATATTGTTACTACTGCTGTTTCTACTGCTATTGTCATTGCTATTGCTTTTAGTATTGTTGTTGTTATTACTGTTCTTCCTCTTCTTGTTGTTATGGTTTCTATTATTATTGTTAGTATTCCTTTGCTCATTCATGTTCTCGTTCCTATTTTTATTCACAATAACTAACATATTATATATATATATATATATAAATATACACATTGCGGCGTCCTGGCCGGGTGTAGCAAACGACCTGAAGACAGCAATGCGGCTTCAGGAATTCGGATTCGGAGTCAGGTCGTTTGCCACGGCGGCCGCCCTCTGTAAATGTAGTTAAATAAATATATATATATATATATCTGTGCATATGTATATCTCTCTCCCTCTCTCTCTTCCTCTCTTCCTCTCTTCCTCTCTTCCTCTCTTCCTCTCTTCCTCTCTCTCTATCTCTCTCTCTCTCTCTCTCTCTCTCTCTATCTCTCTCTCTCTCTCTCTCTCTCTCTCTCTCTCTCTCTCTCCGATGCACCCCCCCATTCCCCCCAATAGTTGGTACCCCTCGCTCCTCTCTGTGGTGTGGTTCGGGTTTAGGGGTTCCCCCCGTCTAGTGTGGTGTGGTTCGGGTGTGGGTCTGCTTGGGCTGCGGTGTGGTGTAGTTCGGGGTATGCGTCATTTTCTTTGGGGTTGGTGTCATGATGATGATGATCATCATCATGCTGTTCTTTTGTTGGGTCAACTGTCACAGGAACCGGCCCGTCAGGGAGCGCGATCCTCGTGACAGCTGCATTTTTGAAGCCCTCATGTCGGAGTTGTGGTTGGAAAGTCTCCACTGTCACCAGGATCGGGTGTGTTTGGGACGAGCTGGAACAAACCGACGCAAACCACAAGGAGGCAGGACCACGGAGGTGACGGGTGTCACTGCGATGATCCGCCACGCGAAAGCCAGTGCTTCTGCTCACAGGCAAAAACTGCATCAGAGGCACCATTTGCAAAGGGCAAAGCACGACATCACATCTTCTAATATTGTAACGAGCACCATAACGATGACATTTCTACCAAACGGCTGCAACCATACCCCCGGAGAACACACTGCACCCCCTACCCTAGTTTGCTAGCTGCTGGGCTGGGGGGAGGGGGGGTCAACTGCATCATATATGTTTGAAGGTCTACGATTCACGGCTTCCAGCATTGTGACATGGTCGCGTCATGATAGGGCACCGAAAAAGCGAACCCCTGAACCTGAACGAAACGTCGCGCTGATGTGGGAGTGCGAAGGGCGAGTGTATTTCTTACACGTCGACATCTACAATCGTGGCACGGTCATGCCGATTGTTGACACAGCGCGGGCGAGGACACCGAAATCGTCAGTCGAAATTCAAGGTTTGAAGCCATACAGTTCTTCGACCAGTAACTCTTCAGAAGGAGCTGTTTTCCTTCAGCTTTAATCCCCCTAAACCCTAAACCGAAGTACTATTATCGCTATTATTATAATTATCATTATTACTATTATTATTATTATTGTTATTATCATTATTACTATTAGTATGATGATTATTATTATTATTATAATTATTATTTGCAAGCACTCTGCGCCGGGCCAGCTGCACGCGGCTGTCGAGGAGTTGAGCAGAATCGAAAGATGTCCGAGGCTTGATGTTGGAGTTTCCGAAAATCAGGGGGTACCTTATATTTTGGGGTCCTTTTAATAAGGATCCTACTATTTAGGGTACTATATTAGGGTCCCCTATTTTCGGAAACTCCCATATAACTAACCAAGCATTGCATGTTCTGAGCTCGAAACACTTTAAACTCGAAACCACCCAAAAGCACGTCCAATGCCTCATCTAGAATGGACATCACAACCATAAGAGAGTTCGGCCTCAATGTTGTCAGGCGAGTGAAGTTGGTGTCGAGAGGTTGGAATCTGGCTTTACTTTTTTAGAGGTGCAGAGTTTAGAATTCACGACCTGGAGCTTGCAAACATAAAATGCATCGGGGTTGAACTGGAGATGCAGCTTTTGCCATTCCGGGTCCGGGCGTAGGAACTCCAGGATGCAATGTGTCTGACAACATGGGGCTTGTTAGAGCCGACAGAACATCAATCGGCGGACTTCCAAGCGACGATGAGAAGCGGCTCAGTGTCGGGTTTTCTGATGTTTCCAGGGCGACCCAGCGTGGGGAGACAGGTTTCTTTGCCTGGCTCGTGGCTTAGCGACTCGACCTTGGAAGTCGGCCAGCCTTGCTGGAACTGTGCGCTGATGGACCCTTGAAATCATTTGCATTAGGGTTTAAGGTTTAGGTTGGTGTACGACAAGATTACACCAACAAAATTCTGGGACAGCTGGGTCCGTTCATGCAGCCTTGACCGTATTTTCCACCAGGAGCGACCTGCAAATCACGTACTCCTCGCAGTGGAAGCGCTGAGCTACAAGAGCTGAGAAAAGCTGCCGTCCTAGCACTGCAGAGCACCAGCCCGCCAGTCGCGCTCATGACTTTGTTTGCGCGTGTCCTCTCATTGTTCAGGATCGACCATAAGGGATGTATAAGGTCTTACAAGCATCGCAGGGTTCCAGCAGGATGGCGATGATCGATGCAGCAGAGAAGGCCCGGATACCTACCAAACAGCGTTCAGCCCAAACCCCAAAAACTATGAAGTATTCTCCACGTGAGGAAGGGCCGCCGTTACCTTCAACTACCTTGACACTCCCAAGCACAAAGTTTAAGGGTTAAAACCAGGATTAAACAGACTAAAGTCTAGAGTTGAACTCAGCACCCGGGCCTTGTTGGTTGTAGGGTCTAGGCTTGAAGATTTAGGCACGCCAGGGTTTAGGACATATCAGCTTGAAAATGAACCGCAGAGACGTGCTGAGCATAGCTGGCGTACGCTGCAGCTTCCCGAAGCCCATAACGCTTGAGTTCTGAAAGCGAAGCCTGAACCCTAGCACATAGTTGTTTTAAAGCTCGGAGTGAACAGAATCATGACTCGACTCTCTGCCGGGTTTTAGTGTGTAACGCTTAGGGTTCAGGGCTTGACTTGGGGTCCGAAACTTTACAACCAAAATCGGGTTTCCAGCGAGATTCTCGTCGGCTTGCCGTTTGGGCACCAGCAAAGCCGTGGTGTTCTGCAGCTCTCGTGCTGGGGTTTTAGTGATTATAAGTTTAGGACGTGAATCTTGGTGCTGGGGGACGTAGTGTGACTTAGCTCTTGTTTTTTTGACAGTCGGGTGTTTGGACTTTTGAAGGTGGGGCTTGTTCTTCCGGAGCAGTTTGCAAAGATGCCAATGCCAAAATCCGATCAGCCGGATGGTGATCCGGTCACAGACAGGATGGTGGATGGCTTGCTCCAGCAGCCGCTTGGGAGAGTTTACCGGGGATTTAGGAGTATGGTGTGCATAGGGCTGTAGTGTTTGGGTAGGAGTGTAATGTTTCGGTTTTTACAGTTCTGGGGTTAGGAGAGGAGACCATTGCGGACTACTGTTTAGGGTTTTCAGAATTTCCCAAGCCCCGTTGCATCAAGAATCAGAATAAAGAGTCGCTGTTTTACCACATGGGCCTTATTAGGTTCATTACTTACCCGGAATGTTCAAGACCCAAACCCAAAACCTTAAACCCTTGCGGCCCTAAGCCCCGCACTCCCCTCAGGCACTCCAGACCAAGAATTTAAGCTTTGAGCCTAGACCCTGAACCCTAAGCCAAGACTTACACCCTACCCCAAAACTGGAAACCCTCAAGCGCTCAAATCCCAAGTTTCGAAATCCTGAAGCATTTGAGCTCCGGCGACGCGAGGCCGAGGCTCAAAGCCTCGATAAATACCTTCCCGAAGCTTTGGTGACAGGTCTTAGCGGTAGAGTTTAGGGTTTACATGGTGAGGGTCTAGCGTGTAGGAGTTTGGGGTTGAGGGTTTGGAAGTTGAAGGTTCAGGGTTCACAAGTTCAGGATTTTGGGGGTCGGGGGATGTAGGGCTCTGTGCCACCGAGATGGGGCCTGAACCTGGAACCCGAAACCCTGAAATTCTGGTAATTGAGAGGTTAAACTCTATTCCTGAGGGTTTAGGGTTTGGGCTTCTAAGTCTAGAACACACGTAAGCCTCGAACCTTGAGCCCGAAGAGCAAGGCAAGAGGCACGGCTCAAGAGCCACTTCGACCAGTCGGTGCAGCAACTGTTGGCGGGATGCTTCGCATCGACGGCGAACCTGTCGTCACCGCATCAGGACATGGCCGGATAAGCTTGGGACAGTCTATCTACTTTGTGGGGTGTTTGCCGGTTTGCCGCTTGCGGGCTCTGACATGTCTTTGCTGTCTGGAAACCCTCGGCCTTAGACTTGGTCACACGCCTAGTTCTCATTACCTCGGGCCGAAATGCCCGGAAACCTAAAGCATCCTCGGCCCTACAGCAGAAATCTGAACACCGAGCGCTTCAGCCTGCCCTCACCCTCAGCTGCAAGAAGCCGAAGGAACCTTCCTGACATCAGGATTTTGTGATGCAGGAGGACGAGCATGAGATAAGTCTTCGTGATTCGATGCCTCCTCACTTGGTGAACATCGTGGAGAAAGTCCGGAAAGAGCACATTCAGAGGCTCCAGCACAACCAGAGTATCAATGAGACAATCGAAGGCGCCCAGTCACAATATGCCTTAAACAAGCAGAGACCCAGCCCGGAGCCCTAAACCCCATAAAACTGGAAAGCACGGCCTCCCCAAAGCCTAAACCCCTAGGTATCTATGCCATAACTCGAAAGCCCCAACGCTGAGCTAGCAAATGGCGGCTGCCCGAAACCCAGGCCCCAGGCGGGCCCACGAGCCAACATCCGCAACCTCAAACTTTGAGCCCGCGCCGTAGTAGAGTTCTTGGGCCCAAAACCTACACCCTAAACTCGATCAAAATCTGAATCCAAAACCCCCTTTCGTCGACCCTGCGACCCAAGTCATTTCCCAGGCCACACCAAGCAGGCCACGCAGGTTCTCTCGGATGCCGTGCACACCATTCACAGCCCTTTCGTGATGCCGCCGAAGAAGGTCCAGCAAGCAGCATCAAGGGCTCCGGTTGGTATGGATGCAGATGGATGGGGCATGATGATGGCGGTGATGGTGATGATGATATTGTTGGTGATGATGACGATGATGATGATGATGATGATCCATGGCACTTCGCCCCAAATCTCGATTTCTAAACTCGCGACATCCCGGGCCCTGAGATTTAGAAGTTTCAGGTTTACAGTGCTCGAATTTTTGGGGACTTGTGTTGCTGATTAGGGGGTTGGGGCTGCTGTCTGGAACAGGCGCTTCGCATCTTGACAGAAGCGTACGAGTACGTCGTGGACATGCTGGTCTTGGCTTATGCAATCCATCTCGGTGTAGAGATCGACTATAAGATCGCCAAGAGCCCAGCTGGGCACACACTGCCGAACTCTCCTTCTGCATCATCTTTGCCTGCGACCTCTTCATTAGGATGGCCTTGGCCAAGAGGCAGTTTTTTACAGGCGCGGGGCGGTGGTGGAATTTGCTGGATACCATCACCGTCATTTTATTTGTTGCGAAGTTTCTGGGAGAGAACGAGTTGCTGGAGACGTCTTCGTCTGCCTTCAGGATCATGCGAATGTTTCGCGTTTTTCGAATCTTGTGGGCTGTGCGCGTGAGCCTCGCGCACTCCTCACAGCTCCGACAATTTCGGATATTGCTAGAGTCTCTGTCCGAAAGTATGAACCTTGCTCCTTGTTGGGAACGGTTCATAGTGCTTTGCAGCTCGTATCTCCACTGAGCGGTAAAGACCTCCTAATCTCAATCCCAAGCCCTAAACCCAAACCTCCTGGCCGATAGACTAACCGAGGAATGTTCTACTCTGGCTCCTGATCCTGATTTTCGGCAATGCCTATATCTTCAGTCTGGTTTTCACGGAGGGCAGCTGGTTCCTGTGCCCCAATCCGCAGACCGAGCTCGTGTGCCACAAGTTCGGATCTCTGAAGAGCTCTATCATGACCCTTCTCCAGATACAATACAATGGCTTTTTGTGGGGCTTCCGGGTAGAAGTTCAGGATGCGTTGTCACCGCTTTGTGTCGCTCTCGGTATATATTTCCTGCAACGTCCGAGAGCCCCTTTTCCTGGGTATGTTCGAGGCCGAGGCGTTTCGGGTTGAGGGTTTTTCGTCAACCGAGGTTCGCTCTGGGACGAGCTGGAAATCCTTCCCTGGTATTTTCAATCAACCTTGCTCACCTTTGTAGCGGTGTCGCTGCCCCGTCGCTGCAACCCCGGGCCTTTGAGGCCCAACCCGCAACTAGCCATCGGCAAAGGGTTCAGATGTTGTTGGCTTTGAAGCGCGGTGGGCTTTCGGGGCTTTGAGTCGTGGGTTTCCGGTTTGCGGTTGATTGGGGAGGTTGTTGAGGCGTCCAGTGGTGTTCCATCGTCATAAATCCACACCCAACCCCAGATGCCAAAGTTCGTAGAATCTCATGAGGTGTCATTGAAGTTTCTTCGAGCATACAGTGGATGAAGCTCGATACACGATGCTTCGTCAGCCGAGGCTTGTCATGGCCAACACCATCACCAGCTTCATCTGCAGCCTGCAGACCATCGTTTCAAAGAGGGAGAAAGATCTGCTCATTGACAAGGAGCCGAACTCCGTACCAGAATACCACCAAACCTTACACCCCAAACCCTGTACCTTGAAATCCTGATCCCTAAACCCCAAACCCCAACAAGCCGCTTGGGGGCCTAGCCGTCCGGAGAGCCAGAAAGCAGATTCAGAACTATTGTTTTGGGGACTGCGGGTTAGGGTTTTGGGCGTTTGGGGGTTTAGGGTGCAGCAGGGTTTCGGTGTTCTTTAGACGTTTCAGCTGACGTACGTTCGAGGGTGCCCAGCTTAGGGATCAGGTTTGGGAGCTCGACATGCAAGGTTTTAAAGCCTGAACCATAGAAAAAAAGTGACAGCCCAGCCAAATCCGAACGCGGAAAGCCCTGGAGCCTCACGGCCTCAACATCGGAGGCTTCCAAAGGTGGGATGAAGGTAGGTGGGATCTTCCCAACTAAGAGTCTAATATAAGGGATCCTTTTTTCTACCTACCTTCATCCCACCTTTTGAGGGCCTCCGACAACATCGGTTTAGGATATATAGGGTTTAAGGGGTTCGTCTGGAATTTTCTCAGGGGGGGAACTGCAAGCTTTGGAGCCTGAGGCTTTCATTGGGGAAGTGTCCATAGCTGAGGGTTTCATAGGGAGGCTCACAGTACGTTACAGTGTTTTAGTGGGCGTAAGCTGAGGAACTAGCTGAGCTTAAGCTACCATAGTAGAAGGGAGCTATGAAGTAAGTAGCTTTTCTCACGACCTACATGGGTTTCCGACGAGAATCCATACGGTTTAGGGGTCAAGGTGTCGAGCAGTGTTAGAGGAGCTGGAGGGCAACGAGAAGGTCGTGGGCCAGTTATACAACATCTTCCATGAGCTTGATACGAATGGCAATGGCGCGGTCAGCTGGACAGAGTTCCAGCTGGCTCTGCAGGATCTTCGTCTCGTGATTTTCTCCAAGGGTAAAAGGAGGGACCCTTAATAAGGACCCCCAGGTATATACCCTTAATACAGCTAATTTTTACCCATTATATAGCCCATTATAGGGTAGGGGTCCCCATTAAGGGTCCCTCCTTTTCCCCTTTGATTTTCGGGGCTGGGGCAGAAAAGTCCAGGCGATGAGATGTGTTGCAGAGGATCTGTGGGTTGTGGTAGTGAGTAGAGGGAGATGCGAGAAGTGGACAGCTGTCAAGTTGATCACCGTCGAGACATCGAGGCTATCTCGCGTTAATAATCCTCAGCCCTGTAGCCTGTAACCTCAAAGCCTCAAACTGTACTGTCCCGGTCGGCCGGGTGGAGAAGTAGGCGTTGAGAGTTTCCTCCAGGTGTTAGAGAAACGCGATCCGACTCCGAGGGCAGGATCGGATTTCCGGACATTGCTTCAAGGGGCAGTGGCTCAGGATCCTGACCAAAGCCAGCGAAGTTATTTATGTTGGGGGACACCTGGATAGGCCACCCCGGTGCCCCTGCGTGTGTGCATGTGCGTGGGTGTGTTTAGGGTTAAGGACTCCGGACACGAGCATGCTTTTCGAGTTGCTGGGCCACTGTTTCAGGACGAGCGGATGCACGCGTTTTTGAGCACCTTGGAGCTGGACATGTCAGATGCGAAGAAGATTTTCCACATCCTCGCCTCAGAGCAGTCGCTATGTGGGTTCTGGAAGGTCGTTTATAGTTTCAGTGGAGCAGAGGAGAGTAAAGTAGAGTCTAGTACGTCCTCAAGACGCAACAGAAAACCCCGAGAGGTTTTTCTGGGCCTCCAAGAACTCAGAGCAGCCCAGGACAAACGCCATCGAGGAATCCGACTTCCTGCTGGGTTGCTTACGCATGCGAGGAGGTGCCAGCGGCGTCGACATGGTCAGGATCATGATGGAACAGGAGTGTCAGGGTGAGAGCTCAAATCCCCAACGTCGTAAGCCACCTTGGGCCTGATCTGCCCTGGCCCCTCAAGAGCCACGACAGGAGTGGCTGCACAATGCCACGGTGCATAACAGGACGCTTCTGCACAAGATTACGAGGCCGGAGTTTCCAAAGGCTTTAGGCTTGAGGCTTGAGAGACCACGGTGCGAGGGTTTTCCAGCTAAGTGGTTAGGTTTGAAAAGGCGTGGGTTGCAATTGCTGGATTCAGGGCAAATCATGCTTGAACTAGCGCTCCTGTGCAAGCGGTGTTAGCTATGGAGGGTTGCTTGCTCTTCCACAAACATGCCTCGCTCTCAACCTCATGCCTTACCTTCTGTGGAATCGAGCTGTGCTCAAGCGACTCTTGTGTCAGGCCTACACCCCAAACGTGAACCGTGCCTGAAATCATACACCCAGGAGTGTCCTCGGAGCTGTTTCTGTTCTGAATCCTGTCCGCTCATCTGTGCTCTTATCAGTCTTCGGATCTCTGCTGCTATCTATCCTGCCATCGGCGGTCAGGGGATGGTCGGGCATGGGCAGTGGTTGCTGTCTTGAGTTTACCAACCTTCCAGAGGTGGGGAAGCGACACAAAGTCCCTAAAGCCTAAACTTCTAAACCCATTAGCCTGGGCCTAGACAAGCCGCCCAGGTTGCTATCTGCGGAGCGTCTTGCAAGCCAAGGCATTCGCAATTCTCCTTCTCGGGTGATGCAGGAACAGGCCTGGCCAAGGGTTCGAGGGTTGGAAGCCAGGAGGTTCTGCCGGCATTCTGGCCTTTCTAGGTTTGAAGCAGGATTTTGCGTGTTGGTGGGGTGCAGTACCTTGCCTCCACTTGCTCAGCTTTCGATCGAACGGGTACTTGTGGATGGTGGCTTCACATTCCATATGGTTCCGTAGTGCTGCACCTGGGTTCTCGGATTCCAAATTCGCAATCTGCTGTAATTCAGCAGTATCGTGCAACTGATTCATGGAATCTTCGAAGACTCCAAATCCTGCATCCTGTTGAACTGTACTGAGACTTTTGCTTTTGGACATGCTGGTAGCCGTATTGCCTTATCTGTTGGCTTCTTTTTCTCGCGCCAGGAAGAATGTCTTGAACGCCTTGTTTCATGCAGGACGCTTCACAGACAATCCTTAGCTTGAGGGCTTGAGGACCACCACCAAGGCTCTCCACAGCACTTTGTTCCCAGTGCCTGCGGTAAGACAGCTACCTGAACTGCGGATGAGAACCACCCAGTCCATCCCGAATACCGCCAGCCGGACTGCGGCTCAATCGCTAAGCCTTCTTAAACCTGATCAGATGTCGGAGACTTCAAGTGGCTGGAATCCCGACATCCACGACTTCAACCCCGATGAGCCTGTCGTGGAGGCTGGGATGGAACGGGAAGGCCTTTCCTTACATTGCAGCATTTCGGTCTGAGGGGCCTCTTAGAGCTTAGGGTTCTGGAGTTCATTGTGGGTCCTTCTTCGAGCTTAACAGGACTTAAACATGTGGGGGGCCTCGACTCGATGCTTACTTGCAGTGAAGATCCCTGATTCGGCGAAGCGAATAAAGCGCGATTTGAGGAGGCCGACGACGTCCAGATTCACACATTTCAAAGGAGCAACCTGCAGTCATGGCAGCGGGCTGTCACGCTGCAGGACAGGTTGGAAACTGACGAATGGATGCTGTGCAGCACTTAACCGGGAGAGTGTAGGCGGAACAAGACGGCGCATGCTTTGCACCTGGAGCCTTGGAATGAAAAATGGCTCTCCTGGAAAGCTGGTCAGACAGATCGTTACAGGTCAGGAAATTCGTAAAGGAGCTGGAGCACGATGCTTTAGAGTTACACCCTAGCAAAACCCCTTGCAAAGCCTTGCAAAATCCTGCACTTATGGGTCTGTGTCACAGAGAACCCGGTCCACAGGAGTTGCTCACGATTCGCAGTGACCTCCCGCGCGTTTGCCACGGTTGGAGGAGTGACGACCGTAAATTACGAGTTCGCCTAGGACTTGACAAAGGTGGTACCACGGTTCTAAGGGTGTAGAGTGTTAATGTTGTTATCACCTCTCAAGACTACTGCGTGTTCATACAGCAAGTCGGGGGAGATACATGGCACGTGGGGACGCTTCGTTGGTACAGTCGGGGCGCTTGAGTGGTACACAAGGGACAGTTCGACGGTACATGTGGGACACTTTTACTGGTACGTGATGGGTGGATCGACGGTACCGATGGGACGATTCTGTTGGTACACATCAGGTGCATCGATGCAGTACCGCGACATGCATGTCATGCTAAATTTGGTACTGGTCGGCTAGATAATTTGTCGCGCTAAATGTGGTACATGTCAACCTGTACCGGTACCCCTTGTTTGTACTGCGCACTGTGCAACCCTAGTACCATCCCACGTGTACCCCTGGTACCGTGCCAAGCGCTTCATCCTGGTACGGGCTCCGGCACATCCAGTAAACACTTTCTGTCGATTTTATGTAAGGATGTCATCATCAGATCTCTACAGGGTTTTACAGGGTGCCATCAGGTTGCGTTACAGCGTGTTATAAGGGCGTTTTGAAAGTTTGAAAAGGATGCAGTAACGGGTTGAAAAACTTTTGTAGGGGTTGGGTCTTGATCCCTTTAAATCTTCACCTCGACCGCCCCGAACCCCCAAAACAAAAACCTACAAAGCGCCATGCGCCTCCCAGCTTGATGAATACCCTCCGGAGGAGTGAGCGCTCCGGCCACCATCTGGTGCCCGAGAAGTTGAACCTGCACTTGAGCAGAAAGTGTCGAGATTTCGGACGGGGTTGGGAGTTGCCAGTCTTGCCTCGTCTGACAGTCACCTTGGAAAAAGCCTTTCTAAAGGAACGTTTGGTGCCAGTCCCCGTCGCGTCGATACAAGACCATGCCCACCGGCATCCGGCACCCGCCAAGACAGCCTCACAGAGAGCCTACGTGCAACGCTGTGTTTCACGGAATCCAACATGATGGTCGACGTCCGATGTGACCGATGTTCGATCAAGCCTGGACCCCGTTCAAGGCAACGGGCCCCCGTCGGCAATGCCCCAGGCTCCCACCATGATACCGAGAAGGGCAAAAACGCTTGGGTGGTGTTGGGCTTTGCACAGTGGCCCCTACTCCAAACCCTGAATCCTGATACTCTAATCCCAAGACCCTCACGTTTGGAGCCTGCCATCCTCGGAGAGAACACGCAGAGTTGACAGCCCTTCAGTCGCCCGAAATTAGGTCTGCAACACCTTGACCTACAAAGTACATGGAGGGTGTTCCAGGTTGAAGGTCTGTCAGATTCCGGGTTTCATGTCACTGCTCGAGTGCTTAGGATTTGTGTGTTAAGGCTCAGGATATCCGTCCGCACTTCTCGCCCAGGTACGACTTCGTGTCTCGGCTGCTGACGGACAACCACTCGGCAAGGCGTATAAAGGCTCCCCCGAACCTGAAAAGTAAACAGCGACAAACTCGCGTCCCTGGCACTCACTACACCCTGATTGCAGCATTTACTTGAGCTCCAAGGCAGGGCTCAAGCCCTAAATCTTATCATGCGCGCGTGCGCGCGCGAAGAAGACTGTCTTCACCCTGAACTCAGCGAGAGTATGCCGAGAATCACAGCGATCACCTTTCAGCCCAAGGGACTAGGCCGTAACCCGCAACCCCGCCCATAAACCACACTGAAAGACCAACCCCCGGAAATCACAGAAGCCTCGAGCCCGAAATCTGAAACCTCACCAACCCCAAGCCCAAGCTCGGGAATCCGAAATCCGAGGCCTATCATTACATCCTTCCGCAGACGGCGCCTCCTCAAGGGCTCTGGCTCCGTCTAGGCATGCATCCAGCTGGCTCAGCTCCAACTGTCGGCCAGCAGCTGTTGCAGGTGCGAGGAAGCCCAGGGTTCCGAATCAACCAGATTCCAGATGTACTCTTGATCGTTCCTGCCCAAACGACCCCAATCTTCAAAGCCTAAGCCCTGTCATTTTTCTGGTGGACGGTGTGTGCAGGCGTCTGGTTCTGAAGCCTAGCAGCCCGCAGGTGTCGGAGGGCGCTGCGCTGCCCAGAGCGATTGCCATCATCCGCCAGGTGGAGGGGAACCGGAGCGATGGACGCGGACGCCCATGTTTGGACCTTCTTGTAGACCTGAACCTCGGCGGCTTTCGAGACCAGTGTCCAAAAGCCAGAACCAAAATGCAATTCCGCCCAGCTTGGCTTGGGATCTGTTTTTGTTTGGTTTCCCTCACTTTAGAACCCAGGAAGCGTGGACGGTTCCTGGCTGGGCCGAGGGCTCCGCCGCTGCGTCTTGGCACGGAGGGTGGTGACTGGGCCCCAGCCCCTGAGAAACTTGGCTCTTCAACGCCCTGTCTGGGGTGTATAGGGATGTCTTGGGTTCTCGCAATTCTTATTGATAGCGTGCTAGCAGTTTAGCCTTTCATGCCCTTGAGTATTGGGGATGTAAGGAAGGTCACGTGCAATGGGCTCTCTGCGAGCTACAAGGAGCTTTTGTCCACGCAGCCGTGCGAGCCAGTATGGTATTGCAGCCACTGGTGGGGAGAGCCGATCTTCGAGTTCGTGGCAGGTTGCCGGAGACACGCGGAAGTTCGGCACCTCGTGGCGGATGCACGGTACTGGGTGTGGCTCGCCGAATTCTCTCTATTGCTTTCTCGGATTTTTAACCCGCCCGCAATGCAAGCTGTCGGGTCCTAAGTATGCCCAACAAAAGCTAGAGCCTGGTAAGAAACGTGCAGAGCTGAAGGTGTGGCTATGCCAATCGCCAGCACGAACTCGATCAGGAGATCTCAGTGGATGTTACGTCCACGTCCTTCAATGCGGCACTTCGCGAGGCGAAGGGTCTCCTCCTGATTTTGGACCCAAAGGCCACTCCTTTCTCGAGGATTTGGTGCGACTTCGAGCTTTACACGGCGATCATGAGTCGTGACATGGGGCTCGACATCGTCACTACCATCCCGGCCAAAAATGGGAGCCCGGTTTCCGCAACATTGCACAGTTTTTTGTGGCTTTTCAACATGTACCAGGATACCGGTCCTAGGCGCAGTGTCTGCTGGTGTAGTGGCTTGTACACTCCAGATGTCAGGAGAGAGGCAGACACGCGCATGTTGAGCAAGGACCTGGTCCCGGGCGAACCTGACTTCTCCAATTTATCATTGTGTTTACTGCAAGGGTGTTACATCTAACCATTGATATTATGGGGGCTAAGGAGCCAGGGATGATGATAATCCCTATCAAACAAGGAGCTAAAGAGCCAAGGGAACCCCCCAAAACCACTGGTTAGACATGTTACTGAGTTCTACTGCATTTTTGTGTTGAAAAGGATCGTTTTTCAATGGAGAAGCAAGGAATCCGCAGTGGCCAAGTCGGTCAGGGAGCAGAATTTCCCCATCGATCTGCTAGCTCTGCGGCTATTTTAGAGCATGGGTTAGGGTTTAGGGTTTAGGGTTTCTTTTGCCCCTAAGGGGTCGTCGCCGGCTTCTGTTGCTTGCAGTAGGAAACGAGAGCCCCCCAAGCAGCTGGCACGTCCTCAAGTGACGGAAGCAGAAGACAAAAAAACATGTAGAGCATCGGCCCTCAGAGGTCCTGCGCCTGGTACCAGGGGCCCTATAGCAAGTGGGTTTGAAAATTCAAGCATGTATCTTAAGCCCCAAATAGCAACTCGAGGCACATGGGCTGGAGGTCATGCTGGAAAACGGCATGGCCACCCAGGACCTCTGTCCGCGTCGGGTCCTGGTTTAGGGTTCAGGGGCGCTCTGTGCATCCTGCGAGACTCCATTATCAGTCATGCGTGGTTGAGGGTTGAGGGTTCAGGTTGAGTTGTTATACACTAGAAGCATACGGAGTCTACAATGAGGTCGCTGGGATCTGCGTTTCAGATTCACCCCAGCCTTGCAATTGCTAGAGTCTACTAGAGTCGTCCAGCTGGTGTTTGTTGTATTTTCGGGCTAGCCCATCCCCCAAGCTTCAATGGCTTGCTTGCTTACCTTCCAAGGGCGGCACGGCTAATTTGTGCCACGTCTGTTTATGGTTCATGCGAGGGTCCTCGTTTGTTCGCTGGAACGTCGGAGCTTCTGGCAGCCTAGAGGCCGCTGTCAAGAATGCTCAGTGATCTTAAACAGGGGTTGCTGGCGGGCGCTTGAAGCTCCGGCGAGAAGACCCCTGAGTGACTCGTCTCCGAGCAACCACGACCAGCGGTTGACCTCTGCAGTCTCCGGAGGGTTGGAAGGCCGACTAAACCCGATGCCTCAAGCGCCGAGCCCGAGCAGCCGCAGGAGGAGGACAAGAAGTCGATCCTCCAAGCCATCGCCACGGAGAAGTTCGAACCGGGCCCTGGGTGGCTGGGCCCCACAGGTTCCCGTCTTCTTGTGGGATAGGGTTTAGGGATTCGGGTTTGAGGCTTTCAGGTTCAAGGCGTGATTTGGCATAAAGGAAGCAGCGGCCCATAAGTTCGGGGGGGGGGGGGGGGCATGTTTTGAAGTTTGGTCCTGGGACACCGTAAGTCCAGGAGTTGGTTTGGAGGGAAACCTGATCTGGAACCACAGCCGAGGCGCCTGGCAGTGTAGCGAAAACCTGAACCCTAAGGCCTACTTTAGGATTGTAGGGTTTAGGTTTTGAGGTCGGCCTGAATCCGAAACCTGCCATGCCTTTTAGATCAATCGCGCCGTGTTTTCAGTAAATTTGCGGTTTGTGTCCCCAGGCTTCGCAGTTGGACGCTTGAACTCTAGGTTTGCAGGTAGAGGGCTGCGCGTAAGGGTTCAAGACACAGATGACGAACATGGCCATCATCTTCTTCATCAAAGGGTGGCGAGGGCGACGATGTTGACCATGGTGTTTTACTAGGCCAAGAGCTCCTGATGCAGCTATGGCTATTCACACAACGATTTATGATTAGTGGTAATGTGACAACCCGAACCACAAGACCGAATACTCTGAATCGGAAGTTGCTTCCCAGCGGTGTAGAGTTTGTTGAGGCATCTCTTTGTTCCCGGAGCGCGAGAATGTGCATTCTGAGGCCGAAGTCCAACCCTGAGCCCTGTAAGGCTTGATTCGAAGCCCTGAATGCAATGTTCGATCGTCTCGTGTTCAACTTCTTAGCAGCCGAGAGACCCTGTTACGGGTTTTGGTTCAGGCTACCCATCACCCAGGTCGAGCACAAAGCTTTGATCGATCCCTATCTAGACAAGGTTGAGGGGAGTCACAAGTTGTAGACATGCTTGAAAGACGTAGTCCAGATGCATTCACCACATCCGCAGACGTTTGGGTTTCGGACTGGCATTTCTGAAGCCGTGCCAAGGAAGCCACACGTGTCGAACGAACTGCGGGCCAACATGACCCTGCACTCGACACTTGCCATCCTGGCATGGCCACAGGCACAGTGGCCCTGACGGTTTGGGGTTTAGGGTTCAGGGAACCCTCAACCCTAAACCCCTGAACCTAACTTGTGACCGGAGGAAGTGCGTCAACCTGTGGTTTGGGTCTGGGTGACCTTTCAGAAAGCCTCCCAAGAATTGTCTATGCAGAGTCAGCACCGTTTTCAGACTAAGATCATGGGTCGAATTTTCTGTGACCCCACTTCGAGCCCAAGACAACGGCAACACATCGTACATCTTAGCACTCAGACCCCATTTTGAGCCCAAGACACCGGCAACAAATCGTACATCTTGGCACTGGAAAATTGTACATCTTAGCACTGAGACCCCACTTCGAGCCCAAGACACAAGGTAACAAACCACACATGCAAGATATCATGGCACTAGGTTTGATTACTGCGTCGCTGAGCCCGGAACTCTTAAGCCCTAGACCGTAAACCTTGTATCCGGAATCCAAAAGCCAAGCGTGATCCCGAACACATTAAGGTTGAAACGCACGTGGCGGCTTTTGATAAGTTTTGGCTGTCCTATGCTCTAATCGCGGTATCGGTTCATCAGTTCGATCTTCGGGACCCTTGAAGTACAAAACCCAAATCTAAACCCGGAGCCTTGAAACCCTAAACACTACAGCAAATCCCGTAAAGTTGGAAACCGGATTAAGGCCAAATAGTGCTGGGATTCCCTATACTCTGAAGGATTGAGGCTTGGAAACTTTGGGCGTCTACTGTAAACCCCCAAAGTCCAAACACTCCCAATCTTTCGGGGTGTGGATGCCCGAACTTCCCAAATGAGCACCAACCGAATGCGAAACTCTAGGGGCCTAAACAGCTACTTGTACCATTCCTGAGAGGCTATATTGAACCTCTAGTTGGATATACACTAAAATCTTGTCTTGTTCACGAAAATTACGCCCCTACACTTGAGACTTGAGGATTGGGGTTTAGGGATTAGGAGTTGGGGCTGGTAGTGTTCGGGGTGAAGTTTCAGGTTTCGTCCCGTATGTAGAAGCAGACGGAAGTCCCACTGCTCAGGCTTATTTAGGGGTTCAAGTTCTTGGGTTTTGGGTTTGGCATTTTTGGGGTTCAGGGTTGGGGTTTTGGAACACCTGCTCGCCTTCGTTTTTTAATCCCCAAAGCAGGCGATGAATCGAGACCAGCTGAAATATGGGAAAGGAGACGACAAAATCGACGTCGAAGGAGCAGTGGAACTCTCTTTCAGGTTGTTCTAGGGTTTCGAGCTTTAGGGTTTTCAGAGGACCAATGTTGGGCTTTCGGCCTTTGGGTTCGCGATGAGCGAATCTTTGTATGTCTAGCACTGTTGAGGGTTTGCGGTTCGTGCTTCAGAGGCTAAGACTTATAGGGTCTAGTGTGCGTAAGTGGTTTAGAGCTGACTCGGCCCTCTTTATGGATGATGGGCATCTGCCTCAAGTGTTTTGCCTTTATCAGTTTGCAAGCTTCTCCCAAATTGTCAGGAGTCAGGACGCCGGATAGTCGTGATCGGTTTCTGACATGACCGGTGAATGTCTTGCTGGTGGGTGTGTTTCAACCCGACCAGGTGGGATGATGCCATCAGCCCGAAACCCCAAGCTCGCACTCTCCATACCTTGTCAACAGGGTTTTGAGGTTTACGGTTTTGGGTTTTTGATAACCGGAGCCTCCAAAGACCGCACGGCGCGGCTCGCCGCTCTGCGTGCAGCCCTGCAGAACTGCCTGCAGCAGGAGCCTCAGGCGAGTCCACATGGGCCCCAGCGAATGCAGAGACACAGAGATCATCAACAGGATTTGCGGATTGCACTCCATGATGTGCCATCCGGTCCGGGGCCAGATCCTTGGTCTACTCTTCCATGTTATCAGTGCTATACTGTCACGAAGCACTTGGATAACGTAACCCGAGCTTCGCATCCGAAAGGCCGTCGGTTGTTTACAGCACAGCAAACCCTGTGGAAAGAAACACCCGAACCCCAATCTCCAAACCCGAGAACGGAAGTCGTGCCCTGAACCCGGAGCCGAAACCCTAAACCGTTAAGCCATGCCGCGAACCCCTGCAGGAGCTTTGCATTCGGACGTTACGAGGGACTCCGTTGAGTTGAGCCTAGCGCACTTCGAGAAGACCTGCGTAGATGCAGGCTCAAGTGGAGGGCTTTGGGTTCTTGGAGTTCCGGCATTTAGGGTTTAGGGGAGAGGTTGGCGGGTTCAAGGGGGTTGGGGTGTTTCGGGTGCAGCGATGCTCAGAGATGTTTCAGGGTGTGTCATTACGAAGACTTCGAAGCTCCTTTTGTTTTGGCACTTCCAAGATTCCGCAGTGGTTTCACTTTCGCTTGGGTTCAGGGTTTTGGGTTGGGGGTTCTGTGCCGCGGTTGCACTTCTTGTCAACTGGTGTTTTGTCAGCTATGGTTCTGTCGACAGAGCTGGTATCCGCCAAGAGCAGGTGCTGCTTGGTTTGCCGGTTTGCCGTTTCAAGCTCGAACCTCATGCAAGGACATTTTAGAGTCGTGTTTAGTCGTCGGCTTGGAGTTGCAAGTCAATAACCGTAAATCCCCAACCTGAAATCCTACACCCTAAACCCCAAACCCTATACCCAAGCAATCCCTAAGCCCGGTCACAACCAGGCCTAGTTGTCCTCGGTACCGACGCCCCCAAACCCGAAACACGAGGCGTGAAAGTCCTGGCAGAGTGCCTGCCTCCCAACATCTCCAGCTTGAAGTTGAGCTTCGAAGGTCTCTTCGGCTTGGTTTAGGGTGTATGGCTTCGGCTTCAAAGAGATAGTTTAAGCTTTTGAGGATTAGTTTCTCCTTCTTCTGGGAGCGAAGTTTCGGGCTTTTGGCTTCCATGTAATTCGTCTTCGGAGCTTATGGCTTGGAGCGCTTCTTTGCATCTAAGGCTTCCACATGCATTAAAACAAGGTGAGAGGGTTTCGAGCCTCTCAGAAGTTCATCTCAGCCTGTCTGAGCACATCTCAACTCCCGAGTCAGTCCTTGACTGCTGGAGGTAGCACACGGAAGCTCTGGCCGTGTTTCATATTGGAGTCCAGTTAGAGGAACTAGGCAATGGGATCGGTTCCAAGGAAGTTTGATGTCAATCGCACCGAACCAAAGTACGTCAGTCCGCTTCTTACAGCTATGCGAACAGTAGGACCCAGCATAAACCCGGTACCGGAACACGTTCTTCTCGGGATCAGTACTGGCTCCTTAGCAAGTAAATACCCTAATGACGAGGTATTGGGGTCTTCGACAGCCTATTGCTATGGTACAATGCACTCGAATCCACCTTGTTGCTCAGCGTTTCGCCTACCCGCCACTTCATGGCACAGCACACTCTTCACACCGAGCCCTAACCCCAAACCCCACGTCGTAAATCCCAAATCTTCAATATAGAGGAGTTCCAATGTCCTGCACCTTAATCCCCTAAACCCGCGGGAAGCAGAAACGCTGGGTATCCACCAAAAACTAAACCCTAAAGTCCCCCCGAAGCCTATTGATGATTCCAAGGCTGTATTCAACTGACGGATGCTTCCCTTCATGCACTGGCGTCTCACCTCCCCAAGCTCCGGACCCCAGTCGAGATGGGCGTCAGGGTTGAAACTAGTGTTGAAACCAAGCTTAGGTGTTGTATTGGTTCTAGTCTTCTGGGTTTGTTGTGTAGGGTTGTGGCTTTATGTCAAGGCAGCCAGGTTCTTTTACGGAGTTTTGAATTGGAGTTATGCGTGAATGTTTGGCTTGTTTCGCAGCAAGCCATTAGGACCGCTTTTGGCGAGTGTATACCGAAATGTCGGCCTCCTTCAGGGGCAGGTTGGCGAGCCTGCATTTTGGGTGCGACGATGAGGATATCAGCAATAGAAGCATACATCATATGAAGGGGATAGGGCTTCGCGTTGAGGTTTTAATGCTTCGAGCTTGCGTTCCGTCTTCCGGGTTTCGGGTTGTATATTTTTGTTAAGATGGCTGTTCAGTTTGTATGCATTGGCATTGTCAGTATTGCCAATTGCCCTTGATGCAGTTCTTGTCTTGTTTTCGGGTTTTGTGGGGTTCAGGGAGGGTTTCGGGTTCACGACTTTTAAAGATCAGGGTTTGAGGGCGGGCTTTTCTGACGGTTGACGCCGGAGGCTTGTGAAAAAAGCTACTGGGGCTGGGGATTTAGGGTCCAGCGATTCGTGTGTTTGAGGGTTGCGGACTTGTTGCCTGGGGCTGTATTGTTTACGGAACTAAAACCTGGAGCTCTAAGTGCAGAAAAAGCTTCCGCCCATTACCTTCACAACCGAAATTTCAGACCAATGGAGCTCCTTTAGAGCTGTAAGTTGAGGGTTAAAGGGATTCACGGTTTAGGATTGCGTGTGCGGGGTATGCAGCTTGAAGCTTGAACTAGGACGTTATACCTGGACTTCGTGGGCTGCGAGAATCTGACGGACGTTGGTATGAAGGTGCCATGGAGCTGCACAAACTGGGGGTCGCAGCCCAAAGCCCAGCAATGTAACCCTAAGCCGTGAACCTTAAGTCAAAGACCCGTGAATTTTCGAGAAATTGGCCCACCTTGAGATCTCAAGACCGACAGCCACCGAAGCAAACCCTGTCCAAGAACCTTCAACTTTCAGCCGTTGAACCGTCGACCCTAAACCCCCAGCCTTCAAACCCAAATGTTCAGGTCTGATTTTGGAGCAGGAGCAAGACTAGTCCTTCTGCTCGTTTAAGATATTGTTAGAACCAGAGGTCGAGTGGTCAAACCCGTTAAAACAATCTTACAGAATCCGAACAACGCGCCTTGAAGGTTCTAAGAAACGAAGCTCTTGCAAACGCGAAGCGTCCAACACAGACTCGACAGAAACCTTTTCAGGCGGTTAGGAAAAGTCCTTCGCTTATCCGGTTCTTACAAGGTCCCAAACCCTAGGACCCGAAGCCTTTCAAAAGGCGCTTGCGGAGAGCCTACCGGAGACCTTGGCGGAGCTGGAGCTACACTTTGTGGGCTGCGTTCGCCTCAACTCTTCAGGCCTGGAGCTTTGGCCTCTGCAAGATGTTCTTGGGGTTTCGATAGGCTGTTTGATAGGGGGTTTAATCGGTTTTGACAGGGTTTTAAAGGGTTTCATAAGGATGTTCGAATCGGGTTTGTACATGTTTTTTCATAGAGTTTGTAAGGCTGTGTAAAATTTGATCTTGTTTGTTCAATCTGGCACTAGAGGCTGTTGCAAACGGGACAAAGAGCAAAGTGAACGGGGTGAATGCAAACGGAACAAAGACAGCAGGCAAAGATAATGAACGAAGTGCAAGCACGCTTGTCTCTTTTGCGTTTGTGTGTTTGTCCTTCATTTCTTTCGTGTTTTGTTTAAACTCACGGGTCAGGAACTTCATTAACTTAGAGCACTTTGTTCCGTTCTGTTGGCTTCTTTAACGTAGCTCTTTTACCACTGTATCCTCCGGTGGAAATCTTGTTTGTTCTGTTTCAAAGAGTTAGTGAAAGAAGATAAACGTAGAAACTGCAGGCTTCTTTCATCTAGCTGAACAAAGCACCCCACAAAATCTTGGACAGAAGGAGAAATGCCCTGAGAAGATGGATCCATTAGACATTGGTTCAGGAAGAGACACTCTGTCATTGTTAACTTACCTGAAGTGAATTGTTCTGTGCGCATTTTAGTAAGGACATGTAACAAAACATATTGAAACGAAGATTGAAGAGAGGCGCGAATTGCTTTTTCAAGCACTAAATATGAACGAAGCAGTAGATTCTGAAAGACCGGGTGCCTGTGTTAGTTGCAAACAAGCGCGCCTCGTTCATTCATGCTTCGTTCACTGCGTTGTATTGTGTAAATTGAAAAAATTAGCCCACAGTCATTCCATGATCAGACCAATGCTTTACGTTATGACATCTGGATCTGTTGCCTCTTCACGTTTCAGTCAGCAGGAGTCATTCATCGTTCGTGGCTGTGTGGTTTGTTGATGAGAAGCATGCATTTCTTTCCCCCGCTTGTTTTCTTTGCATTTAGTTAAGTAGTGTTAAGTAGACCACACATCCATTGCCTGTGTCTCTAAGAGTTACAGCCAGGATGGGAGAATGAAGGGAACAAAAGACCCACATGCAAGTATAGCACGGCAGAGCACCTACCGACAACGATGTAAAGAGCAAGTGTAAAACAGAATAGATATGGCTAGTATTGGCGAGTCCTAGAAAGGTGGTACTGAGTCAGCCTATTATACGTACAGCTACAGTGGCTATCCGGATTTACCAACAACCCAACACCCCAAATTCCTAAACTCTGAACTCTAAACGTAAAACGCAAAGCCCATTTGCCAAGAACCCGAAACCCAAGCCGAAAACCTTAAACGATATCACCACTAAAATCTGAGCCCTCCACCACCGAGGAAACTTTGAGCAACAAGCTGCAGCCTTTGCAGTTTTTGCGCGTGCTGCCCGGCTCGGTTCAGGGGTTGTGATGAAGCTCTCAAAGGAGCGAAGCCTGACTAGCATCCGGCACATGCGTATCTGGGGTTGGCATACTGGAGATCGGGGAACTGCCAGATTTCATCCCAAAGCCCCGAGCTCACCCCAAATTTGGGTTTTCCAGATTTTCGGCACAAGTTTCGATGTTTTTTGCTTAGCTTGGCCTTTTTTGACATCACACGTTGCATGCATCCGGGGTGTTTAGGAGCGTCTTCCTAAAGCTGTTCGAATGATAGGGAGCCCGAAGCCCCGTCATCTACAAAGGTGGCCGACCCTGTGAGCACCTCCCACATGCTCGAAGGCTTAAGAGCCCCAATTCAAGATGCCCCCAGCACCCGAAAACCCTCCTACAGCTCTCAGCCCCGAAACACCCTAAGCCGCATTCTCCATACCCACAAAAGCCCTATACGCTCTAAACCCTACACCCCAGACCCCAAACCCCAAAGAACTCTCAGGGTGAAAGTGACCTACGCCGGCACGCGCGTGAACCGGAACTTCGCGAGCCGAGCGGAGCTTCGGGCTTTCGTCTCGTGGCTCGGATATCATATTATATCATTCGTTATATGATACATTAATACATTATTGTTAGTATTACTGTTCTATTATTCTATTATTGTATTAAGTTACGTTCTTACATCTTGTATTGTGTTGTATGTGTGTATTAGGGTCTACGGAGGTCTGGCGGAAATCGAGGGCAGTGCGGTAAAGGGGCGGTGGGGGCTAGGTTGTAGGGGTTGGGGCTTTAGTTGGGGGTTCAGGGGTTGCGGAGGTTGTAGGGCTTGTTGCTGATGCTCCTGCTGTAGCAAGTTAGTGGACGTGCAACATCATGATTCCTTGAAGAAGCCCACTTTGGGCCGTCCGGTGTTGAGGGCTGCGACCGCCCATGGACCTTAAGCCTTAAATCCGAAACCATATTGGATCGACCAAGTGAAAGGCTGAGACGGTCGCACCAATCGTGCTTACGCGAACCGTACCGGTTGAGGTTGTTTTCGGAGACCAGCGCGAGCCGGGGACACCAAGACTTTAAGTCTGAATGCTCCCAAGATCTGCAAGTAGCCACACTTTAAATCAGCTGCTTGTGTTCTTGTTCTACATCGGTATGATTCTGTAAGTCCCAGCGCTTCTGTCCATGGGTATTTGGGGAAGCAAAGTTACACCCGAGTTCCGAGCCATCAAAAGGTTAGACTGTCTTTCTCTACCACGACTCTGATGTGCCAGATGTCCTCTTGCATGCCGAGGTTCGGAAGTTGGATGTCAACGGAGCATACCAGCGCGATGCATAGAGTTCTTTTTCGTTTCTGAAGATTCCGAGACTTTTGGGGGAAGGTCCCAAGATGTTCGGAGCTTTGTGCTTGGTGTGGGGTTCAGCACGAACCCAAAATCACCTGGCATGGTTTTCTGAGTCGTCCCCTAACTTGGCGATTCAACTTTGGACCCAAGCGGACTTCGAAGAAGTTCTCCGTGTTGCAGCTGCGACCGTCGCAGACATCGACGCCTCGGTGACATGCCTTCGACCATGATGGGTTTCATAGGCTTCAGGCTTGAGGATTTAGCATGTGCAGGGATGTACGCTTAATGAGTTCAGGGGTTAGGCTTGGTTTTCTTGCGCATGCTTGTGGGAAACCGGTACACCCAACTGGTCCGAACTGTAGCCCTCAACTATCCTGAACCAATACCATGAACCCCGGACTCGGAACCGTTGGAGTTTCAGGATGTGGGGTTTCGGACTACGGCTTCACGACGAGGGAGTTCAGGTTTGTTGATTGGTACTGGCCTCAGGGTTGAGGCGTCAAGCCTGAACCTCTCCCCATCTCTGATGCCCTAACTTGACCCTTAAATTCCCTGGACTCTCTGGGCCTCCAGCCGAAATCCTCAAGCATGGAGCCCTCAACGTCTGCACGCGACTTTTGGGTTTCAGCTTAAGGGTTCAGGGTTCAACATGGTTCAACGTTTAACTTAGTACCCGGCCCTAAACCCTAAGCCCTAAACCCACACTGTATCTAGGCGTCAGGGTTTAGGATGTTTTTGGTGCAGCCCCTGATTCCAAGCATCGGTCTCCGAAGCACCACGTCAACCCTGAGACCAGGGCCGGCTAGCCATTTGGGCCCCAGCAGAGCAGCGGCGTTCTTGCGGGCTTCGTGCCTGGGGTTCTGGGTCATTTAGGGTTTAGGGTTTGGGGTGCTGGGTCATGTAGGGAGTAATACAGAGGTCTGAAGCATCAGTAGCAGTCCCCATATACTTCGTGAAACACTGTCATGTACGGCGAGTCCTCCTTCTACTGAAACTTGCCCTACCTTGGGTTGGATTTCTGTTGGACTGATTGGGTGGATTTTGGTTTTCCGAAGTTTAGTGATGCCAGTGCCGAAGTACCCACCGGATGGTGATCCTGTCACAGAGCAGATCTTGGAGCGACTCCTCCACAAGCCGCCAGGGTGAAGATTTACTTTTGGGTTTAGAGTCTACGATTTAGGGTTGGCAGTTTAGGATGTAGGGTCTAGGCTTGTCCCAAGCGCCAAACTCTCGCTTGGAGCTTTATTTCGGTTCATGCTTCGTTTGCAGCTCCTGTTCTGAGGCATCGGGGCCTTTCTCGTCTCGTAAGTTCGAGGGTTTCGCTTGGGTTTTTGGATTGGCGGTCTGGGGTTTGAGCTTTCAACCTAGGGCTCTCAACCCTTAACCTCAGATTGCTTCTCTTGGTGTACCCCATTGTAACCCTTAACCTCAGATTGCTTCTCTTGGTGTTCTATCTTAGAGGGCCTAGAGCCCTGAACCCCGGGAGCCCCCCCAAACCCTAAACTTAACCCTAAACCCTAAGCCCTAAGCCCTGAGCCTGAGCCCCCAAGAGCAAGGCAAGAGGCAAAGCTGAAGAGTCACTTCGATCAATCGGTGCAGCAGCTGTTGGCCGGCCTCTCAGGGACGGCGAACCTGTCGTCGCCGCACCAGGACGCGACTGGGGTTTTCATGATCGTTTTCTGACGATACAGGATTATTCCGCTGGGGCTCTTGATGGCAAGTCTCGCACTAATTTGGGTTATTGTGGACAGGAACCTTAACAATTGCTGAGAGGGCTTGCCCCAAGACACTTGTGGCGGAATGCATCAATGTATTGTTTTTTTTGGAGGCCCTGACATCATTCATTGAGGCCCGGAGCTCCAAACTGCAGAACAATCCGAAAACCTCATCTTGAGTTCGATCTCCAGCGGAGCTCGTGTGTGAGGATTTTGCGGTGCAGGAGGACGAGCATGAGATAAGCCTCCGTGATGCGATGCCGCCTCATTTGCTGAGCGTCGTCGAGAAAGTTCGGGAAGAGCATAGTCAAAAGCAGAAGCCCAGCCAGAAGAGATGCTCGGCTGAGAATTGTGCTAGTTTCTCAAAGGTGTACATACAAGGGACTTGCTGATGATCCCACAGGCATGAAACCCAAAGCGACTAATTACCTGAGTTGCCCGGACACATTTTGCCTTGATGTGTCCCAGTTCCGGAGATCAAGAACCCGAACCCCAAAACCTGAACCCTAAACCCTAAACCCCTAAACCCTAAAGCCCTCCTCACTTCCCAGGCCATACCAGACAGGCCACTTTGGTTCTCTCGGAGGCCATCCACAGCCCCACAGCGATACGGCTAAAGGCCACGGCCCGGCTTGAGCGAAGTTTTCAGGGTGTTGGCTTTGGGGGTTTAGGGTTTAGGGCTTTGGGGGTTTATTGGTGAAGGGTTGGGGTTGAAGTTTTGGTTGACTGGGGTTTAGGGTGCTGGGGTTTCGGGTTTAGAGCAGGGGGTTTACGGTTTAGTGTTTCTGCGTGCGTGACGTTTAGGGAGTTTGGGTCTCGGGTGTACAGTTTCGGTGTTTAGGATTTTCTTCGAAGGTCGCGCTCTGGAAAGCACGATGTAGTGTGAAGATGTACCTACCGCAAGACGACGCAAGCACTGAATACTACTCGCAGCCAGCCTGAACGAAGCCACACCTGGCCGAAGCAGTTAACAGCAAGCACATGCGAACACGCGCTAAGCTTTTGGAAGGCTGCATTCCAGATTTCGATAGTCTGCACACGCCCGGCACCAAAGGATGCTCGAGCTGTAGAGCAACGCAAGACAGCGGGGAGTTCAAAGCAGACGCGCATCGACCGCCGGGTACTGGCCGTGCAGACCACCAGCATGAAAGCTTGTGTCACGCATGAACTCCAACTCGGGTGCGCTTTATTGGCACCCAACTGAAGCGGCAAACTTGCAGCCTCCACCCGTGATCTGGAAACATGCGCAAATTCCTTCCTAACTTCCGTTGCGTTTCGGCAAAAAGCGCACGCTCTATGGCTGTCCGAAAGCCACAGCAAAAGCTTAAAGGCACTTAAAGGTTCACGACGAGCACATCGAAAACCTGCAATATGCAGCAGAGCCGCTCACTAACATCCTTGCACACCGACTGCAGAAACCAAGCTCCGGGCTTCGGGAAGCGGGTCTAGAAAGGGCCAGGACAGCTGAGGGTTTCGGGATTTGGGGTTGGTCATCCGCTGCGGTGATGACGATGGGGGTATCCCTCAGCGTTGAACCCAAAAGTGCGAGAGCGCTTCTAAACTCAGCCATCCCCAGGCCCTGCGAGTCAGGGTTTCAGGGTTTAGCGTGTGGTCGAGTTTAAGGCTCGCTGTGTTGATCTTCGGGCTTCGTTCTTCCAAACTGTGGTATTGCCTACACGGTCATTCCTAAGCCCTAAGCCGCAGGTGCTGCGTTTCGTGGCAGAGACTTACGAGTACGTCGTGGACGTGCTGGTCCTTGCTTATGCTATCAGCTTCTTTCCTTCCAACAGAATTGTCGAGCTTTTTGGGTCTATGCACGCCAGAAACCTCAGAAGCCCAGACTGAAGCACCCTAAACCCTAAACCCTATCCCGAAAGCCTGAAGTTTTTCGCTCTCTGTCGGGAGAGTAAGGTCTTGGCTTCGAGATCGACTTCAAAACCAGCTATCGACAAGAGCCCTCCTGGGGTCACACAGCCTCTGGGTTGATGACCTCAGGTTTGATAGTGCTTTCGATGGTGTGTTGATAGGTTTAAGGAAAATACATTGAGCTACTACAGTACGGGTGTATATGTACATATAGACCTGTATACCTACATGTACACATTTACATACTCATGTACATCAACCAGCAAATAGGCTTTGCGGAGATTTCGTATTGTGGTAGCTTAAGTTAGAGTTGTCTTTGGCAACAGCCCAATGGCCAAGGTGGAGCTGTCGTTCTGCATCATCTTTCTGTGCGACCTTCTCGTGAGGATGGCTTTGGCCAAGAGGCAGTTTTTTACAGGCAGAGGGCGGTGGTGGAATCTTCTGGATACCGTCACCGTGGTCCTGTTTGTTGCGAAGTTCCTGGTGGCCTCGAACAGCTTACTGGAGAATTTGTCGTCTGCTTTCAGGATCCTGCGCATGGTGCGCCTTTTTCGAATTCTGTGGGCTTTGCGGGTGGGCCTCGCGCATTCCTCACAACTCCGACAGTTCCGCATACTGCTGGAATCTCTGTCGGAAAGTATGAACCTTGCTCGTTGTTTGGTACGCTCATGCTGCTTTTAGAGGGGGGGCCCCAGGGGCTATGTGTCCCCTATAGAGCTGGAACCTCGAGTCAGTCTCGAATCCTAATCCAGGCCATACGCCCCTTATCCTATCGGCTAAGATAGAGTCCGCAGTATTCGATATTCCGGCGGCTTGAGGAATGTTTTATTTTGGCTTCTGATCCTGATTTGTGGCAACGTGTACATCTTCAGTCTCGTGCTCACGGAGGGTATTTGGCGGTTGTGTCCGAATCCTCAGACCGAGCTCATGTGCCACAAGTTTGGAACTTTGACCAACTCTATCATGACCCTTCTCCAGATACAGTACAGTGGCTTCCTTTGGGGCATCTGGGTGAAAGTGCGGGATCCGTTGTTCCCGCTTTTGTTCTTTTCGGTTCCTGGAAGAATCCCCTCCTTTTACTAGAAATATAAATATAAGAAGCGTTCAGAGTTTAGGGATTGCCGTCTACCCAGGCTCGTTGTGGGACGAAATCACGACCCTGCCCTGGTTGATAGAAGCTACCTTTCTCACCTTCGTGGCAGTGTCGCTGCCTCTTGCTTGGGACTGGGATGGCTTTCACTGCCACACCCTAAGCCCCAAATCCCAGACCGTATGTAAGCCTTTGGCACGACAGCACAATTGATCATCGAGGTTCCAAGTTTGCATGTGTCCTTGATGTCTACAATAATATCAATAATAATAATAACAATAATACTCAACAAACAGTATATTGGGGAGTCTTGAAGAAGAGCATTGGGCTTTGGCACGTCTGGGCTTCCCGTCTGGGGCTTAGCACTTTGGGTTGAAGGTTTGAGGTTCTAGCCTGCAGTTTGGGGTTCGAGGTTTCGCGGTTTTGGGCTTTAGACCTGTATGAGCCGTGATTCTGGGGTGTCCTAGATTGTTGTTGGTCTTGATCAGTGCCGCGGCCCTACCCAAACACTGATCCATAAACTCGTAAAATCCGCATCATCAGCTTCTTTGAGTGTCGACCAGCTGATGTAAAACACCTGGCACCAGAGAGCCTAGGGCCCAAGCCTCAAACCCGAAGGACGACTCTTCGTCAGCTTAGGCTGGTCTTGGCGAACACCATCACCAGTTTCATTTGCAGTCTGCAGACCATCGTTTCAAAGAGGGAAAGAGATCTGCTCATTGACAAGGAGCCTAAAGCCTAAAGCCTGCGCCCTAAGACCTAAAATCCTTAACCTTCAAGTCATGAAAAGCTAAAGCCAGAGCCCACTCTCTTCTTTAGTCCCTCTAAGCCCTAAACCCCGACTCCAAGCCCAAAACGCGAAGCAATTTAGATTCCAAACCCTAGGCTGCCCGCCAAAAAAGCTTAATCACCGAGCCCTCCCCCATCCCAACAAACATCAGCGACCATGTAAGCCCGAAACCGTAACACCCTAAAACAGACCTAATCCCCAAGACGCAGGCCTGCGCGGCTTAGGGTTTCAAAGGAGGATTTTGGGATTTCGGGTTTAGGGTCCTTTTATAGGGTTTAGAGTTTCATGGTTTTGGAGCTGCAGCACTTGGCAAGATGTTGCTTTCGGCCCCCGTGTATGGTCAATCTATTGAAGTTCCTTCCCAAAGCCTTGGGGATTCACTGTCCTGGGTTTGGAGTACCATATATACTAGAATACTATTTTTGGTGCCTGTTCCTTAAAGGAACCATTATGAAATAAAGGTCTGTGCGTTTTTCTCCCTGGTTACTTCAAAATCCAGAGGTTCAAGACTCTTCCGATCGTATCTTGTAGGATCTAGGCTGTCGGCTGCGTTCTTCGGCCGCATGGGAAAAGAGACCCTGAATCCGACTTATAAGCAATGAAGGAGCTGGAATACAACGAGAAGCTGGTGGAGCAGCTTTACAACATCTTCCATGAGCTTGACACGAATGGCAATGGCGCGGTCAGCTGGACAGAGTTCCAGCTGGCTCTGCAGGATCTTCCATTGCTTTGCCTGCGCGTGTCAGGGTGCAGGGTTTCGGGTTCAGGGTTTTGGGGCTTTCGAGAAACAGGGTGGAGTTGGAGAACTGTTTTTGTAGATCCTGATGGGATTCTGAAACTTCAGGTTTGCAGGGCGGGAGGCGGGAAAAATCGCAGGCAGGCCGAAGAACGTGGTGACGGTGGTAGGATGTAATTCAACGTGTGGATGGTAGCGGCAGATAACAATAGGACGGCACCTGCTTTATTTATGCTTGATCAGAAAAGTCAATGGTTGCATGTGTGTCGGCGTGTGTTGCTATACTTTCAGTTCTAGCAGAGATGATGGTAACGTCCTCGTACAGCTTTTATGACAGCTGCGACGCATCTCGACGGCGGCGCTGCCAATAGCGTCATCGTCGAGAAGCCTTTTAACCCCTGTCCCCCACATATCTAGCTTCCCACAACTCAAGAGTCGACTTCTCGGGCGCTTTCAGGTGGACATCGGAATTCGTGGATAGGGTGAATCATGTCTGTGCAGTGTTTTCGATCTCCAGGGTTACACCAGGACGAGCGGATGCACGCGTTCTTGAGCACCTTGGAGCTGGACATGTCAGATGCGAAGAAGATTTTTCATATCCTCGCCTCAGAAGAGCTGCAGGGCCTTTCCTGGAAGATTTTCAGGCTTTCGCATAGTAGCATAGTAGGGTGTGAAAGCAGAGCCGACATCATGTCTAGCCAAGGACAAACGCCATCGAGGAGTCCGACTTCTTGCTGGGTTGCTTGCGCATGCGAGGAGGTGCCAGCGGCGTCGACATGGTCCGGATCATAATGGAACAGGAGTGTCCGGGTCAGAGCTCCACTGCCGAATCGTCCTAAGCCACTTGGCCCCAGTAAGCCTTGGTCGCTCGACAGCCACGACAGGAGTGGATGCACAATGCTATGGTGCAGACCAGGACGATGCTGCACAAGATCACGAGGCGGGTGCTTCACACGTAGTATGAGATCCTAAGCCAAGTGTACCCGCAATCGTGAACAACGCCTGCGTGACCTTCAGCTACTACTGGACGTGGGGTGTGTGTCCCAACTTCTCGTGGTAAACGTCAGAAAGTTGGATCATGCGTTAGGGATGCTCGCGTGGGTGTTATATTTAGGCTATATCTGTGGGGCATGATGAGACTGATGTGTTGTCTTTCTCTCGGGTGTCACCGTAGGCCAGAAGCCCTAAGCCCTCAAAGTCAAGTTCTCAGGTAGACGGGGCTACCATAATAATGAAACCGTACTATTTACTATAGATGCCTACTATGGTACCTAGTAACTTAACGTAAATTCTTTAACAAGAGCCCACCCAGCCTAGGTTTCTAGCCACGGAGCATCTTGCCAGTCAAGACGTTCGCAACTCGCGGGAGCAGGCTTGATTCGGGGGTGAAAGGCGGCGGTTCAGGGTTATGGATCTTTTTGTCAGACTTGGGGCAGGGTTGCTTTTTGAGGTTCTGGAGTTCGTACTTGGCGTCAAGAAGGTCGTGGAATACTTTACGACATTGACTGTACCGTTGAGCTGTTTTCGATAGAAGGGGGTCTTGTTGATGGCTGCCTCGACTCGTGCTCCAAGCGGCTATGCCAATGCTTTAGTTAGTTGCTCTACAGTAGCATAACGTCCCTGTCATTAGTCATTCATGGCATCGTCACTTGTCTGAAGCCACACAGCAGCTGCGTCCATCGTGGGTCGCGGGCCCCTTCGTCGCAATACGTGGATAAGATACTCTCCGACCTTCCTACCGTACAATGGAAAATCCTGAACCGGAGGAGCTCCGAGCCGACAGCTCGGAGTTCTGTCCATGAGACCATAGCCAGTGCTGGATTGCGGACGGGGCAAGATTGCCGCACATGTATTCTACGTGAGAGCCTGCCAAGCCCAAGTACATTCGGACCCGCTGAGAAGATGGAACCGCCTTAGACCCAATCAAGCTCGATCTCGTAAGTCCTGGACACCATTACTGTGAGTCCCAAGCCTGAAACCCGATCAGATGTCGGAGACTTCAAGCGTCGGGAATCGTGGCATCGATAGCTTCGATCCAGACGAGCCTTTCGATGAGGCTGGCTTCGAGCTGATTTTCAGGCTTTGGCGTCTTTCAGGGTTACGCACAGGGCTTGCAGTTTCTATTCGGGTTGAATGTTGCTTGAGGCCGCTTGATCCTTGAGCCCTTAGGCACCCTGTGGAATGCAGGCCACCGTCATTCACCGATTCGAAGACGATGTCGAAGACACGCAGATCCACGCGTTTCAAAGGAGCAGCCTGCTGCCATGGCAGCGGGCGGTCACGCTGCAGGACGCTTCGGGAAAGAATTCGAAGGATGGGTGGTAGTTCAAGAGGCGAGCCACGGGTCGATGTCAGAGTCATGTAGGCATCCCACAAGAAGGCACGCTGGTTCTGTTTTGGTCTGTTGGCCCACAAGTTTCCACTATGGTGGAAAGATAGGTAGGTAGACAGAAAAAAGATTGGTAGGTAGATAGATCGGTAGTCAGACAGACAGATAGACAGACAGATAGACAGACAGACAGATGGACAGGTGAACAGGTCGACAGATAGATAGACAGATGATAGACAGATACGGGTTCAGGGTGCTGTGGGTTCATGGTTTAAAGATTCGGAGACAACTTGGCAAGACTGTGTGAAACCCTGAAAGATCACACAAATCCCTGCAAGAAGGAGCTCCTCACGATTCGCAGCGACCTTCCCCGTCTGTGCAATGGCTGGAGGAGCGACATCGACAAACGAAACCTGCCTCATGGAACCCCAAACTCCCCCAATCCGGAAGCCTACCAAGCGAGGAGTGAACGCACTGGCCACCATCTGGTGCCCGAGAAGACGAACCTGCACTTCAGCAGACATGCTCATGCTTTGAGGGTTCCGGACGTCTCGGCCCAGACAAACTCAAGCCACTTTCGTTTAGGGTTAAAGGGAACTCCAGAAAGTTGGCATATGGATTAATGGTAGGATATCCCCTATAACTTACCTTAAAGGGGTTACGATAATGATATTCCAGCTTTCTGGCTTCTACTGTAAGCCCGTAGGCCGTGATCCCCACTTCCGAAACCCCGAAGGGCTTGAAGCTTTAATGTGCAGGGTTGGGGTTTTGCGATTGAAAATTTGGGCAGCAGCGATTCAGCTGGGGGCTTTCAAGAAAGTAGGGGTGTTCGCTGTAGGCGTTGCTGCTTTCGGGTTTTTGGCACGAATTGACGCTGATCGCCCAGGTACGACTTCGTGTCTTGGCTGCTGTTGACGGAGAATGGGGTTGCAACACTATGACTATGACATCAGATAAAGCCCTAGTGCTCGAAACCCTTGTCCCAAACGTCTTAAAAAAATCATGCCAACAACACAAAATCTGAATACCAAGCTGCCCTTGCCCTCCTCCCCCAGGCTTGTGAAGATCCCGCGTTTAGGGTTTAAGATTATGTAGGTCCGTGGTCTATACTTGGGATTTGTATCTGAAGGGCTGCACATAGGGATGCTTATTCGGGCTACGTCAGGCAGTATTAGGAACACATGAAGAGACCACCAGCCTGTTCAAAACAGATAGCAAACTGCGCGGAAGGGACTAGAGAATCTGACCAACAAGTAGCAAACCGCTCTTAAGGGACTGGAGAATCTGACAAACATGTAGCAAACCGCCCGCTCGAAATGGACTGAGAATCATACCAATGGGCAGCAAACCTTTGGAAAGGGATTAGAGAATCTGACCAGCAGGCAGCAAACCGCTTGCAAGAGACTGGAGAATCGGACCAACAGGTAGCAAACCGCTGGAAAGGGACTAGAGAATCGGACCAACAGGTAGCAAACCGTCCCAAAGGGAAAAGAGAATCTGACCAACAGATAGCAAGACGCTCGAAAGCTGGAGAAACTGACAAACCACTCGAACGGGACTCGAGAATCTGACCAACAGGCAGAGTCTGGAGAATCTGACAAAACAGGCAGCAAACCGCTCGAAACGGATCAGAGACTATCACCAACAAGTAGCAAACCGATCGATGGGGACTAGAGAATCTGACAAACAAATATTGTAAAGGTCGGTGGTCGCCCTGCCTGGGGTGTCTGTCTTAAGAGACTGTAGATGGGGAGCCTTACTCGGGTGATATTAGGCAGTACTAGGAACAGTAAAGAGACCACCGGCCTGTTTAAGTTTCAGGTTTCAGGCTTTTGGAGTTTAGGCGATTTTGAGGCTTTTCGGTTTTTGGGTTTCGGTGCCTCGGCCTTCCACCCTAAACCCCGGCCGCCACCCCTCAACTCCGAGGCCTATCACTACATCCTTCCGCAGACAACGCCTCCGCAAGGGCTTTGGCTCCGTCTCTGCTGGGATGCGGCCCGCTCGCCTCCGGCTGTGGGCCAGCAGTTGCTGCAGGTGAGATACCGTACTTTGCGATTTTTAGGTTTCAGGTATCTTGATGCTTCGTAAGTCTAGCTGAGGGCTCAAGTTCAGGGTTTAGAGATGTTGGGTATTGAGGGTTTCGGGATTTGGGGTGGCATGCTGATGAACCGACTAGGCAACCTGTCACTTAACCAGTTTGAGGCAGTTTATCCTACATTATCCCGCAACAACAACCTTCAGTCCCCTTAGAAGACAGGACACGGGACTTGTTCCGGTGGGAGTCGGTGGGAGGGGTGAGGATATGGGGCTTGGGGGGCGGGGGGGGATGGAGGATTTCGGGTTTGGGGTCTTTTACCGTTCAGGGAAGGCGTGGCATATGCCATTTGGGGTGTGGCGTTTGGGGAGGGTTTGGGTTTTCGGCTTCGGGGTTTTAGGGTTTGGGAAAGGTTTGAGATTTTAGACGGAACGAAAGATTTACCTTAGGGGCCTTAATGGTTACCTATGCTACTTTGGGTAGACCCAAAGCCCTATTCAGTTTATTAAGGCTCCTATATCACGTCTCTTGAATTTCAACGCTGTCGATTGCCGTCCACAACGTCGTTTCTCGCGAGGGCTCTTTGTCTCAAGTACCCATGATGGGCAGAGGTTATAATATTGCTAGAGGAAGACATGCGACCACCGAAAGACATCTCAGCCATGACCACTCTACTGCAAATTCCCTGGACCCCTCAAACTCCAAAATTTCACTCCTGGATCCTAAATCCCAAAGCCCCAAACTTCCAGCAACGTGTAGCTAACCCTGCGCCCCTAGACCCCAAAGCCCCAAGCTCTAAAAAACCTCCACAGCGAGCCCACAGGTGTCCGAGGACACTTCGCTGCCCAAGGCCGTTGCCATCATCTGCCAGGTAGAGGTGGCTGGGCTCTTCTTAGTTTTGCATGAATATGCTTTTTTGCGCTACAGCTGGGTTTAGTCTGGGGTTCTTGTTCAGGAGCTGAGCCTCTCGTGTTCTATGCCACTTCGCAGGGGCTCTTCGATAAGCCGAAATCCATGGTTCTGCCGTAACTTAAACAAATTCAGGTGACAGAGTTGCAGGACGAGAACGACGGAAGGTCGTACTTGGACCTGCTCGTAGACCTGATACTCGGCTCCAATAGCAAAAGTCATGCTAAGCCCGTGGCCCGAATTGTAGACCTCAGACATCCTTTTACCCTACTTAAGCTCTGATTGATATACTCCCCTCGCTGAATCGGAGGAGATGTGCATCGAACTCCCCACCTAAAACAGCGGGAGAGCTCCACTTCGGTGACGTAGGTTTATTTTGCAGAACACGTCCGTCCTTCTCAAGCTTCTCACATCCCTATAAATCCCTGAATCCTGAAAGCTGTGGATCTATGAGAAGCCAGGAAGCGCGGACGCTTCCTGACTGGTCCGAAGGCTCCCGGTCTGTGCCTGGACATTGAGAATGTGCAGAATGGTGACTGGTCGCCAGCCCCTGAGAAGGTCACATGTAATGGTCTCTCCGCGAGCTACAAGGAGCTCTTGTCAACCCAGCCATGCGTTCCGGTGTGGTATTGCAGTCACTGGTGGGGAGAGCCGATTTTTGAGTTCGTGAGCGGTTGCCGGCGCCACGCAGAAGTTCGGCACCTTGTGGTCGACGCACGATACTGGGTGTGTCTCTGCAGCCAAGTTATGGAAGTTCATAACGGCTCTAACCGGCTCTTATAAGAGCTTTACAGGGTTTATCGTATGGGCTTTTACCTACTACTTACTCGTTGGGGAGAGACCTGTTGCAGGATAAGCTTTGGATCTCAGGGTGTCAGAGACTGTTGGATTCTGGCAGCGCAGGTGTGGCTACGCCAATCGCCAGCACGAGCTCGATCAAGAGATCTCAGCTAATATCGTGCAGACATCGTTCTACGCAGCACTTCGCGAGGCGAAGGGTCTCCTCCTGATCTTGGACCCAAAGGCTACTCCTTTCTCGAGGATTTGGTGCGACTTCGAGCTTTACACGGCCATCATGAGTCGTGACATGGGGCTCGACATCGTCACTACCATCCCGCCCAGACATGGGAGCCCGGGTTCTGAAACATTGCAGTTCGGTTTCAGGTTCGGGGTCAAGGGTTCAGGGTTCAGACAGCTCAGGCCATGAGTCCTTTGCGACAAGTCTGCTGCGTAGTTTGCACGCGAGCATGCAGGATTAGAGCTTCAGAACACAAGCGCCAAGCGCTCCCGGAATAGAGACAAATTCCAGCCTCCTTCTTCAAGAGACCACCGAAAAAAAAGCCCTCCTAAGCCGAAAAGCTGCATTTCAGAAGCCCCGCAGATCCCAGGAAAGAAGCAGAGACGCGAATGTTGAGCAAGGACTTGGTACCTGGCGATTCTGAGCTCTGCAATTTCTGACAGCTTTCTATGTTCGTCATTGGGTCTGCATAGGTTTCCTGTGGCTTCACAATATTCTGAATTTACAGCATTTTTCCCTAGGCATCGGAGAAGTAAGGAGTCAGCGGTGGCCAAGTCTGTCCGGGAGCAGAATTTCCCCATCAATATTCTGGCTCCGCGGATTTTTTGCGTATGGTTTTAGCTGGTCCATAGGCCACCCGGGTCTGAGTTGGACGGTTCGGGTTTAGGGTTCGAGGTTTCTGGTGTAAGATTCGAGCTCTGAGCTTTAGGTTTTGAGGTTAAGGGCTTACGATAACAGCCCGAGCTGAGGCGCACGGGTTGGAGGTCATGCTGGAGAATGGCATGGCCACCCAGGCCTTCAATGTGGGTTGACTCAACCAATCACCGCCAGATGGAGCCTAACGTTCTGCTCGCAAGCGGTTACCGGTGGTTGAATGTGTAAGGTCGCACGGAAGGTCAGCGAAGCGATTTCAGACAGACCGGGTTTTGCTAGTGCTTCGAGCTCCAACGAAGAATTGAGGTCCAGCAACGGCAGCATAGTTTTGCAGTAGCGTGCGATTCACCGAGATGCGAGTGTTTGAGACTAGATTGAACCCTTACTCAGCTTGGTGTCCCTCCACCTTATGTGGGGGTTGCGCGTAGTGTTTCAACATCTAGCTCGATGGGACTATGTATGCGGGACAACGGCCCTATGCGGCAAAAGGAATTCCCTGCACCAGTGGATGCCGCCCAAAACCTTAGACCCTAAATCCTAAGACCCTTTTATCAACCCCAAATCCTAAACCTTAAGCCCCAACATTCGATTCGCATATCTTCTGACCATCTACACGCCCAGGGTGGGATCAGTATAATCCCGAACCCAGTCGCGAGCTTATTTATCCTTGATGGACAAAGCCCTAAACCCTAAACCCTAAACCCCTGCAAAAACCTTCAGCCCCAATCCGAAGAGAAGCGCAGGTGTCCCTAAACTGTAAGCGCCAAACTCGAAGCAGCCCACCGCTAAAGCCTAAAGCATAAACCTTCGGTAGCAGAAGTTTAAAACAAAGGCCCTAGCAGAACCCTAAACCCCAAACCCAAGGGTGGTTGCCTACAACAAGCAACCTGATCACCCAAACGGGCTTTCGCGAGGCGTCATGCCGAAAAAGGAGCCCTTCAAAGAACACCTAATCCGCAGGAGGAGGACAAGCAGGCCATCCTTGATGCCATCGCCACGGAGCAGTTTGAGCCCGGACCTGGGTAGCTAGGCTCCACTCGAACCCTGAAGAGCCCAGACAGTAGAGTAAGTCAGGGCAACAGGTGTAACAGTAAGACAAGTTTTATAGTCACAGAAGGAGAATCATAACAGTAGGAGGAGGAGGAGGAAGAAGACTAATATTCACAATAATTGCAGTCACAACAATCATTCCAAAGGAATGTAATGTTCATTATGCGACGACCAGTAGTTACAACAGCAGCAGTGATTCTATTGATGCTAAGCCTAGCCGTACTAAAGTAATGGTGATATTCATTCTGGTAAGATTGCTCTTTGTAAACAAGGGCAGAAAGCATCATAGTCCTTACACTCGGCAACCCGGCGAGCCCAGCGCGCCTGAACACAGCTAGATACCGTCTTGAAGTTTCCGGCGCCTGGTTCGCCGAAGCCCTGCCGAGGAAGCCTCAGATCTCGAACGAGCTGCGGGCCAACATGACCCTCCACTCCACTCTCGCCATCCTCGCCTGGCCACAGGCACTTTTGCTGACGTGGTCAGGTTTGAGGTAGGGGGTGTCTGGGTCAGTAAGGTTCGAGTTTGATGGCCCTGCAACTCTGTTGCCGTGTCGCATCTGAAGCCGCAAGCCCAAAGAACCCCAACTCCCTAATCCCGAAGCCTAAACCCTGAGTCAAATGAGCACAGCCACGTGCGCCTTACACCCCCCTAGGCCTAAAAACCACCTCTAAATCCTAAACCCGAAGCCTTGAACTCTGAACACGCTAACATCCTAAACATGCCCCAAAACCCTTGCTGTACCCAGTAAGCCATTTCCAAGAAACGCCCTTTATGAAAAGATTAGAAACCCTGATACCCCCCTGTCCGGTTGAACCATGCAAACAACAATCAGGACCACAACGAAGCACATGCCGATCCTCCAGAAGAACAGACCACAAGAGACACAAGACGCAAAGACATGAAGACACTAAGCCCTCAACCCTAAAGCCAAAGCCCCTAAACCTAAAACCCTGACAACATCACCCCTACACCGTTTAGCCCTAAAGCCCGAAAGCCTCATGCCCTAAATCCCCCAAACCCTAACCCCTAATTTCGAATCCTTAACCGCTTAGCGAGGCGATGAACAGGGGCCTTTTGAGGCACGGTGCGGACGACGACGACTTCGATGTCGAAGGAGCTATGGCTTGGGGTTCAGGGTTATGTAGGGTTTAGGGAGTTTTTCGGTGTTTAGGTTTAGGGTTTCGGGTGTAGGGGCTATAAGGGTTTTAGGGTTTAGGGTTTTGCTACGTTCGGATTTACGGTTGAGGGTTTTAGGGTGTAAATTAGGGTTCAGGGTCTAGGATTTTGCGTGCCTTAGGGTTTTCGGATGCTTGGGGGCTGAATGAGGGCTTAGAACAGGGCTTTTGGTTTCAACGTTTTCAGGGTTTTTGCTTGTAGGGTTGCGGGTTTAGGGTTTGAGGTTTTCGGTCGTTTTTCCAGGATTTGGCTGATTTTTCCCAAGGAGACAAGGCACCCTTGTAGAGCCAGTGGAAACTCTTGTTCAGACACGGATAAACACTCGTCTATACCTCTTCAATCCACCATCCCAAGAAACTGTTGCAGGAGCTTTGCGTTCGGATGTTACGAGGGACTCCGTTGAATTGAGCCTAGCGCACTTCGAGAAGACCTGCGTGGATGCAGGCTCAATGGGGGGGGGGGTGTTGTCGGGAGGAGGGGTTGAAGCGGCTGGGTTTTCTACAGGTTTGGGGGCATCTTAGGTGTGATCGGTGGAGCTGCTGGGTATTTTTCTTTGGACTGTGCTTGGGTTGAGATCGCTTGTTTGAAAGGAGTTCGGCAGGTGTCGCTTGGAAAGATCTCGACAGGGTTTACGAGGATTCCGTGGGGGCTTCTCTGTCTCTTGGATTCGGGTTTTAGGGTGTTGGATTCTGTACCTCGGTTTCGCTGCATGACTCCAGCTTCACTTGAAAGGAACTCCAAGCAGTAGTTCCTAAACTGAACAAAGACAAAGGTCCAGGCCCAGCTGCAGTTGGGTCTCGAACCGCAACCGGTCTGATAAGGACAGGCTACACATCTTCACAGCACCATCCGTAACGACCCCGCGTTATGGCCTACAAGCCCTGACCTCAAACGACCGAGAACTCCGAAGACGAGTTGCCAAGTGCCAAGAGTTCCTTCGCCGAGTTCCAGTGTGGCCACCTCCTGACGATCCCATTCATCACAGGGGCACCACACAGCTCGACCGTAAGGAGCTAAGCAGATCCCTGGACATATCGAAGGGTGTCTCATCTTACGTGGACCTATAGACTAGGACCCAGAGTAGGCCCTTATTCCCTTTTTAGAGTTTAGGTTCTCTTATAACCCTCTTTAACCCAAAAAGGGCACCCTTTTTAGTCCTAGGTTACTCCTAGGCCTAGTAGATATTTCAAAGGTCTGCGAGATCCGGCAGACCTGGCGCATCCCACAAACCTTTAGAACTCCGGGTCCCAAAGCCCCAAACCCTGAAGCCTGACTACCCCGAGGCCCCGGTCCTGGACCCCTCCCCCTCCAGAAAAGAGCACACCGGCGAAGGTGTGAAAGTCCTGGCAGAGTGCATTCCTCCCAATATTTCGAACCTCAAGCTGAGTTTCGAAGGCTGCCGGTTTGGGCTGTAGGGCCCTCTAGGGTGTCATGGTGCTTCAAGGCGCCGAAGTATTTTGTGCCACCTTCTGGCAGCTGAAGTTTTGAGTTTTGGGTTCGGCTTTCGTCTTCACTGGTTCTCGGAGCTTACAGTTTGGAGCGTTGGGCTGGGCTTCCAGAACGAGGCTTTGGGCTTTCGGGCTTTGGGGCTCGCAGAAGCTCCTAAGACGGGGGTTGAGGTTCTGAGGGTGAGGAGATTGGCTCCGCTCTAGGGCCCAGGGCTTGCGCATGGGAGGCCTGGGAAGAAACCCGTGCCCCAGAGTCCAGGTTGAAGCGGTTTTAAGGTTCAGGGTTGAGGGTTTAGGGGTACCATGAAATACCGAGAGCTTCCGCCCCAAAATCGTCAACCTCCTGCGGAACCCCAAGGAACAGACTTTCCGACTCTTCAGGCCTCGTACGCCTCTTAAGGAGCCCCAAGTATCAGACAAGAGTCAGCCTCTTTCGCCTAAATCCTGGCTCCTGAGTCGCAGGACGAAGAACAACCGGAAGCCTTTAAGACGTTCTTCTGGCATAGGGGTCCAGGTAGCGGTGGAATAGGTTTTGTGGTCACATGGATAGTTCTCCGACGGAAGGTCCTGTTTTAGGAACCCAAAAGAAGGCGGCACCCACATGCGCAGAACCCGAACAGGGACCCGCAATTTAGGACACTACCCACACAAGTATGTTTGACTGCAAGGCGGGTTTATTCCCCCAAACCCTTGCGCCCCAAAGCCGAAACCCTGAGCAGCACGGCCCGAAAGCCAACCCCCCGAAACCCTTCACTTTTCAATTCTACACAGGCTTCTGTAGCCTTCCGGTCGGGATATGAGCGGGCGGAAAAAGGAGTTCAAAAAATAACTCTACGCAGGCAGGAACCAGTTTGATTTTTCTGGACCAATTCGAGTCAGAGTCAGAGGCTGCCATCAGCTGACCGATGCGTCCCTTCATGCGCTGGCATCCCATCTCCCCAAGCTCAGGACCCTACCTCTTTCAGGCATGAAGGGTTTAAGGGCAAGGGGTTCTGGTTTGGTTCATATCCGTAAGATGTGTACCATACTTGTGTGAGCTTTTAGCGGTTCTGGGGGTTTAGGGTTTAGGGCAGAGGGCGGGGCTGAGGGTTTAAAGTTTAGGGTTAAGAAGCGTGCGACTACATAGTGCTACTTTCGTTTTTTCAAGACATCGTTTTCAATAATGCTGTTCTTTTTGGTGCTGTTGTCGATCTTGGGGTTCACGGTTCTCTGGTTCGATGTTTACAGACCTAAGGCTGTCAAGGTGTGCGTGTTTGTATTGCGCAGTGTTTACGTTCAAGCAGTTCGACTAAACTGGACTAAACTGTTTCTGGTTGCACAAGGTTGGTTGGGGTTTTAAGGGTTCCGGGATTGCTTAGGTTCAGTGCCTTGCCTAGAATGTGCAGAACCTGCTCTCACATAGAGCTTCAGAGAAACACGCGGATCCCACGAACCTCCAGAAAAGGATGGTTTCCTTCAGCATGATCCTGAGGCGAGCGGTGTAGGGTTAAGGAGGAGATAGAGAGTAGGCTGGGGCGTGAAGAGCTCCTTGGACCCTGAACCCTGGGACTGAGAGTCCAGGACTCTCTACCTCGATTTCGTGGGCTGCGAGAACCTGACGGATGTTGGTATGAAGGTGCCATGGCGCCATGGGGCTCCAGGATAGACTCAGATTCGCCTCAGCCCGCAAGGCTAGGACCTTTATCATTATCGTCTTGGGTGTTGGGATGCTCGACTTGTTATGTACAGAAATCTGTGACAAGAGCACCCTCAGGTTTCGAGACTGCCGCCACCAAAGCCCAATCTCGCTCTCTCTCTCTCTCTCTTTCTCTTTGGGTCTGTGTGAAACCCTCCATCACGTTCATCCCAACCCCCCAGGCCTCCAATCTTAAACCCGAAGCCCCCAAGCCCGCAACTCCTAATCTTCAAACTCTAAGCCATACAGCATACAGCACCGTCCGTCTGGGTGTAGGACCCTCAGTAGCTTCCACGATGTTTTTCGATTCCTTGCAGTCTTTTCTCAAAGAGAAATCAAGGCTCCCATTTTCCACCGGACACCTTATCGCGCGCATCAAACCCTTCTTCCTGGCATCGCCTTGTCGAACCCCTTTGACCGAGGCACTCGCAGACTAAAGTCCTAAATCCCGGTGTCCTGACTCAAGTTCGGCTGCAGGATTGTATCCCGGACACTGAAAGACTTCAGAACCATCCAAGCGGTGTAAAAGGCGCTGGCCGAGAGCCTGCCGGAGACCTTGGTCGAGCTGGAGCTCCACTTCGTGGGCTGCATTCGCCTGAACTCCTCGGGCCTGGCTCCTGGGGCCCATTTTTGGGGGTTGGAAAATCGAGGCTTCAATTGTTAGGGCTTACAAGTCTCGAAAAGGTCCGTGGTACAGGGATTTGGTTTTCGAAAAAAGGGGTGTCAAGATCAAAGTTTTACAAGCTTTATAGGGTTGAGAAAGGTGTGGGGTCATTTGGGGGTTCATAAGACGGATAGGCCCTAATGGAATCCTTCATCAGGGTTTTTCCCAATTCGAGTCTATCTCGGCAGGGGAAAGAACTCACCAGACGAAGCTGCAAATCGCCAAATGAACCGATCTCAGCGATAGACGCTAAACCCGACGCGGCGCAGGGTTAAGGGTTTCCTTGAGGCCCTTCTTTTTAGGAGACTCATTAAGGAGAATCATTGTCGAACAGGGGTCGACTCACAAAAGGGCCACTATAGGGGTCTTAGGAGTTACCTGTACAATTTTGCGGATTCCTCATTATAATTACAGTTAAATGGGGCCCAAAACCTTATTATTATTATTATTGTTATTATTATTATTATTATTATTATTATTACTATTATTACTATTATTATTATTATTATTATTATTATTATTATTACTATTATTACTATTATTACTATTATTACTATTATTTTTCTTATTATATTATTATTATTATTATTATTATTGTTATTATTATTACTACTATTATTAAGGCCCCTATATCACACAAGACCACCATGCCCAAACGACCGTACGGCCGGTCCTTGCGTTTGAATCCCAACCCATTGTTGTTTTTCCTTGTTCTTCGGACCTACCACGGCCAAGCATCATTAGGCCCTGGACTCACACCACATGCCACAATTTCTATAGGGTTTATATCTACTAGAATATACCACAATAAACTACAATATACGGCAATATACCATAATATCCTATAATGTACTAGATCCTCTCCACCCTTGCCCAATCTAACCCTTGAAGACAGCAAGGCCGCCGGCTCAGCGTGTGACTCGAAGGGTGTGGGTTCGTTTCTAGGGTCAGGTTCAGTAGACCCAAAAAACCCAAGCATTTTCACCTCCGAGGAAGCTTTGAGCAGCAAGCTGCAGCCTTTGCCGTCTTTGCGCGTGCTGCCCGGTCCGGTTTAGGGGTGCTGATCGAGGCTCTCAACTGACACCCTTTCTCCCAGAGGCAAATCCTAACGAATAGGATCCTGCTCGTGCAAGGTTTTGCGGATTTTTGACATACCAGAATGCTGACATGTGCTCATGTAAGTTTGCCAGAACGGTGTCTTCGGAATGGACGATTTTCACCTTAAAAGCCTTGGACCCTAATAAAAGAATTCTGACCCCAAGTCTTACATGAGGCAGGGCTTCCACAAAGTCACAAAGCAGTCGGCACACGAAAATCTCAACCCTAAAGCCTGGATTCAGACCCTCAACACTGAACGATGAACCCTGGAGCCCTGATACTCGCAACTCTCGAGCTCTGGCAAGCTATTTACTCCAAACCGCCTTCTAATTATTCAGGCCCCTCTACATCCCTTCTAAAATCTTACAGAAGCCGTACAATCCCTCGAGGAAGCAGTACTCGAAAATTTTCCTGCACAGCACCCTCAGGCTTAAGCTCACCTATGCGGGCACGCGCGTGAACCGTAACTTTGCAAGCAGGGCGGAGCTTCGAGCTTTCGTGTGGCGCTCGGTTCTATGGGAGGGTCTGGGGCTTTACGGCAGGGGAGAGGGTTTGGGGTTCTTGTTTCAGGATTTTGGTGTTTCGACCTGAGGAGTTTAGGGTGTAGCCTTCTTTTAAGCTCGTTTTTCGGATTAGGGCTAAAGGTTTCGAGGTTTAGGGTTGAGCATGTAAGGGTTGATCGTTTAGTAGTTCAGGACCTTGGTTCTGAGGCTAAGGGTTTTGGGGTTGGGGGCTTGGTGCGTTTCAAGGGGTTGTTGAAATTTTTCCTCAAGCCATGATAGTGTTGAAATCAGGGTAGTGTGGGTTCACGAAATTTCAGCTTGACGCAATTTTGAAGGTTCATCTCGGCAGGATGGATGCAGATTAAATTCGGCTTAGGGATGGGGGAGCCCGACCCTGAAGATAGGGGCTGGCCGCAGTCACTGCGCTGAAACAGGGCTTGCATCGGTACCCAAGCTCAGTGGGCATGTTTGTGGATGTTTACATTGCCAAAGTCAACTCCGTCTACCAGACCGAAACCTCTGGCTTGCCGAGGTTCGGAAACTGGATGTCAACGGAGAATTCCAGAAAGATGCGTAGATTGTATTTAAGGATCCCCCCCCTCCTCAGACTTTTGAGCTTCGTGCTTGGTCGGCTCAAAGCGGCCTTGGCTTTATCTGCGGATTTAAGGATCAGAGTCAAGTGGACTTCGAAGAAGTCGCACGTCTGAGTCGCGACTGCGATTCGCAAAGCGATGGCGACGCAAGTTCCGTCGGCGTGGCAAAACGTCGACCATGATGGGATATCATAGGCTTTGGGCTGGATGTCCAGTCTGCCGAGTCCAGGGTACAGGTACCCCTTTGCAGAGTCTGCCCCATGCAGGATCGGGTTTGCTTGTGCATGTTTCCAGCGCAAGCACCAACCAAAGTCTAAACCATTCAAGTCTATCGGGCTCCGTTGTTTCAGGGGCGTTGTGGTTTTCAGAGGTTGTGTGGCTTGGGTGTGGGGCTTGTAACTAGACCCGAAACCACGTACCCTTGAAACCACGGCGCCGACGGCCCGTAGCCTCCACCAGGACATTCCGCGTATATCAACAGCACATGCACGTAGGGTCTCGGCAGAAACAGCAGATCGAAAGGCCGCATCTTCAGGCATATGCCCTACACAGGCTCCTTGAGCCCCATGTGAACAGTTTCCATATTTATGAAGCCTGATAGGAACCAGGTTGTGGAAGAAATGCCCCGCCCGACGAAGATGTCGGAGCACGACGGCCGCTCTGATGCACTGGAGCCGGTCACCGAGCGGGTGATGGAAGGACTGCTCCATGAGCCGCTTGGCCGAACCGTGAGCTTCGCGCTTGGGTTTTTACTTGTGAACCGGACCCCTAACCTGTAAAGCCTTACATGCCCCATAAACCCCTATGGCCCTATGGGGCTGTTGCTGAGACCCTTGTTCAACTAGAGTTGCAAGCCATTAGCTCCAAACCCTGAACCCAAAGCTCGAGAAAGACTTGTAAAACCGTAAACCCCACACCCTAAACCTTAAAAGACACCTACACACCTGCCTTCTGAATGCTTGAGCGCTCAGCCTATAAGCCTTAATCCCGAATCCCTAATCTTATCCGTTATCCCTACACCCTAAACCCTAAACCCTAAGCCCGGAATCGCATGAACCTTCCTTTCAAGGCAGGAGGAACGCCTGAAGAGGTACTTCGACTCCTCTGTGCAGCAGCTCTTTGGCTATTGCTAATGATATTAAAAAGAAATTCGAGGTTTAGGGTTTTGGGGTCCAGGGTTGAGGGTTTTGGATTTGGGATTCCGTCTTTGGGTTCAGGGTTCAGGAGGTCCCAGTTTCTTTGGAGTTGAGGAGGGTGTTAAGGGATCCTAGGGGGTCTTTGAGCTGCCTTCGCTTCATGTTTCCGTAAAATAACGGTTTCCATAAAAGGCGGTGGTAGTTTTACTTTACCACCGAAAACAAGGGATATGCATTTACTATAGGGTTCCGATCATGGTAACTCAACATACAGTTCCGTTACAAAAGCCCAGGTTGCTGGTCGGCGTGGCAGCCGGTACAAAGCATCCGTCATTGCCCCAGGCGAGGTTTGTCTTGGGTTGAGCCGTGGAGGGCTTGGGATGTATCGAGGTTTAGGGTTTGGGTTTCGCGGCTTTGGGTTTGGACTGCTGGGGTTTAGGCCTAAGTTCATTCAGAGCGGCTTCAACTTGAGTGCACGCTTTTCTGCTTTTCATCCTGGGCAATGCTCACTTTATGTTATTCAGAAGTTGAAGTTTTGGGTGTGCTCAATGTGTTTTCGAAAGACGGAGCCTGGGAGGACTTGGTGAAGCAGGACTTGGAGCACGATCATGTGCTTAGCCTCCGGGATGCGATGCCCCCGCACTTGGTGAATCTCGTTGAGAAAGTCCGTGCCGAGTACTGTGTCCGTCTCAAACCCGCGAGATACTCGGCTGCCCTGATAGATGGTCTTTAGGGTTTAGGTTGGGTACGGCCCCCACTCAGCAATAGTTGAATGATATTCAGAATATAGATGTATTAGGACCTTCAAAGTAGCCCCATTATAGACTCTCACTGTATGGGGGCAGTACCGAAGGTTTAGGGGTTTAGGGTTTTACTCTGGAGGGATCCTGCCGTTTGGTCCTAAGCCGTATAAGCACCAATCAATGGTGGATTTTTGTTGCACTCGAAGCCCCCGAAGGCTTAAATCCCCGAAGCTAGTTGCTGACAAAGCCTACAGTACAATGAACCCGTATACCCAAAAAGAACCTAAGTCTGATTGAAAAGGCCCCTGCGTACTGCATCATACAACACTTGCAGATTCCTTACCGATCCCTTAAAGGACCCTTGAAGCAGCACGCCGAGTCCAATCATGAAGGCCCCGACCTGATATACGCCAGATCCCTGAGAGATCCCCTAAAAGCCAGGCCCGTTAAATTTTGTACTGGCTCCGACGACCGAAAACCCAAGCCAAACCTTATTTGTTTGGCTCCAAACTGGTATATGCATACATATATATATATATGTACATATGTATGTAGTATGTAATTATGTATGTATGTATGTATGTATGTATATAAATATGTGTAGGGCTCAGATCGCCGGACAGCCGGAACACTGATTGCCCCAAGGCACACTGTTGTGTCGAACAGGAGGCCAACACGGCCGGTAGTCCTCCCTGGCATCGCCATCAACGCCTGCGCCGGTCCAGAGCGCGGAAATCCCTGCGACAAGGCAGGCTCCTGAGTGCTCGAGCACTCCTTCGACTCAGCTCCCATCACGGGACCTGCAGTCGTCAGCAACGACGACTTATGGGCAAGAACGACTGGGGAGGATGGAAAGAGCCAAAGCAGGGCGACAAGTGGTCGCTCTGGCGTGGCTCCTACTCGCCACGTCAACGCCGTGGCCATCACCATGGCAAGGGCGAGGGCAAGGATGGCAAGGACAACCGGAATCGGGAACGTTTCCCCCGGTACGACGCCCGCAGAGCGGACACGGAGGCCGACACTGCCTACATCACGGAGATCCACTCTTCCCACCTGGGGTCAGAGGACCTAGTGGGAGCGCTCCAGGGCCATATCAACTCTGCAAGGAAAGCGGAAGCCCGGGTGAAAGGGCTTCAGCAAGCTCGCAAGAGGAAGGCCGCACAGTGGGCCAGCTACGAGGCAGAGCTCAAGAAATCCTTCCAGAAGGAAAAGGAGCGCCACAAAGCTACCATGGACAAGTTGGAAGAAGACCTGGAGGTGGCCCTAGTGACCGAAGAACGAGCGCGACAAGTGCTTCGGAACGCCTACCAGTCTTCCCAGCGCCCAGACAGTGGACGCGGTGGTGCAGCCCACGATGCCGATCGCGATTGGGACAGTCTGATGAGTGGGCTCCCGGACAACCGCAGCAGCGAATCGGATGGAGCCTTTCTGGCCAGGACCATGGGGACAGAAGGCCGCGCTCCCCGGGGCATGCCTGCAGCGGGACCAGCTCCATCGAACGATGGGCCTCCGGGCCTTACCAGGCACCCATCGCCGGCCATGTCTATGGACCTGGATACACACTTTGGTGGACATCCGGGGGAACTACCTGGGGATCCTTTCGCGGTCTCTCCTCGTACTGCTGGACTCCGTGTGCCGATGGCATCTCCGAAGGACAGGCGACGGGGATCTTCACGGCCCTCTGTCAAAGTACATACCCCGCCACAGACGGATCGACATCGCCCCACTCTTGGGGACAGACTTGCAGAGAGGCGGCAGGACATGATGGCTGCGGGTTTTGGACCTCAGCTGGAGGCGAACACAGCGTCTGCCGAGCCGCCCCCAGGCACCGGACCAGCCCCACACCTCATCGAGGACGACGACAACGAGGAGATCGTCCGCCCCGAAGCACCAGATGCTGGTCTTGCTTCCCTCTCGTGACCCCTCTCAGTCCCGGCTGTCCTGCCCAGTACGGGGAGGGAGGCCCGCTGTGGGAGCCGTTTCCGTCGAGAGAAGATGGTTGCCTTCTCTCGCGGAAGAAGTTCTCCCCCGGCGAAGTGCCCTCTTCTCTTCCTGGACTGGACCCGGCTGGTTGTGAGTGGCATTGTGTACATTTCGGTAACACCGTTTGTGTACAGAGGGTTTGGTGCTGCCCCGGTTCTGGATCTTCCTGTTGTGCCCTACCCGAGGCCCCTTCTGGAGGTGCGATGCCTCCCCTTTTTGCCGACATGACACCTTGCCAGGTATATCCTTTGCTTTTGGATATTCCGACAGGGCGAATGTCTGTCTCCTCTGCCAACCCCATTGCACATTGGGCTTTTGTGCCTCTGGGGATGGCCCCGCCAATCCCTGACACACCCACAGCTCCTGTCAGGTACAGTTTTGGACATTGTCCCTGTTTTGCCGCAGTTCCCTGCAGGGGCCTTTGCCGTGGCGCACCTAAGAGAAGCATCGGTGGTTCTGGGGCTTCCGCCCGCGGCTTGGCCTCCCTGCATTCAGCCCGCACTGGCCGTTCCAGTGTAGTCAGCATGCATTCCTCTGGGGCCCCCCTCCACGGCCCACCCAGTGAGGATCCTCCAAGTTGCATTTGTGGAGCACCTAAGAGAAGTATCGGTGGTTCTGGGACTTCCGCCCACATTGCAACTCCTTTGCGCAAGGAGCCTCCTGCAGACTCCTGCGGTCCTTCTGGCTGGCCATCACCTTTTGCCTGCGCCCTCGACGTCGGGGCACTTGCATGGTCCTGCCTAGCTTTGGGTTTCTTCGGTTTTGTTCTAGTGCGCGCTCGAATAGTCTGGTTTTGGCACAGGGAGTCTGCAGACCCCCACTTGGAGCTGGCTACGCGACAGCATCCTTTGCAATTGCCTGCCGTTGTGGTCTGGGCTGTCGTCGGGACTTCACTTTCCTGCCACGGGCCGAGCTGGAATGATGTTGAAATGCATGCCTCCGCTATCCTCATCTGGGTACCGCTCCTTTTGTTTGGTTGCTGCATGCATCTCTTGCTTGACACACCCACACTGCGACGGTGCCCCGGTCTAGGGCTGGTGAAGAGATGTTTCTCTTGGGCACCATATCGGATGCTGCTGGCCTTTGACCTACGTCCGGCACGAATCCGTCATGAACGGGTTAAAGGCCGTCCTGTCCGGACGCCGGCATTTTCTCATGCTGAGCCGCGCCTTTGTTCCCTTCATTTCTGGTCGACATGCATGTTGTTCCTCAATCTGCCTGTTCCTGTCGAAGCTGGATGGTCTGGGCTCACGCCAGGCGTCGTCTGCCTTGCCATGCACCAACCGGACAGCGTATGGGCCATGGTGCGACGTGGCCACGGGAGTGGTTCTGATGATCCTCAACAGGTTCGACCCCATCTCATCCCACCAGAGGACCTCATTCCAGAACACGGGGTCTATGCGGTCAATCGCCCTTGGTTTTGGCAGCATGATCAGGCCACACTTGGGCCGCGACTTCGCCTTGATCCGCTTCCTCTACGAGCCTCTTCTGATGCCGTGTCTGAAGATGGATGGTTGGGGGTGTATGTTTACACCCCTTATTATCAAACTGTTACGGCTGCGGTCAGGCCGACCAGCAACCGGCCACTGCAGGAAGTCAAAGACATCATCAGAGACAAGGTTCCAGGGGTTCCACAGGATATCTTCGAAGTCATAGTCCCTCTTCGCCCTCAGAGGTTTGCAGGATACGGTTCTTTCATTCGGTTCCCTGACATCATCCGTCACCAAGGCCCGGATGGTCATGCGGCCGTCGTTCTTGATCTTACCTATGTCGGAGGGCGTTATTTTGCAACCGTCCTGCCAAAACGCATCGAATACCACGAACTCATCCGCTTCATTGTCCCACTCACCCATCACAGCGATGAGCCCCTTCGTCTCTACGTTGCCTCCAACCGACAAGCTTGGCCAGAAGATGTCCCTGTTGACCTCCGCGACGGGGATGTTGTACTTGCTCTGCATGGGGACTCCGCGGCTCCCACCAGAAACAGGATCGAAGCCCTGTTCCAACCGGATGCAGAGTGGGGTGACCTGAGGCATTTCCCGGCAGTCGAGACCACACAGTCCACCTGTGTTCTCTTTGGGGATCAAAAGTTTTGTTTTCCACCACACCACCACTACGGAGAGACGATCGTACAGGCCACAGCCAGGTGTGTTGGCAGGGCTCCTCATGCCATCTCGCTCTGTCTTTTCCCGACACATGATTTGGACATACATGGAGACGCGTGCTCCCAGACCATCGTCGCCATCGACCGCCCGACCCCACAGCAAGAAGGCACGCCACACACGGGCAGGCGAGATGTCTTTGTTTTGTGCGATCTCCGTCCCTTTGGCCGCAGCCTCAGGTTCATACATACCCACTACCCTGCCATTTACCTGCAAGGTGCGATTTCCATGTTCGAGTTATCGGTTCCTCCTATCTATCGCATTGCTGTATTTGGGGGAACCTACGATAGGGCCGACATTGGGGTCGTAGGCAATACCACACTGCTTTTCTACCCACGCCTTTGCAGCCTTGATGAGCAGGCCTCATGGCCGAGGACTCCCCGACGGCTGCCTCTGCGACCGGGCCTAGAGACTACGAAGCCTACATTGAGGAAGCTTTTGGTCCCACAGGGATTTCCTCTCGCGACCCAGTCGAGCCTACTGCCGGCAGCGCCACTGCCAATGCACCGCCTTGTGTCACAAGTGGTGAAGGACTTCCCACCATTGCAGAAGCCGCTTACCCCGAGGCCGCAATGCCCGGGGGCGCCTCCCCTAGTGCCCATACCTCTAGGGGTTTAATGGAGTCGGTCTAGGCATTCGTAGGACCCAGGCCACCGCGGAGCAAAGGCAGGCAGACCATACTGGCAGATACCATCCCCCGTACGAACCATACGGACCAGACCCGCCTGCCTTTGCTGTCGAGGCTCGGAGCCCCACTGAGGATGAGGCCGACGTCGCCTGGATGCAAATCCTTGCTCTTGTGCATACACCGGCCTATGTCCCTGAGCTCTACACTGTGCCCATGCGCTTCTTTTGTGGGGTCGATCATGCCATTGAGGACGTTCAGACGGCTAGGGACGACCTGCGATCCTCTTGGTTCCCACGGCTCTTTGCGGTCCAACCGCAACCCTTTCGCGAGTTCGCTTCGTTCATTGCGTTACCCGAATGGGAGATCGCAGGTTCCATGGTTCTGTTCGACTGCCGCCACCTGGGTACTGGAACCTTTGCCGGTGTCGTCCCCGCTATGGCGACTCGTGACCAGCTGCTCCTTGTTGCAGGTGTCGGAGAAGATGCCACACATCATGTCTTTGTACACGGCCTACTTCAGGCCTTGCCACCAGATCAGCCTATTGCCACCTTCTCTGGCATGCTCATTGCAGTTCTTCCACAAGGGATGAATGCGTTTGGCATGTACGACCTGCCCACGATGTTGCTGCACCGGGAACATTGGGACCTCCAGGCCGACCTCCCCGGCCCCACTTACGTTCCGGGTCATTACTTCAGCTTAATGACTGAACGAGGGATTGTCGGTTTTGAGGTTGGTGCTGGACGCCGTCCGGAACTTCGCAATGATGTTGCAGTACACCTTGGCATTCCTGTTGCACAGCTCTTGCTCAAACCCACAGCACCGCAGGTCGTAGATCACTTGTGCGACGGCCACATCTCCAGTGGGGTTCTACTCGCCTCAGGCAACCCGGCGTCTCCACTGTCCCCATCAGGCGCCTCACATGGACCTGACGGTCCTATCACCATCGTGCTTGATGCTCGGCGACTATTACAGGGCTTCCACAGACTCCTCCTCCCGGAGTCATTTGTGTCCCTGTATACGATAGTTGGGCCCTTCACCAGACTGTGCCCAGATGGCTACTTTGTTTCTGTTAAGGGTGCCGCCGTTCAGACCAGAGCCGACGGACCAGGCTTCCTTGTCAGAAGTGGTCAGCTCTTATACTTAGAATTCCAGGAAGACTTGCCTCTTGATGACATCCATGGGGAAGACGATGGTGGCGACCAGCCAACGCGAGCTCCTGCTTCCGGAGACTCTCCACCACACGATCCGGACCAAGCGGAGCTGCCCACGCGTAGCCGCTCTCCCCGCGGCAGAGATCATGACAACAGCCCTGCCCCGACAAACGGCGGACGGCAGCACGCTCCAGGCCATGGACTTGGAAGGGACAATGATACCCCGGCCGTGTCCTTCCCATCAGCGTGCCCAATAGCCTCGACCACCACTACCACTGCGGAGCCGGGACCTGCGCCGCAGGATACGCAGACCCCAGGCGAGGAAGGCTCCCATACTGGAGGGTCGACGCCCCCATCACCAGGGGGACTAGCACCCGATCAGTATGATGATGCACCCCTTTCATACCCGGTCACTTTTGGCGTTCTTGCACAGGATTACACGATTGAGACTGTGGTTGTTTTGCTTGAGCTGCCATCCACTCCGGCTGCGGCCTTAGCTGCGGTAGCTACGGCAAGGACACCCGCACAAGCTCGTGCTTTTCCTGGTCTTACGCCAACACACGTCCAGGTCGATGAAAGGTGGGGTCTTCTCATCGCCACCCCCGACTGGATTGGGGAGGGGGTTTTCGCTTGCTTTGATACTTATGCCTTTGCCGAGCGCCTGTTTGTCATGCCTGTCCCCCCCATCTGCAGTGACTTTCCTCCTAGACGCTGCGAACGTCGACTTTGAAGATATCCCAGATGTCTATGTCGACGGCACTGGGCCTTTGCAGCCCCATGAGGAAGCCTTCCTCACCAACGGCTCCTGCGTACAGTTCCTTCCTCGAGGACATCCTCGTTCCGAGGTTGCGAGCTTTGCCGAGATGCTGCAATCACATCTCCCCTGGGCCTCGCCTCCTGCCTTCCCGGCTCACGATCCTCGTGATCGCTATTGTCTAGTCGGTCAGGAAGGTTGCAGAATCTTTGATGTTACTGGTGGTCGGGCTCAGTGCTATCGGGAGGACGTCGCCAGCTCGATCGGTTGCCGCACCACCGAGCTGCTGCTCTTGCCTGCGCATACTAGGGTACACAATGCCAGTGTTTGGGGTCGTCGCTGTCACACTGTTGTCATCGCCCTTTCCATTGGTGGACTTGCCCTTGACAGCCAACCAGTCGCTGCTCTCATCGATGCACGTCGCATTCTGCAAGGTTGGATCCCTGTCCTTACCCTAGACGGTTGGCTTGACACTCACCCACCACTCCGTGCTCTGTCTGCAAGTCTGCCGATTGGGAGATGTGCCAAATTTGTCGGGGTTCCCACGGATGTGCAGTGGGTCAACATAGTGTCTGGTCAGATTCTCGTTGCATGTGCTGCAGCTGCCGCTGCCTCACCCACTGCCGCATCCTCTACACGGGCGTCTGGGACAGACGGCCCTGATTCGCCCAGCAGCTCAGAACCCCTAACCCCGACCCTTTTGACCCTAGAGCTTCGGGGAGAACCCCCAGTTACACCGGTCCTCGTCCGATCGGGCCAACGTCGAGGTCAGTCGGATGACTCGGCTCTCACGCCAGGCAACTGACCAACAGTGCTCAGCATGGCTACCGGGGCCCCTCAGCTGCATAGTCCGCATGTGGAAGTGTGGAGACACGACTCATGACGTCCGTGCTGCGGACATCCACACTCTCACCCCTGCCCGTTGTGCAGCCTATACTCGTGGTGCTGCGGAGCACTCCACGGGCGCCCCGCGCCCCACCAGTTTTGGTTGCTACCTTCTCCTTGCTGGTCTGCTCCCTCTCGCTGGTCTCCTTTGCGCAGCAATAGCGTCATTGATTGACGTTGCTTGCCGTGACACTGCATGCCGCATCGCTCTCGGTGTTTCTTTGCTTCACACACGGGGGCATCGGCCTTCTCCGGCATCCGGCGTTCTCCTGCTTCTCTGCCTTTCTGCTCTCTCTGGTGCTGCCGGCGTGCAACTTCCGCTGCCCTTCACAGAGGTCGCTACATCAGGTATCCGGCCTCATCAGATCGGATGTAGCGTTGCTGCCGGCCGTGCCATCCCCACCCCATGCAGAAGCACCCATGCGCGACCCTGTGTGCGCACACCTTCCCTGCCCCATACGGAGGGACCAGGAAGAGAAGTCCGCGGCAGTGCGGGAGAGTCGGAGGAACATTGCCTTGCACACCTGCAGACACTCCTGGATCAAAGCGCGGCGGCGTCTGACCGTTGGGCATTCCTGAGTGCCACTCTGCTGGACACTCTGCTTGAGCACGCTGCTGGCAATGCCCCATGCACAGAGTATGCACCTGCTCCAGTCGGATGTTACCCTCACCACGCCCCATTACGTCTCTCCGAGCATCTACCCGAGGCTGTCACCTTTGACATATCTGGTGCTGCGTTTTGCCCCGAGTGCGACATAGACACTGTTGCCCGTGTGACCCGACCTCACTGGGCCCTCCAGGAAACAGTGCCAGCCGCGGCATCCATTGGACATAACTGGGAGCCATGTCCGGTTGCACTTGCCTCTTTGGAACGTCTTGACGTCTACACCGATGGCTCTTTCGGCGACGGGAAGAGTGCGTGGGCCTTTGCAGTTTTCGGTACCCTGCAGGGCGCACAGGTTCTTGTTGGGTGGGCAGGTGCACCAGTTGTGCTTGAAGCGACCCATCCCCACTACATCCATGGCCATAGCCACACAGCCCTTACTGGAGAGCAGTGCGCCCTCTTTTGGGCACATGCATGGTTGCTCCAAGCTCCCCGCACCGTCCCGGCTGCTATACATGCTGACTGCGAGGTCGCCCTTCGCCAAGCCACTGGCAGATATGGATCGGCCACGCAGCAGGGCCTTGCGGGTGCGTGTCGACAAGTAGGGCAGGCGGTCCAAGCAGTCCATCCCAAGTTTGACCCAAACATTTCCCATGTGCGGTCCCACCAAGGCCAGCCCTGCAATGAACTGGTTGATCGCCTCGCGAAGCACGTCAATCACGACGGCCTTGTGTATGCCTGCGGGTCCCCTGGCCTCACTGACCTTGCTGGCATGTGTCGCTCCGGGGCGCTTGGCTGGCTTTGGCTTGCCATTTCGGCAATCCAATCTCCTGCACTCTGGCCCCAGTACGTTCACTCTGGCTTTACTGACAAGGACCGCCTCACGGATGTCTCCACACTGTCGGCAGATGAATGTCGCCCCCTGTTTGGGCTCCCCCGGGACATTGCACCCATGTCCTCACTGACTTCCTTCTGTGCCCAGCTTTGTATCTTCACGCTGAATGTCCAGTCCCTTGCGGAACCTTCTTCTCCCGAGGACCCTACCACTTCCTCAGGAGATTTCAAAGGCCGTGCGGCCTTCCTGCGAGAGCAATTTGACCACTACGGGGCTCATGTGGTTGCCCTTCAGGAAGCTAGAGCCAAAGCTGACAGTACCATGATTTCCCAGACGCATGTCAGGTACTGTACTGCCAAGGACTCCCAGGGAAATTTTGGTGTAGAACTTTGGTTTTCTCGAGTGCACTCCTTTGCGAAGGCCGGGGGAACGGCGATCCATTTTGCTCCCGAAAATTTCCTTGTGCTGGACTCCAGTCCACGGGACCTCTTTGTCAGGTTTTCCAGAGGTAGTTTGCGTATTCTGTTCATCGCCGTCCATGCTCCCGGGGCTACACATCCACAGCATGCTGCATGGTGGAGTGGACTTCGGACGAAGCTCGATCGCTTCGCCAGAGGCAGTGCGGTGATTCTTCTCGGCGATTACAACACACATTTCTCTGAAAGCGTCAGTGGACACGTTGGAGAGCTGGTTTGGCCGTCGCCACACTCCCCAGCACCTGCTCTCCTTGCCTTGCTTCGTGATTACCAATTGTGGATCCCTTCCACTTTTTCAGCCTGCCACTCGGGCACCTCGGAAACCTGGTGGCCACCGGCCGGAGGCCCTGGTGCACGCCTTGACTACATTGCTATTCCTGCCACATGGAGCACCTTTCAGGATGGCTCTCAAGTCTTTGCCGCTCTGGATTGGGGTCAGGCGAGGGATGATCACCATGCACTCCGCACATGGGTCTCCTTCTCCGACCATGGTCACTATGGCCGCAGCAAGAGCCGGCCGACATATGACAGGGCAGCCATGCTCACTGATGAGGGCCGGGCTACTCTTGATCGTATCTTCGCCGAAGCACCACCCCAACCATGGGACCTCAGTGTCCACCGCCATTATGCCAATCTGCAGGACTACCTCTCCCGGTCTCTTGCAGTCGCATTTCCTGCGGTACGTGGGCGCTGTCGTGCTTCGCACTTCAGTGCGCATACTTGGCAACTCCGGCAACGCCGGGTGTGGCTCCGGCGCCAGGTCTCTGTTCTGCGGCCCCGAACAGACTGCTCCCGCACGGCTTGCGCTCTCCTTGCGTGGCGTCGACGCCTCCCGCTCCCAACAGCATCCGTGATCTCTGCTCTCAGGAATGCACGTGATATCATCACCCTCAGCCAACATGTTGATGCACTGCGAGCCACCAAAGCAGAACTCAGACGCGCCATCCGGGCTGATGTCAGCAGCCGCATCTCTGAGGCTGCTGCTACGGCTTCCACTGCTGTCACTGGGGATGTTGTCTCGCGCCTGCAATGTCTGCTTGGCCCTTCTGCCAGGCGATCTAGGAATACGCGCGGCCTCCCACGCTTGCAAAAGCCGGATGGCTCCACTGCGCAGGCCGTTGAAGAGGTGACCGACACTTGGATCGAACACTTCTCCGGCATTGAGGGCGGACAATCCCGTACCCCGACTGCTCTTGTTGCGGCTTGCATCTCCCAACAGCAGACCCGCGACATAGAGGATCTTGTCCTCTCTGCCGAGGATGTCCCGACTCTCTCTGAGCTCGAAGCTGCCTTCAGAAGCACACAGCTGCATCGGGCCTTTGGGGTCGACGCGATCCCCGCCGAGGCGTTGCATGCCGCGCCAGGCATGGCTGCTCGAGCCTTCTTCGGCGTCATGCTTAAATCCTTCATGCGCATTGAGGAACCCATCCATTGGAAGGGTGGATCTTTATACTCAGTTTGGAAGGGCAAGGCCGCTCCACACCTCTGCTCCTCGTATCGCGGGATCCTCGTGTCATCCACGGTTGGGAAGGCATACCACAAGATCCTCAGGCAACGGTGTGTGCCAGCGCTGACTGCCGCAGCCACACCACTTCAGGTAGGAGGATTGCCTCGACGGCCTGTGACACTTGCTGCGCATGTGGTGAGAGCCCACCAGGCATGGGCGGCTTCTCGTGGACATTCCCAAGCTACGGTGTTTCTCGACCTCCGCGAAGCCTTTTATCGAATCATGCGGCCTCTCGTTGTCGGTTTCAGTGGCTCGGATGCCGACATTGCCAACATCGTTCGTGCCGTGCAGCTGCCTCCTGAGGTTATGCACGACTTGCAAAACCATCTGCAGCAGCAGTCCTTGTTTGAACAAGCCGGAGCTTCCCCCTGGCAAGCTGCAGTGACCAGCGAGGCGCTCTGTTGTACTTGGTTCCGTTTCGAACACAGCGAACGCATCACCGAAACCGGAATCGGCACCCGCCCGGGCGACAATCTTGCAGATGTCGTCTTCAGTTTTGTCTTCGCTCGGGTACTGCACCAAGTCCGGTCCGCGATTGATGATGCTGTTGGGGTCACCAAGGTTCCATGGCACAGTGACATGCTTGACAATCCCTGGCCTGTTGCGTCATCCCCCAGCGGACACTTGCCCCTTTTAGACTGTACTTGGATGGACGATGCAGCCCTTGTCATCCAATCAGCCACAGCCGACGACATGCCCGCGAAGCTCCGCTGTACCATTGGGGCACTGCTTGATGGCTGCTTGGGCCGGGCGCTTCTGCCCAACCTCGACAGGGGCAAAACCGAAGCGGTTCTTGCCTTGACTGGGCGAGGATCTCGAAAGCTTCGAGCTGCTCTGTTCAGCGATGCCACTCCCCATATCGACTCTCTGGCCTTCTGCTAAGGTCCGTCTCGTACCCTACTATCGCCATTTGGGTGGCTTGATTCATTTTAGTGGTTCGCTTCTCCGCGAGATTCGGCACCGGACTGCCTTGGCCTGGGGCGCCTTCAACCGCCGGCGCAAGAAAGTCTTCGCGTCCAGCTTTGTCGCGATTGCTGACAAGACTATATTGTTTGACTCCTTGGTGCTCTCGGTGCTTCTCTATGGGGCGGGTACTTGGAGCCAGCTCTCCCCCGCCGAAGAACAGTGCATCACAGCGACTTACTTCCAGATGGCCTGCCACCTTCTCCGGCCACATTACAGCGTACTTCAAGCCCGGCACCTTGGGCAAGCCCGTGTTCTCGCCCTTGCAGGGCTCCCCACTGTCCCTACGCTTCTGCACCTTGCCCGTCTTCGGCATCTTGCTTCGTGTGTGACTGACAGCATTCCTGACCTGTGGGCACTGTTGCATGCTGAGGGGGCCTGGCTTGCTTCTGTGCGTGGATCCCTGAAGTGGTTGCAAGGCCTTCTTGAGTCGGAGGCCTCCGCCGACACCAGTGCGTGGTGGTCGTGCATCCGGCCCCTCATCCAGCGTACACCGGGTACATGGAAAAGGATGCTGCGCAAGGCCCAGCAAAGAGCTGTACGGCAGGAGGCATGGACCTCGGCTGCGGTATTTCACACCGGCCTTCTGGTGCGGCAGCTTCGGCTTGCGGGGGCCATCCTGATCTCCCCTCCCCCCGAAGGCGACCACAACCGTCAATGCTGCGGACCCTGCCGAAGAACTTTCCGCAACTTCCAGGCTTGGTCCGTGCACGCCTTCAAGACACACGGCAGATGAGCCGTCGGCCGCGGAGTCCTAGACGGCATGCAATGCCAGAAGTGTCTACGACACTTCAGTACTAACCTCAAGTTGTGTAAACACCTTGCGTACAGTGCTGCCTGCCGCCGCAGTCTTCAAGCCGCTGGTCACCACACTCCACTCGAACCCGGACAAGGGAGCACTAAAGGCGAGGATGCGGGACGATTCCAGGCCCCAGTCCTACAGGCACAGGGACCCACCCTGCCACTTTTGTCACAGGAGTGGGCTGATGAGCCCACCCGCCCGGTTGCCGAGATCATCGATTGTTTACAACATGTTGGCACCGACGTCGCGGAGGGCGATGCCCCTGCAGTTTGGTCCCAAGTCCGTGTTGCCTTCGCCTGTGTGTGTGCCACCATTTTACGCCTTCGCATCACGGCCGAGGTCTTTGCCGAATCGTTGCGAAGTGGCGGCGACTTCCCTTCTTGGCTTGTGCCGCTCCTTGGTGAGATCATGGATTGGATTCAGACGGCTGACCTTGTCGACTGGCTTGTCCCGAATTCTGACCTGGCCCCCGAGCCCAGCCAGACATTTCGTGACGGTCCTTTGCTGCTTGCCGCGCTGGAGGTGGGTGCGATACACCTACCACGTCCCACGCAGCGACCGACCGAGCCGGTCTGCATCTGTGTTGGCCCTAACGCTTGGTGCTCTGAGCCACCGAGACAGGGCCCACTCAGTGTCGCCTTCTCCTTTGATGAGTGCATGGCCACTCTGGGCTCGGGGTCTTCTCTCTCCTTCTTCGATGGCCCCTTCGATGATGTCTCTTTCGATATTTGTCTGGACTCCTGGATGGGCTTTTCCCAGGTTCCGGGTCCTCACCTCCCGGCAAAGACATTCCATGCCTCTCTGTCGATTGAGACCCTTCTCGGTGATCTCTTCCGCTTTGCCCTTCGACTCTGGGATCAAGGCGTGCCTACTCGACTTTTCTGTCGCCGATCAGCCAGGGCGCACCTATATCCCTTGTTCGAATTACGGGGTCTCGTCCTGTCAGAACAGACGGACTGGGATGTTGTTTCGAATAGCGGATGAATCTCCGAGCCTCAGAGAATGTTTCACCTTAATTAAATGCCACCAGGGCTGCGACCTCATGGATCCTACGCCCGAAAGACGTGAAAGACGTGATATAAATATGTGTAGACTCTAAAGTGGCTTATGTCTTAATGTTGCCTTCGTTTTTTGTGCAAAAGTCCCCAGGTTACACCAGCCAGGCCACTGCGGTTCTATCCGACGCCATGGCCAGTCCAAGCAAAATCTCTCGACTTTTGCAGCGCAAGGCCGGGAAGAAAGGATGTATTACAGGGGCCGAAATAATCAGGGTGTAGGGTTGCCTTAAAGGGGTCTATTACGGTTTTCGGATTTTTTGGCAGCGCATCACTGCGTCGGTCTTTTGGTGATGAAATCACTGACTTGGATGAGAACCCCCACGGTTGGGTTTTCATATCCCCGAGGGTGGTCTTTCATATCCCCACGGTTAGGTGCTCAATACCACTGAGGGTTGGGGATATGTAACGTCAAAGGGAAAAAGAAGGCATCCCCACAGGTGGGGTTTCATATCCCCGAGGGTGTGTGTTTCATCACCCCAAGGGTTGAAGCAGTGCGTTTTGGGAAACCTTACCCTGAGGTCGGGGATATAGTAACCCTAGGGGTGGGGATACTCTGAGGAGATACTCATCTTGAGATTTTCCTAGTCATCTCATCCAAGAGATCTGTCCCTCCGATGCTTCCAGCATCGTCACCATACTGTGACGTCAGCATCAGTTCTATACAGTCTAGGCATGACTTCTCTAACATTTCAATTTGGGTTTTCAGCTCGGACATTTCCACCCAGTCACCCTTAAAGATGACGTCCTTGATGACCTTGAAGCGGGTCTTTGCATTGTTGGTTGTGCCGATTGCTGTGATGACCTCACTTACTTCGTCTTTGCTCATGGTGGTGAGGGCATCGGTGAAGGCGGCGTCCCCCTTGTTGTCACAAAGGTCGATGAACTGTTTGAACTTCCCACTGATGGTTGCGATGCTGGCTGCACTCTGGGCGTTGTCAAAGCGGAGGGTCGTTATCGTGATGTTGTCCCTGATGCTCTTGAGACGCTCATCTTTTGAAGCAGAAGCTTTCACGGCACTGTGGGCACACTTACCACCCCGGCGACCTTTAAACCCTCGCCGATGTCCTTTGCTACCATCTCATCTTCGAGGATGTCGTCGTTCTTCTTGATGTTGATGTCACACCACCAAATGTCAAAGCGACCTGAAAGGATTTCCTTGATGGTGGCTACCTCCTCATTCTCGAAGACCGTGATGCTCTCCGTGGTGTTTTTGAAGGCGATGTGGATGAAGACGTGATGAAGGGCTCGTCGGTGTGGATGAAGATGGTGTCGTTGCCTCCCTCATACTCGAACAAGGGAATCGCACCGTCATCTTCAACCTCACCGTTGGGCTCCTCAAAGAGCGAGATGACGACCGAAGGGTTGAGACGAAGACGACCTCGTAGCATCATCTTCACTGTGTCCCAGCTGTCGTCCTCAAAGAAGACCTTTCGGGCTGTCTTCTTCATCGGGCCGGTTTCGTTCTGATACATCACCATCATGTTTCCCCTCCTCATCAGTATTCTCATCACCGTCTGGGTCTGCGTCGTCGCCATCATCTCCTGGATCACCGCTAGGATGAAGAAGTGGTCTCTTCTTCTCCTAGGAAATGCTGGAACATCTCGGAAATGTCGCACTCAGTGATAAAGCTGCGCAAGTCTTCACGCTCACGCTTCCTTCGGGTCTGCCAGTGCTCTGCCTGTGCCACGACACTGTCCTGAACCTTCGTCACCGCCGACATTGCTTGGAGTGCTAGGACTTCTAACCCAAAAATCTAAGCCATACAAAATAGAACCTGAACAACAATGAATACATACAAGTCTGAAACACTCAAACGGCTCAAACTGCGCACTCAAGACTGAAGCACTCAAGTTTCTCGAAGCAAGTCTGAACCTCTCAACTTTCTCACGCCAGTGCGATGGTCTCAAAGTGCTCACAAGACCACCTACTGATGCCACGTCTTCACTTTGTTGTTTTTATGTTTAGGGGTGCTTTAAAAACCGGCTACCTAAAGCAAAGGTTCGCATCTACTGTTCCTAGGCAGGTCTCGTACAAAGTGTTCAAGCATTGCACTGCTCAACCTCTCCCTCATCGTCATCGTCATCATTGTTGGCTCCGGTAATGAAGGTCATGCGAAGGTTGGAGTTCTGATTGATACCGGCTGCCATCAAGGTGACGCGGGGTCTGTCGCTGACAACGGTGTTGCCATCCGTGACAACACCCTTCTTCGCTTTGTCAATCGACACCAGTTGGTCGTGGTGGAGACGGTTCCACTCAGTAGCAATCGCCCTACGGAGACCACCAACTGTCATGGTATTTGATGTAGCAATTGTCAAGACCTCACCGTTCAGGAAGGTCACTCTCACATTAAAGGCGGTGCTCTTCAGGATGTTCTTCTCGTGGCACGGGGAAGGGTCTTTGCTTTCTTGACATCGCCCTCACGCTTCTTCACTTCTGTCTTCATTGCTTTCAACAAGTCCATCTGCTCAGCAATCTTTTCCTCTAGCACAGGAATCGCGTTGGCCAATGTCTGGTCACGTGATGTAGCGATTTCCCCCCAGTATGTCACCAGCCGCCAGCATCTCATTGATGAAGTCTTCAGGGGTTTCACCAGCAACGTTGGGAACGTATCCATTAGAAACAAGCATTGGATGACTTGGGGCGCCATCGCTTCGACAAAGGTAGGAAAAGAAGCAGTCACAGGTCAATGATGCTGAATGTCATCGGAAAGTGAAACAGGAATGCTCACGTTTATGCCAAGTTCAAAAGCGACTGAAACATTCAGAAGGAAGGCATCTGAAACGTGTCAGGCGCACCATTTCCGCGAAGAGGGTGTCATAGTGGTCGAAATGGTTGAAACACCCGAAAACCCTAGAAATAATCCAAAGTTTTAATATGTCTAAACCATACTAAGCTCAGACTAGGCTTCAAGATAGGCTTTCCTGTGAGCCGCCTAACAAAAGCCAGCTATATCAGAGACCCAAAGTAGCTAATAAGACAACCGAAACCAAATCTTAAGACTAACTACTAGGCTGAAAAAGCGAAGCGACACAGGAGCGACAAACACTTAAATGAGATATACCGGAACTAGGGCTAAGCAAAAAACGAACAAGGAGCGAAACCAGACAAGGGGTTCAATTCATTCTGGTGTAGACCCTCCGATCTTTTTGTTAGGCATCTGCTTTGATGTATGCCGAGGTGGTCAAGTTGCTGGAAGACGTGTCCGACTACCTGGTGGACTTCTTTGTCCTTTGCTATGCCATCAGCGTCGGTGTCGTTATCGATTACCAAAGCACATACCGGGAAGAGCCCGTATGGGCGCATTCACTTGAGCTGTCCTTTTGCATTATATTTGTCTGTGAACTCGTCTTGCGCCTGGCCCTGGCGCAGAGGCGCTTCATCACAGGGAAACGGCGTTGGTGGAACTTGCTGGACACGCTTGCAGTGAGCTTGATGGTGCTGAGGTTCCTGATTGCTACCAGCGAACTACTGGGGACTCTGTCGACTGCCCTCAGGATCGTTCGAATGGTGCGTGTCTTCCGAATCCTCTGGGTCTTGCGTGCAGCCCTGGCCAGCTCCTCACAACTCCGGCAATTTCGAATTCTATTGGAATCTCTGACGGAAAGCATGAGCCTCGCATGCTCTTGGCAACTGTTCGTGTTGATTCGAGGCTTCCAAGTTCCAGAACACGCTCTAAGTCCAGAGCCCTGGATCCCAAGCCGCCGCAAATCACCTAAAACCCGAAAGCCTCCAAACGGCCAAAGCCCTAAGCCTCAGCTCTTAAATCGCGAAAGCCGAAGTGGCTCGAGGAATGTACTGGGCTGGCTTCTGATCTTGATTCTGAGCAACGTGTACATCTTCAGCCTTATATTCACGGAGAGTATCTGGCAGCACTGCCCAAACGAGCGGGCCGAGCTAATATGCCAAAAGTTCGGATCACTGAGCAACTCGATGATGACCCTTCTCCAGATCCAATACAGTGGCCTGCTTTGGGGCTTCTTGCTCGAAATTGTTACGAGCTGTTCTCCGGTTTCGGGGGTTCTCTCCAAGCCGCAATATAGAGCCGTTGCAAACAGTATGCAGATCCTTATTGCAAGCACTCCGACCCGAAAGCCTGGTGCCTAGGTTCGCTGTGGGATGAAATCGCGATCCTTCCCTGGCATTTGGCGGCAAGCTTCCTGGTCTTCGTCGCTGTTTCGCTGCTTCTTGCCTCCATCTAGGAAGTTCAGGGTCGAGGTGTGAGGGTTTCGGGTTCCGGGGTTCAAGGTTCAGCGTTCCAGCCCTAAACCTCCCTGCAGCCATAAGCCCGGCTGCGGCCGGGCGCCTGTCCGCAGCAGGCTACTAAACCCCGAATCCTAAAGCCCCAAAGCCCAAACGCGTCGACTGCCTCCCACTCAACTTAGCAAGATGTAGGGGTCGTCTTTCTTGAGCCCGACAACGTCTAAAAGTCTGAGGCATGTTCCTCAATCACGGGGTAAGTTGGCCTCTCTGGATATTCACAAAGCCACAGCAGAGGAAGAGTCGACAAAAAGTACAAATCCGAGAACCGAGGCTGGTTCTGGCGAACACCATCACCAGCTTCATCTGCAGCCTCCAAACGATCGTTTCAAAGAGGGAGAGGGACCTCATCATTGACAAGGAGGGTTTAGGGTTCGCAGGGTTTAGGGTTTGGGCCTGAGCCTTAAACCCTAAACCGCAGAACCTCAACCGCCCCAGAAGCACCACCCGAAGGTTTCGAACAGAGCAAGCCAGATTTTGGGACCCTTAACCTTGCGCCCGATTTTGCCTCAGGGTCAGAGCATAGACCCTAAGGACCTGGGAGGTATGAGAAGCCCTGCCCTAGAGGGTTCAGGGAAAGTTCACTTTGATGCGTGTGTGTGTGTGTGTGTGTGTGTGTCGTTTTGAGCTTGTTAATTCTGGCTTGCCGTCGAACGTCCAAGCCTGGACCCCAAAGTTTGCAGCGCAAGGAGGTCGATACTGTTTTTGCTTGTGCTGTTTTGCTGTTCTTGATCGCACCTTTTTGGCTTGTTCGTTCTTTCAGGCTTTCCTGCCTTTTCGCTCCGTGGCTTGTCCTGTTTTCCTCGTTTGACCGACAGCGATATGGCCTTCAATCTAAACCGCAAGACCGAATGCAGAAACATCCCACATCGCCAGGGCCAGACATCTGAAACTTCGAAGCATTTCGCAGTGTAGCTTGTGCAGCGAGCACCCTCCTGATTTCGGGGGTGTGATATCGAGGTCTGCATAAGTAGCAAAATTCTCCTTATAGTCTCTACTATGCTAGCGCAGATCCCGAAATGGAGAAAGAGCGCCATGACGACCATGCCGACCACGACCGCGACCAATGTGACGACCACCAGGACCCGGACGACCACGACAAAGACGGAGACAGACCCCACGGACACCACCAGTTGACTACCAGAAAGCCCCCAACCCCACCTCAGCCAACATGTTGTCACCAAGTATTGGCCGGATTCTGATGCACTTCGCCCATCCCCACCCACATGCCATACACTGGCGCGTCTGACGAGGACCGGGCAAAATGCTTTGCCCAGGTACTGGCACGATTCAAGGTTTCGAGGCCTACAAGTGGCACATGTATTGGCATTTACAGAGTTGACAACGAACCGGGGAGCCGTCCAGCAAATCCTTTGTAAACAACAGGACGCTAGTGAAGAGTATGCAAAGCACCACAGCGGGAGTTGCGCCCGAGCAACGTTTTCGCCGCGCAGGGGCCACCAACCAAGCCTTTTCTCTCTTAAGTTTTGAACCCCGTAGTGTTTGGGAGCTTAGAATATACACCAAAGCCTCGTTTTAACCATTGACGCCCTGTATTCGGGTTTCAGTGAGTTTAGGGTTGTTTCGACTTGAAGCTTCAGAGCCTTTAGGGCTTGCGGGGGTTCTTCTGAAGAAGTCTTGAGTTTCGTCTATGATCCCTAGTTTCTGTGCTTTGCAGACTCGTAGAAACTTAAGTTTTTGTAGCATCTCCGACTCAAGACTTATTGAGGCTTTCTGGTTTTAGGGTTTAGAGTTGGGTCGCTTTGTGCAGCAACGGTTCCTCACTTACGGCGGGGCTGCCCAATTTTTTAAGTCCCCGCCCCAATCCTGTTGTAAATCCATAAACGGTCGTAAGTGTAGGGTTTAGGGTTTGGCCTATTGGGGTTTGGGCCCAGCAAAAGGGAGATGGGGCTCACAAGGAGCTGGAGTACAATGAAAAGCTCGTGTCTGAGCTCTACAAGGTCTTCCATGAGGTGGGCACTCGAGAATCCTAAGCCTCCTGCTCTGACCTGACCGCCCCAACCCCAACCTCCAAGGGCACCCCTCCCCTTCCATCAACACGAGCTAAAAGGCTTAGGAAGGAAAAACCCGGACCCTAGACCCTAAACCCAATGCCTAACCGCACTAAACCGTAGGATCCCCATCTTTTGCGCAGCTTCCAGGTAGATCAGAACGGCAACGGCGTGATCAGCTGGACTGAATTCCAGCTGGCCCTGGAGGATGCAAACGCATGTCGTGTGCGTGTCTCTGTGTGTGTGTGTGTATGTATGTATGTATGTATGCTTTTACATATACATTGACATAAGCCCTTTCTGCACAAGTTTAGGTGAGGTAGGGTGACCGGTGCTGAGTGCGATAGTGCACGCAGGGGAGCAATGAATGATGGTTGTTGGGGCTGGTCGTAAATGCGCCTACTTGTTACTTCGTACAATCCTCTGGCTGCCAAAGATGAAGGTAGACGCACTGCAATCTTGCGGGAGCTGGGGAGATCGCATGCCATATGCCTGCAGGGTTTGGCCAAGGTTGTCACCGATGAGCCGTGTGCATTACGACGATCAGAAAAACACTTGTGGTATGAATGGGGTGCGGAAGGAGGGCAGGAGCACAAAGCAGCAGGTGTTGCCATCGTGCTTGCCAAAAGGGTTTTCAAGGAGCGAAATGTGTCGCGCGTGTTCAACACCCCCCGCTTGATTTTCAAGGACGGTTTGGAGCTGTGCGCTTGCAACGGGGAGACCTGGACCTTTGCCTCATTTCTGCCTACATGTACACAGAGCTACAGGGGCAAAAGCAACAACATCGCAACATACAGCTTTGGAGATATATACGTGGATTTGTTGAAAGATTGCCTGCGAGATGCACTCCCACTATTTGCATGGATGCCAATGCTCATGTTGGTCTTGTACGGGGTCGTGGAAGTGACATTATGTAATCGCGACGTGAAGAGTAATTGTAAGACATAATAAAGGTCACCTAAGCTCGACCCCGGAGTCGGTCCATTTTGGATCTGTCTGGGGTTTGTCCCGTTGATGCAGGACGAGCGGATGCACACCTTCTTGAGTACTTTGGAGCTGGACATGTCGGATGCGAGGAAGATCTTCCACATCCTTGCATCCGAGCAGACAAATGCCATCGAGGAGTCCGACTTCTTGCTGGGTTGCCTGCGGATGCGAGGCGGTGCGAGTGCCGTTGACATGGTCAGGATTCAGATGGAGCAGGACCACTGGTGTCTAGCCATTTCAGCCACAAGCTCTAAGCCCTGGTTCTTCGGCTGGTTTCCTGAGTCCCTCATAAAGGCGACGGGGATTGTCGCAGAAGGTTTAAGCCAGCAGTTTCTGACCCGGTTATCAGTCCCGAAGATTTGCGATTGTAATTGGCACTTGTTTAACAGTAACTTAATAATAGGTAGGACACGGCAAGCCAGCGCTGACAGGAGTGGCTGCACCACGCCATGTCGGAGACAAGGTCAATGATACACAAGATGTCAAGGTGGGAGCGCCAGTTGAGGGGGTGGCCAGGTGAGAGTTTCGCCAAAATGGTATTGAGAGATGCTGCCACTTGGTACAGCCGCTTACTTCGATCAACGGTACTCGAGCCCCGCATGACAAGCAGAGCATCTTTCTGTAGGGCCAAGCTTCCACACAGCTCAATTCCGCACCCCGACACGACCAAGACCTTCAAGAAACTGTCGGAAATTAGCGTGATATCCAGTATACAAACATGGCATGGTATTGAATTGCACATACCATGTAAGAGTGAGAGAGAGATAGAGGTAGAGATAGAGACGGAGACAGAGATAGAGATAGAGTCTATGCGTGTGCGTGTGTGTGTGTGTGTGTGCACGCATACGTAGTCACGACGCTGATTGCAATGAGGCCCCGAAACAAATCCTGTAGCTGGATACCTTGGGCAAAATCCGTGAGGTTCCTCGCCGCCAACTTGCGGCAAGAACAGGCCCGGTTTTGCGAGGGAGTAGGTATTGGAGCATTACAGCTCATTTCGTTTGGGGTTGTCGGCTGCCTTCATGTTGTTCTTCGGTCCGAGCCCCCCCCTTAAGACTTACTTGTCGACCCGACTTACGGTCCGGAAATCACAATTTGAGTGAAGCTTGGTTTTTGGACTTGAGTCTGAAGATGCGAGGCTCTTGATCTTTGAATCTGTGGTGCCTTGGAGGTAGGATGCCCTGGGTTTGGAAGCGCTGTCGAAGTAGTGCCCTTTCAAGGAGCAATTGCTTTGAACGCCGCAACAGCCTCGAACCCGAAACCACAGGATCAGATTTCGGAGACGGAGAGCGGGTGGAGCCCCGATCACATCACTGACGACCGCATCGACCGCATCAGCGTCACTATCGAGCCCTTGGAGGAGGTCCCGGGTGGTTGAAAGTTTTTGAAAGAGTGGAGTGAGGGTCTTGCCTCATTGGTGAGAGCATCCCGCCCGAAGTATTAGTTACTAGTAGACCTTGACTACCCCTAAACCCGTAACCCCCAAACAACTGGAACAAGCTCCACCAAGACCCCATAAGCCAAGTTTCAAACCCGAAGCCGATCTTCACATCTCCAAGATCGAAGACGTGGCGCTCCACGAGTTTCAATGGGCAAATCTGGAGTCATGGCAACGTGCTGTCACGCTGCAGGACGGTTTAGGGTTCGGACCAATCTATGTTGCCATACGACCCTGCGAGTATTGCTGCACATTCCATGTCCCGAGGGCCACTTCGGGTTGAAATAGCTCTGTATGGTAGCAGGGCTAGTCCTATGGAATCGTGCGCCTGTTTTGGGTTTCAGGTTCGGGTGCAAGGTTTCGGACTGAGGGTTTGGATTCAGGGTTTACGGCTTGCGGCATCGGGTGGATGGCGTGTAAGCAACACTGAATGCCTGCTGGGCTGTATGAGTCAATGGTTTAGCGCGGGTCACACACTTCCCCTAAGCCCTAACCCCTTCCTAGAAAAGGAGCTCCTCACAATTCGCGGCGATCTTCAGCGACTCTGCAAAGGCTGGAGGAGACCCAATGCTAGAACGCCAGGCCGAACGTAAACCCGAAACTCTAAGCACTCAATGGGGTTGCAGACAATCAGGACTCCGGTTGTCGGGGAACATGTAGTAAGCGCCTTGCTACTGACTGGAGACTTAGTCCATATTCGGGGTGCTTTACCGATCTGTGAAACTGGAACAAACTTGCTCCTCAGGAGCGAGCGGACAGGCCAACATCTTGTGCCCGAGACGACGAACCTGCTCCTCAGCAGCAGGGTTGTCTGGGTTGCTTCAAGCAGAGACACACAGACACAGAGACACAGAGACACAGAGACACACAGAGACACACAGAGACACACAGAGACACACAGAGACACACAGAGACACAGAGCCGCACAGACACGGAGACGCAGAGACGCAGAGACACAGATTCTGGTTTACGGCCCAGGTACGACTTCGTTTCCTGGCTGCGGATGGAATTTATTTTGCTTGAGTCGTGAACCCGACAGTGATCTTAGATCCCAATCCTGAGCCCAAACCACGAGTATAGCCCTAGACACCGCCCTACGCAAATCATAAACGTTAAACCAGAAATCCTGAAACCCTAAGCCCCAAAATCCGTAATTCCTTACACCTCTATACAGCCCTGGACCCTAAACCCTAAAACCCTATATCCCCTAAAGCCCCACCCCCAAACCTAAGGCCTATCATTATATACTTCCGCAGACAGCACCGCTGGAGGGGACATGGCTCCGTCTAGCCTGGGACGCAGAGCGCTTGCCTCCTGCATTGGGCCAGGAGTTGTGCCAGGTGAGACAATCGTCTTGATTTACTACCGCTGTGATTGCTGCTACTACTTCTATCACTACTGCTCTTCTACCACTACCGCTGCTACTACTACTACTACTACTACTACTACTACTACTACTACTACTAATACTACTGCTACTGCTGCTACTACTGCTACTTCTTCTACGACTACGACTACGACTGCTCTCGCACCCGCTCCCGCTCCAGCTAATGCTCCTACTCCGGCTCTTGCTACTGCTGCTACTGCTGCTGCTCCTTCTACTGCTACTGGTACTGGTACTGCTACTGCTACTGCTACTGATGCTGCTCCTGCTCCTGCTCCTGCTCGCACAACTGGTGCTGGCGCTGGTGGTGGTGGTGGTGCTGCTGCTGCTCCTGCTCCTGCCCCTGCTCCTGCTCCTGCTCCCGCTGCTGCTGCTGCTCCTGCTACTACCACTGCCACTGCCACTGCTACTGCTACTGCTGCTACTGCTACTGCTGCTGCTACTGCTACGGCTGCGGCTACTGCTACAGCTGCTGCTGGGGCTAGTGCCACTGGCACTGCGACTGCCGCTGCTGCCGCTGCTGTTGCTACTGCTGCTACTGCTGCTACTGCTGCTGCTCCTGCTACTGGTACTGCTGCTGCTGCTCCTGCTACTGGTAATGCTACTGCTGCTGCTGCTGCTGCTGCTGCTGCTGCTCCTGCTACTGGTACTGTTACTGCTGCGCTGCTGCTCCTGCTACTGCTTATGCTACTGCCACTGCTACTACTGCCACTGCTGCAACTTCTACTTCTACTTCTGCGTACTTCTACTTCTACTTCTACTAGTGCCGCAACTACTACGACTACGACGACGACTAGGACCACCACCACCACCACCACCGCCATCATTCGTGTTGACGAAGCACCCGTGAGACCGCCGGACAGAGATCCTAGACTTTCGACCGCCTGCCCATTGTAAAGACCCTATAAACCCTCATATTGCCTTCGCAGGTCTCGGAGGATGCAGCATTGCCCAGAGCCATCGCCGTCATTCTGAAGGTTGAGGTGGTCGAGTCTGAAGCGCAGCATGACGGGAGCCCCTGTTTGGACTTGCTGGTGAAGCTGAAACGAGGACGCTTCCTGGCTGGGCATCGGGCTCCGGCATTGCACCTGGGCAGGGAGAGCGGCGAGTGGTCAGCAGCGCCGGAGAGGGTTTCTTCCAATGGTGCGTCTGCGAGCTATAAGGAGCTCTTATCTACCCAACCCTGCGTCCCGGTATCTCGGTGAGAGCTTGTGATAATGTGATAGTATTATTTGCCAGATTTGTTTCAGGAGCAGTTGCAACCGAGTTGCCCAGAAGTTTGAAGCTTATAACCCCTGAGTGCTAATCTAAATCCTGAGATCTGCTGAACCCTTGAGTGTGCAGGTATGGTACTGCAGTCATTGGTGGGGAGAGCCGATTTTTGAGTTCGTGAGCGGTTGCCGTCGGCACGCAGAAGTTCGGCACCTCGTGGCGGATGCACGGTACTGGGTGTGGCTCTGCAGTCAATAGCTCTCCGTTTTTTTCGTTTACAGTGCGAGCTGGCGTTTGAAGGGTCCAACACAAGATAGAGCCTGCTAGAGAACCACAGCTGAAGGTGTGGCTACGCCAATCGCCAGCACGAGCTTGATCAAGAGATCTCAGTCAATGTCGTGGAAACATCATTCTACACAGCACTTCGCGAGGCGAAGGGTCTCCTGCTGATCTTGGACAACCAGGCCACCCCTTTCTCGAGGATTTGGTGCGACTTTGAGCTCTGCACGGCCATCATGAGTCGCGACATGGGGCTCGACATCGTGACTACCATCCCGCCCAAACATGGGAGCCTGGGTTCTGAAAGCAGTTTCGGTTTCAGGTTCGGGTTACACAGGATATCGGATATGGGTCCTTTGTGAGTCTGCTGCGCAGTTTGCTCGCGGCATGCCAGAGTGGAGCTTCAGAACACAAGCGCTCCCGGAATAGAGACCAGAATAGCAGGATCCTTCTTCAAGAGGCCGCCGGAGAGACCTAGTTCTGAATCACAGGATTGTGGTGATGGCTCTTTCTGTAGTCCTCTTTTGCCTTACAGTGTTTTTGATCCCAGGAGAGAGGCAGAGACTCGCTTGCTAACCACAGATTTGGTGCCTGGCGAATCTGCGGTGGCCAAGTCGGTGCGGGAGCAGCATTTTCCTATCGATCTGCTGGCTCCGGGGATGCTATTTATTGTTTTGACTTGGAGATGCACAGTGCAGTGTTGTGGTTTTGGTAGACCCCAGAATCCTCCCCGATTTGATTCCTTGGGGATGCCGGGACCATCCTTGCTGGAGAATGTGCTCCCACTACTAGTGGTAGTGGGAGTGGGAGTGGTCGTCGTCTTAGTAGTAAGGACTGGGAGTGGAAGGAGGAGGGGGAGCGGGAGGAGTAACAATGGATAGCAGCAGTAGCAGTAGCAGCAGTAGGGGCAGCAGCAGCACCAGCAGTGGTGGTAGTAGTAGTAGTAGTAGTAGTAGTAGTAGTAGTAGTTGGAGTAGGAGTAGTAGGAGTAGTAGGAGTAGTAGGAGTAGTAGGAGTAGTAGGAGTAGTAGGAGTAGTAGGAGTAGTAGGAGTAGTAGGAGTAGTAGGAGTAGTAGGAGTAGTAGGAGTAGTAGGAGTAGTAGGAGTAGGAGCAGGAGCATTCGTGAGTCGTGGTAGGGTACTGACAGGATTATTTTCTCGATCATTATGAGGTCAAGCAGTCTGGCATTGCTACTGTAGGGTCATGGGTGTTCGGGGCAGCGGGAGACCAAGTGTCATGAACATGTGCAACAGGTGTTCTCATTTTGCGCCAACCACAGGGTTATTCAAGGTTATAGCCGCTACAGCCATTGTGAAGTCCCTGTACGATTACAGCTTTCTGCTCATGTTTTCCTGGTTTGGTGCCCAAGGCACACGGTTTGGAGGTCATGCTGGAGAACGGCATGGCCACCCAGGACCTTCCAAACCTGGGAGACAGTCGACCCCACTTCCCCCTTGTGTAGAGGTCGCGCGGAACCTCAAATGGCTGTCGGTGAAAGGGACGGTGGTCTATGACATGATGCTTTTCTGTAAAGGAGAACTGACATTGGTAGTAATTCAGGCTTCTAGATTCCATCCTGACAGAAGCTGAAGGAGGGGACCCTAAACCCTAAACCCTAAACCCTAAGCACTGAAGGAGCAGGACAAGCTTGCAATCCTTGAAGCCATCGCATCGGAGAAGTTCGACCCGGGTCCTGGGTGCCTGGGCTTTCTCTCCTGTGTCCAACTGCGGAAGTCTATATGGGAGTTTCCGAAAATAGACCCTAATATAGTACCCTAAATAGTAGGATCCTTATTATAAGGACCCCAAAATAAGGCACCCCTATTTTCGGAAACCCCCATATAGCGCCTGGCGTTTGGGGTTTGGATGAAGCTCCGTCACAGACATGTACAGCCCATCACATGACCGTAGTGTAGATTATAGGGGCACATAGAATGTACTCAGAAGACAGCACCGAGCTTCCTTTCCTCACTTCTGCTGTCAAAGCCGTGCACTCGTACGGCTCTGACGGCCTGGATCCCTTCTCGAGAAGCTCCCGTCGATGTCCTCAGGTGCAGAGTGCTAGCGAATAACAACCCGAAGAATAAGCCCAGAGGTGCAACAACATCCCCTTATAGTCCCTGTAGGAATCTGCAAGAAAGATATCCCCCCAAACCCCATTCTAACTGCCAAGAAGCCTATATTACTCCCAAGAGGTTTGCAAATTGAAAGTTTCCGATCATCGAATCTCTGGACTGAAGGCCCTGAATTAGGAAGCCCTGACCCCTGACTCCAAAGCCTTCATATTTATATCCAGACCATAAACACGTACATAGGCTTCTGCCCGAGCCGCCCACAGACAAAGCCCCACACCCTTAATTGTGCTAGGTTTCAGGGCTCACGGTTTAGGGTCCGCAGTGTTAGTTTTGAATGCCGAACTAGCCGATGTTGCGCGAAAGCCTGAAGCGCTAAGCCACCTAAGCCATAGGCTCTAAGCGAGTACTCATATTGTTGTTATCACTAACTGCTACTAGTGGTATTTTTGCTATTAATTCTTAATATTTTTTATCATTATGATTATTTGAAATCAAACTCCGAATGGCGCCGAGGAAGCCACGGGAGTCGAACGTGCTGCGGGCAAACCGGACCGGTTAAGGGTCTGATGTTGTTCCGTGTTTTTTTTTGGAAGGGTGATCTTTTTACTTTGGGGGGTCTCGTAGGTCTGTTGTGGCAGGTGCTGTTTAGTCTTCTGCTTATCCTTGTTAGTGCCAGACTTCCCCCCTAAAGCAATGCCAACATCACCAGGGTTTTTTCACCGCTTTCTCGTCGTAGGCCCGAGACTCCGAGACCTCAACTGTGGCCGGTCCAACACGCCAAGGTGGGGCATCAAAGCCCAAACGTCTTACAGCATTTCGATCCATGCCTCAGGCTTTAGGACGTAAGGTTCGTCAGGGTAGAGGCTTTACAGCCTGGCACTTTCCTCAAGAAGTCATTCACCTCTCAACCCCATGACTGGTCCACGCACCGACTCGTGCAAGCAGAGGCTCAAGCGGAAAGGATTTGACGCGCCGATGTTCAATACGGGCTGTTGCTGTTGGGGCAACATAGGTTTGTATGCATGCGATGGATTTCTACGTGTAAACCCTCCGGAAAAAAAACACCGACTTGAAGTAACGGATCATGCAGAGTCCCTGGGCCGAAGAACCCTCCTTCCTCCTCGCCATGGCGAAGCGGCCCGCAGCCGCGACCGCGAAGCCCAAGCCGGCGATCAAGAAGCCGGAGAAAAGCGGAAAGGCCGAGGCGAAGGCTAAGGCTAAGACCGCGAAGGAGGGAGCCGGGGGAGCCGGAGCTGTGCCCAGCAAGACGGAGAAGATGAAAGCACCGAAGATCTACAAAGAGCCTTTTGCCAGGATCTATCCGCGGTACATCGCCTTGGCGAAGGAGACGGGCCACACTATGGAAGAGGTCGACCAGATCATCACCTGGCTTACCGGGTACAAGGTCGACATAATCCATGGCCACGTGTGCCGGAGATCGGAACTCGCCGAGTTCTTTGCAGAGGCAAAGCTCAACCCAAAACGAAAGCTCATTACTGGCAGTGTTGGCGGGGAACGTGTGGAGTCCATCGAGGACAAGACTGTGCAAGAGCTCCGGTACATGGACAAGCTTATAGATGAACTTGCGCAGGGGAAGGCCATGGATAAGATTCTTCGCAAGTGATGAGCAATGCGGCATGATTCAGATCCATCGTGTAACGCTTTCTAATACCATGCCGAGGATCTGTGCAGACATAAAAAGGCTACAGCCCCTCCAAACCCTCCCAAACACATCCTCTTGCAATATGACACCCTACAAGACCCAAAAATCCCTGTAAGGGAAGCCTCAGAGGACCCTCCATTCGACTCTGGCCATCCTGGCCTGGCCACAGGCGCGAGCAAGAAGCGCAGGTTCTCAGGAGGACTAGAGCCTGGTCTAGTATAGGGCTTTTTGAGGTTTGGGGTTCGGGGTTTAGGGTTTGGGGTTTAGGGTTTGCTGGATGGATTAGGGTTTAGGCTCAACGAGCTTAGTTAAGCTAGCCTTAGTTGTGAAAGTGTGCTATCTGAAGCTACCAGAATAAGGCGGCTCTAAACCAAAGCTTGTAGCAAGGATGCAGTATGGGGGGGGGGGCTGGTTTTTGTCACCAGAGAGCTCGTACGTACATGCAATCCTGAATAAGTGTATTCTGTAGTTTAAGGTGGAATCCTGAACTGTGGGTATTGGGCTTTCTGGGACAGAGACATTATAGGCGTTTGCGTGTATAGCTTGCCATTCAGGAGCTTTGTGAGTTGTCGGGATGCGCATAGTTTTCGTTGTTTTTGCCGGCTTAGGGCTTAGCCACAAGCCTCGAATGTCTAAAGCCCTGCACATTGAAGCATAGGCATAGACCTCAAGCCGGATGACTCAAGCCCCAACCTAACGGCTGAGGCTGTGCGGCTTGCCAGCTAGATAAACCTGAAGCCCCAAAGCCCTCAACCTCAACCTTCATGAGTCCTGAACCCCAAGACTCCACACTCCGAAACGCTTGACGCTAGAGCTTACAGCCCTACAGCCCAAAACTCATTGTGTTCAATGCACCCCGGAGCTTCTCAGTATCAGTATCAGTATCCGTGAACCCTACACCCTAAAACCCTAAGGATTTTTATGAGTTTCCAGGCCATGAACAGAGGCCTGCTCGATCACACGAAGGGGCGCCACAACTTCGACTTGGGAGGACTGGGACCCTAAACCCTCCGATGGGCTTCGATTTGAGGGTTTCTTTGGGGCTTGAAGGTTTTGGGGTTCTTTGCTGTAGATAATAAGGGTTTTGGGGTTTGGGCTTTGGCGTTCAGCAGTGTAGTGCTTTAGCGCTAAGCCTTCAGGGAGTTCCAGGGTTTGCGATTCCGTCTTAACTGGTTTTCGGTTTGGGGGTCTTTGGTTTTTAGGCGTATCTGGTTCAGGTCGAAGGATTCTGACAGTTCGAGGGTGTGGGTTTCTTCGGTTTCGGGTTTTCGGGTTTTCCGGGCTTGAACTCTTAAGCTTGGGCAGGGCCCGTTCGAAACTTAGGGTTAGGAGTATATTGGCATATGCACATCGGACCATGGCGTGACGCTTGACGACGATGATATGTGGCTGCCCTGGCTTTGGCCCGCAGGGGGCCCAGAGGCCTCGCAGCTCGACACCAAGTTTCACATGTCAAGTACCTGGTGCAGGGGCTTACAATCATCAGCTTCGAGATGCCAGTGCTCGTCAGCAGAGAGGGTTTTTGAAGAGCCCCAAGAAGAAAAGTACCGGCGACCAACCCGCATAGGATGAAAGTCTCGGCTTTGAATATTGTTCCATTCGTATCGTGATGATGACTCTGTTCATGATTGTGATGCTGCTGATTTGTGGGGAATGCAAGCCCAACCCTCTTGAAAGCCCCCTTTCTTGCGGTCCACCACTTTGACTCCTCCAAGAGACTCAAAGTCATGATTAGAGGGTGTGGGACCGGACCATTCGAGAGCCCAAAACCGAAGCCCTAAAACCCCAACCGGTAAGGCCTCATCCTGGCCCAAACAAACCCCTCACGGCCACATCTCGAGTCTTAATCCGGGATCGGAGGAGCTCTGGCTGTGGATACTTCCAGGGACTCCATCGAGCTGAGCCTTGCGCACTTCGAGAAGACTTGCGTGGACGCAGGCTTGGCTGTTGGGGCATCCGAAGTTCCCTCGAAAAGCTCCTCAGCCTAAGCCGCAGAACCCTTGAAGTAGCCCCACAGCACGCATGCATGGCCTCAGGGCTTAGAGCTTGAGGGCTTTGGGGCTTGAGAGCTAAGGATTTGGGGCCTGGTGTTGTCTGTCTTGGGAATCAGCTGTTGCACGCAGAGCTTTTTCAGGGTTCTTGGTTTTGCTAGGCCTGGGGTTGTTTAGGGCACACAGGGGTCTTGTCTTAAGGTCGGTCACCAAGAGCTCAGATGCTTTGAAATCCCAACGCCCTCAACCTTAAGCCGCACTTGGTTTACAAACAGAGAAAAGCAAGAGCCTCCCCCAGTTCCCCCACCGAAGCTCTAAGCCGAAAGCCCCAAAACCCCTCGAAGGCGTGAAGGTCCTGGCAGAAAGCCTCCCCCCGAACATCGAGAACTTGAAGCTGAGCTTCGAAGGCAGCTCTTGCTTCAATTTGAGGGTTCCCCAAGAGAGGGGTTCCGTGGAATTCAAGGTTTGTTCCGGCTGCTTGAGGGAAAAGCTGAGTTTTGGGCTTTCGGCTGAGCCATTTCGGTTGGTCTTCTAAACGTTATAAGCCCCCTAGACCCTAAAGCCTAAAGCCCTAAGCCTTTAAACCCCCAAACCCCAGAGTAGGCTTGGAGCCGAGGTTGCATTCAGCTGACGGACGCCTCCCTGCGTGGTTTGGCATTCCACCTCCCAAAGGTTAGGCGTCTGGGTTGCAGAGCAGACAGGATTCATTCAGGTTTAGGGTGTGGGGTTTAGGGTTTTAGGGCCATGGAACTATGAGGGTATTTTTCGCGGGTTCCATAAGATAAGGTAATTGTAAGGGTTCAGTTCAGCAACGGCTTGACATGGTCTAGGAAGGGGATATAGCAAGCGTTTGTTTTGAGGCTTTGGTCAGGACTTTAGGTTCAGACACGTTTCAGGGTTTAGAGTTTTGGTTCAAGGGCCCAGGGTTTAGGTTTAGGGGTCTTGCTTGTAGAACTATGTATGTTTCAAGCAGAAGGCTTGACTTGTTCGTCTGCAGGGATTGGAATCCAGAGTTTCGGGTTTAGTGCTTTAGAGGTTGAGGACAGGTAACACGAAAGTAAGTTGCCTTCATATGCCTCCGTATAGACCCTTGAACTTGCCGGATACTTCTGAAAAGAACCCCAAGAAATCACACGTCTGAGCCAAGTCCGGAGCCCAGGACCTTGTACCTCGATTTCGTGGGCTGCGAGAATCTGACGGATGTGGGGCTGAAGGCAACGTGGAGTCTGGCAGAGAGCAGTCCCGACCCCAAGCCGTCAAATCCTCGAAGAAATTGAAATCCTCAGCATGTAGGACCTTATACGCTGTAAGTCAGAAGCTTGTTTGCTAAGCGTAGATTTAGAATTTGCACCTCAACCGTGACATGTCCCTGGGCAGGCGCTTGCTGAGAGTCTGCCGGACACCTTGATGGAGCCGCATTTGCACTTTGCGGTATCTCTCCGAGTATACGGAGAGGGCTTTGTGGTTTGGGGACGCTGAAACCCTACACAACACTTACAGAACCCTTGCCAAAACTCGCGTATAGAGCCCCTTGACGAACCCAATAAAACCCTCAAAGAGCCCAGGTCCTCGTAGAACCCATATGGCCACATGGCACCCTTGTAGAACCTTTATACTTTAAAGCAGCCATGGAAACGGCCCTATCGTCTAGCCGAACCCAGGAGTTGGAGTTGCACTTTGCTGGCTGCCATCGGCTGAACTTTGCCGGCCTCGATGCCTGGACTTGGGTTTTTGCTTCAGAGTTTGAGTAGGGCTGGGGGGTTTATGTAAGGGCTGAACGGGAATGCGCACGGTCTCGCCGGAATCATCGGGCGAAAGCACCGAAAGCACCCCTCAAGGCGGAAACCCGTGCTTACACACAAGCACTCTCAAAGTGCTTCCCATGTGTCTTGAGGTTTCGGTGATTTAGGGTTCCTAGGCCACAAGAGCAAAGCCCGACAAAGCTCAAGCTACTGTCTCTGCCACCAAGGAAGCTTTGAGCAAGAAGCTCCAGGCTACCAACTCTTTGCGTGAGCTGCTGGGATTGAGCCTTACAGCTGAGGGTTTGGGGCATCCTGGGGCGCTGGGTTGGCCTCGAGGGCTCTTCACGCTCGGACATGCAACAAGGGATCGGTTGCCGATTGCTGGTCGAGTTACTTTTGGTTTTGAGGTTCAGGGGTTGGGAATTTAGGGCTTGACGGTAATCGGAAAGCACAAGCCAAGACGATCAAAGTGGGGCAATAGTGTGTCGGATTTGCAGGTATAGGGTTTGAGGTTCAGGGCTTAGGGTCTTAAGGCTTTCGGGCTAAAGAGTTAGCGCAGTCCGTGGAGCGCCAAACCTCAGAAAGTTCCTGGACCTAGAGAATCCCACCAAAATCCCTGTTCGCTTTAGGCATTTTTGGCCTTCGGGAGCTTGCACGATTCAACGGGTCTTCGAACCCTGCGTAAGTGCATGGGCTACTGTCACTGTGCCTCTGTTGAGCGCGCTCGGTATGGCTGGCGAGGAGCGTGCAGGAGTGCAGCTGGGAGGGTAATGAAGCCTTGAGTAGGTCTCCCAACCACATGAGCCTTAAAACCCGAAGTTCCAAACCGTAAGCCCTAAAAAGCAAGGGAGCCCCTCCTTTTGGGAACCCCTACTCCGAGGCTCAAGGTGACCTACGCCGGAACGCTCGTGAACCGAAACTTCTCGAGCAAAGCCGAGCTACGGGCTTTCGCTTCTCGGTTTCACCAGGGTTTTGGGCTTGAAGGCCACAGGGTGGCGGCCGTGGGCCATGCCCTATAAACCCTATAATGCACTGTAACAAAGGAAGGGATCCTGCAAACACCTTTTTGGCTTGGGGTACAAGTATAGGTCTTCGGTTGACTGGCTCTGTTTGATCGAGATGCGCGACAAGTCGCGGAGCCGGTTGGCCGTGTTGTTTTCGGGAAGATCGGAAAGCTCTGCCCTATGGCCCTATGGACGATGGAGTTGTTCATCGCCCCCTTGCACAGAAGCTATATAGGTCTGCTGTGCAAAAATCACAAACCCCACGCTAAATTCACTAAGTCGATGGAATCGTCGAAGGGTGTTTTAGTTTCAGGCAGGACGGTCAGGGAGAGCCCTTCGACCTTGCGGAGGGCGTTGATTCTGGTGCTTGTGGGCTGATCTAGGCCCTACAAACGTAAAGCCCTAAACCCAAAACCGTTTCTGCTGTTTCGTGAGGCTTTAGCCCTATGCAAAGGCCTCGACTTTAGGCGGGACCCCGGAAGCCGACACTAAGCCCCAGACTCCCAGACCTGCAACTCTGAACCCAAGCAGAGACCATAGCAGATAGCACCTGGGGCCTTGCGTGCCGAGGTACGGAAACAAGGCACCGCGTAGATCTCGGTGAGTGGCCGGTGCCACTGGTATTGAACGTCGAATCGCTGTAGGGTAAGAGTTTGTATTTAAAGTGTCCATGAACTTCGAAGAAGTTCCCTTTTTCCGCTGGCCAGTGGATGTTGCAAAGGCAGCTCTGGGAAACGCAGCGACAAAGTGCCCGTTACCATCGCCCTGAAGTTGCCAGTGGCCTAGGCGCGAAGACCCGACTTCGGCATGAAGCCCTACACATGATTTGATGTTCGACTGCAGGCGTGAGGGTATAGGGTTTCCATTCCTGTTGGGTGTTTGCTCGTGCTTTCGGGGTGCAGGCACGTGTCTGATGCCTGAACCCCGAAAAAACACAGATCCTGATTCCGTTGCGCGAGGTGTCGCCCGGTCGGATTATTTGCCTCGAGAGGGTCCTTTAGGAACGGATCCTCGAGGCGAAAAAAAGGCTCAAGGCCTTGCGGTGCAGTCTCCAAGATGGTGCCGGTCTGGCCCCTGAGCCCCCAAAAGGCCGAAACCTTATAGGGTTCAGTGTTTCAGTCAGCGCCTGGGTATCGGGGAAAAGGCTACTGTTGCTGTTCGGGTTTAGCTTTATGGCAAGCATTGATGTAGCTTGAGGGCGGTGTGCGGAGTCAGCAATCTTCCCGGCGCTGGACGCATGACTCAGCCGAAACTCCACAAGGTCAGCCGCCGTAACTAGGCTTCATACCCCATACTCCCTATCCTACCGTCAACCTGGACACCGTCAACCTGGACACCCTCAACCCCAAACCCTGAAAATGCAAGTCCAACAACCCTGCGTCATAGGCTGCAGCTAAGCACGCTCTCTTGAAATGCTTTGACAAAACCTCCGAACAAGCCCCGAGTTCAGGGTGCTTGGGGTCGTTTGGATTCAGATTCAGAGCCTATGCTGCTGTAGCTTAATAATACCGTCGCCTTTCGCTTCGTTCTAAGGGAGTCCAAAGCTATGGCAGGCAACCCGGCGTTAATAAGGTCCAGGGTTTAAGGTTTGGTGTCGAGATTTTAGGGTTAAGCCTGTCTTTGGCATCTATACCTGGGGGGTGCTCCTTTAGCCTTTTATGTGTCAGAGCCCTGCTGACCCCACAGCGGCATGCCGGGTGAGGCCCGATCGAAAAACTCATCATCAAGCTATGCAGGATCACGCAAAGAAGGCTTGTATTTTCAGGAACAGGCCCTGACCGGATCCACCGACTCACACCGCATCCCTACAGTCCGGCAATGCGTGCAGTCCGGCGCTGTGCGCAGCACTTGCAGGGTTCACCCAAGTCCCCGCAAGAAAGTCTCACTGCATTTCGTGTGCCTGGCAAGCCTGTTTCACCCGCGGAGGCGACGGGCAATTCCCCCCTCCAACAAAAACGGCCACACAGCTGTCACAGTGCAGGCAGAGAGCTCCTCGATCAAAAAGGACGACGGAGCCGACTCATAGAACGAAGACGCGCCAGATCGAGCTCTAGTAGGGTTGAGCTTGCTATGTGTACATCCGATCATTCAGCTGTCTAAGGGTTCCTGGTATTCGCATATATGACACGCGCCAGATTACGAACATGATGTGAGGATGGTGAGACACCAGGTTCACAGCATCTCCGTGATGCTGGGCGTCGCAATCGTGTTTCCGAAACCAAAGAAGCCAGGTACATGTGGGCTCGTTGCCTCAACCCTGATGATCCTATCCTTGCTCTGTAGGCCTTAGACCTGGATATGCCGCGGTTTCACCTGTGCCCCAAACCACAGGAACTCATGAACGCGTGCCCACGAATTTCATTCAAATCCGTCAGCCCAAATACCTCGACCTCAATCTTTCGAAAAACCTCATGTCCTGCACTCCTGCACCGTAGGACCCCTGGAGGCTGCCATGAACCTCACACCCGAAAGCCCTGACACCCGCTATGGAAACACTCGCAGCCCCAAAACATCGTCGAGCTTGCAGGGTTGTGTCGCTTTAGGGCAGCCTACCCTGCCTGAGGCGCTGGTCACTCACTTGCGCCGAATGCCGAGCGACGTTTCGAAGTGGACCCAGCTGAACAAAATCTGCTTCCGGACATGCCTCCGTGACTGTAAGATGAGAGCGACAAAGCACAGAAGTCACACCGACGCAGGCTGACGGGGCCACGCAGAAGAAATCATGCAGCCAACTTTTCTGATGCTGCATGCTCTCCGCCTTAGTGGCAAATGCCCCTCCGCCAAACATCGTGCCCGGGCGGCACGACTCCTGGCGGTTTGTTCCGCTGCTCCATGCGACCGGGGGGGAGGTTGACCGACGCTGAAGTTCCGCACGATTGAGGGGTGCCTGATTTTCGACAAGATCGTTGCGGTTCGCAGGGAAGCCCCTTTACAGGAACCACCAGTTTGTTACGCGTGTTGCGTACAGCACTGGCATCCGATCCGAGCTTGAGACACCGAGCCCCGCCCCGACGCAACGTCCGCATCGTGACGCAGATGACGCCAACAAAAAGTCCGTGCCGTGAGACTCTCGCGCCCGAGGTGCTCCAGCGTGGAAACGATCAGGTTATATATCACGTTCCACCCGGAGCTGCAACCTTCGCGGCCGAAATCGCTGCAGACTGCGCCCACACATATCCACCTGACCGGCGCAGCGTGGCATGCAGCCCCCCATGCACTGCACCTCGAAGCGGAGCTCCGCCGCAGTGAGTGTGTAGATGTCTTGCATGTCTCGCAATCCCCGCCGCGTCAGCTCCGAGGGATCCTGCAGAGTTCACATTTCGCACATCGGCTTGGAGCACCGGGCGACGCAAACGAGCCTCAGCCCTGGCCAACCTGGTGAGCTTTCCGCAGGGCCAACACGCTTATCCGGCTAGCCGCTATACGCTTGCGAAACCCGTCGCGGCGACCGCCCGAACCCCAGGAAAAACCTTATCGACTTGCGCGCCTCTGCAATTGACGCCGCCTAACCCTTGTTCAACTCTGCATTGATCGCCTCAGTGCCAACGTCTGTCGTGCATGAAAAAGTGAAGCCCGTGGCCTGCCAGGCTGCATGTGTCAGTACTGCCGGATGCAGAAAAGAAATGCCATTTCTCATAATGCAGCAGCCTGCAGACTGGCCTCTTCTGCATGTCCCGGAGTACCGGAAGCCATATGTGGCCGCCATTCCGACAATAAAGTTCGGGCACATGGTGACGCTGTTCAAACTTCAGCTGAACTTCAAGGTGGCGTCCGAGCTTGAGCTGAACATAAAAAATGTGTCTCGTGATGGGTGCATCCGAGCGAGTCGTGGCATGCATGCTGGCGCACAATTTCACGGTGAGTTCAAGCGAGCCGGAGCGCCGTTCTCGTAGTTTAGAGCTCGCCCTGAGTCAGCGTGCGAAGGAAGCTGGACGCATTTGACGACGTACAGTACCCGTGCTGTTTGCCTCGGCGGGCCACTTACCTCTTGTATTCGCGATTGTCTATGGCTCCCGCACCGCGTACGCCCACACAATGCAAGAGGGAGTACTCTTGGGCCAGACCTGCCTTCGCTGAATAATGTAGTGCGCAATCGCCCTGCAGGCCGACAGCCAGCTCCGACCGCGTGCCCACCACGAGCGTGTTCGGGACCGAGGCTGGTAGCATGATCAGCCGCAGTGCGCTCACCGGAACGTAGTTTATGCAGTTAATACGGGCACGAGCATGCCAATGAGCTGACCCACGCTTCCTTTTTGAGCTGCCCTTCGCTGCTTGCCCTTCCGTGCACACGGTGGATCTTACAACGCGTCGAGGTACTGGCGGTATTATGTGCGAGCAGAACAAACGCCACTTTCTTGCGACCGGCCGTACAACGCATATTTTGTGATTCCCACGGGGCGGTTTCATGGCATTGCTGCGCAGTGTTCGTGTCGACACGTGGCCGGACTTGAGGAAGAGGTGTTGTACCCGATATGAGTTATGGTCAAAATTATCGTTTATGTATTTTAGTGCAGAGGGTAGTTGTGGCGCCAAAACCCCGAGGATCGATAGGGGACGCGCTAAAACGATAACCTATGATAAGATGGGCTAGCAGAAGCATGCGCCGTACTCGGATTTGAGCTACCCCTTCGAAGCGGAATTAGCATGCAAAGTATTGCCTAATAGTCTGTGCCTACGGCAAAGCGACCGACACGCAAGCTTTCAGATGCGTGCACGGAACGTCCATCGATTCGAAGCTTAAACTTGTGTGCGGATTGTTTCGAAAAAGGCTGTAAGACTGTGCGCTGAAAGTTTGTTTTGCATACGTTCTGCAGGTTTTCAGGTTTCATGTCAGATGTGGATCGATAACCAGATCGATAACCGGTCGATACCGCAAACGCGTCAGAAACGTGCTATACAGCCCATGGCTCATTTAGGTACTTGTCGCACTTGAAAGTATGTTTGCGTACGAGGGTCTGGCCGTGTCATGGGGAAGACGTCGTGCTACTCCTGCTCGTGCTACTGCTACTGCCATTGCAACTACTACTACGACTATTACTACCACTACCACCGCTACCACCACCACGACGACGACTACTACTATTGTTGCTACTGCTGCTACTAGTCCTACTACTACTACTACTGCTGCAGCTGCTGCTACTACTACTGCTGCTGCTGCTGCTGCTACTACTACTACTACTACCACTACTACTTCTACTACTACGACGACGACGACGACTACTACTGCTACGGCTTCTAGTTTTTGGTACTCGTACTATGGTACTAGTACTACTACGATTACTACGACGACGACGACTACTACGACTTCTTCTCCTGTGTTCTCTCTTGGAACTCGTCACTTGTACTCACGAAACGCAGTAACTCCCAGTACATCTCATATAGCTTAACAAGTCTAGTTAGTCGTATGCTCCTGGCAGGTGCACGAGGCAAAAACCTCGAGGATCGATAGGGGACACGCTAATTCAAAATCAAAAGCAGCATCAACACGTAATTTTAACGCCGACTCATGAAAAAGGGAAGAAGACGACCTTGCTTCCCACATGCAGCAAGCAAATTGCCGCGCGCTGGCTTCTGCCCGCCGCGTAAAGCTCGCCTATGGCCATGATGGCCTTCAGGGGCGGCAGCTGCAAGGTGTGCATGGGTCTTGCAAACAACTTGATAAATCCCGTCTTCAGCCCCTGCCAACGGCAGATACGGCAGTTATGTCAATGTCCCTTCTGTCCCAGTCAGTGCACGCACCGTGTCTCGGCTTTTTTTGGGTGCATGATGCTCTACATTCCGCGAGCGAGTTCCATGGCGACCGAGTGCAACAGAAGTCTGCCGCTTGATTTCCAGCTTGCAGAGAACAACAAAACATTAAGAAAACCATGATCGTTTCTAGCCTTCCCATCACCACCCCCCTTTGCACTTGAAAACATAGGAGGTCACATGCTGAAACACCTCGGGCCTTTGCCGGAACATCAGCGGCGTGATGTCCACGGGGTATAAATTTCAAGGGTCAGTGTTTCAGGCCTACTTCGGTGCGTCAGCCGATCAGCCAAGTTACCGTACACCGTATATACACCCGGAAGCGCTGAACCTCAAATTCCAAACCCGAACAGAAAACTGCTATGGGGCCTGCGCTTGCGAAAAGGCAGAGCGTAGGCGTTTTTTTCTATCATGGTATGTTGGTGTTTGAAAATGGTTCCATCATCTGTTCTGCTTACGCGTTCGTTGTCATGTAACCATACCTGTTGCTTGTTGTTACCGTTGTGTGCGAATGGTTAAACAGTTCTGTCGCTTAGAACCAATGCTGTGTGTATACACACGGCCGGAGCTTATAAACAGGGCTGGTGTTTATGAACGACAGTGCTGCGAAGGGGTCGGGCTGGAGGTCCTGGGCTTGTGCTTGGAAACTTGGTGACCTTAATCTCTCCCGAGCCCTTTCGTGCAACCCACGCCTTGACGAGCCTGCTGCCGGCGAACCGGTAAGGTTTAGTCCCGATGCCCCCAGCGGTTACCCGAGGTGCCTCCCTGACCTTCGCGCTCGCCGGCTCTTGTGGATGAGTGTGCTCCGGAAGAGCCGCTGATGGCGCCCTTGATTCCCGACCTCGGTGGTGCGCTAGCGTCGCCTGTCGCCCCCGAGGCCTTGCCTACGAAGGAGGGAGGCCGCAGAGGCTTGCAAAGCCCTCGACAGTGGAATTGCGTGCAAGCTCTGCGCTCTTCCGTGCTAAGTTTGAAGCCTTGGAGGACTTGCTATTTGCTGTATCCCGAGTTGTGCGCATGAAGCTGAGCCGTCCTTGCCACGCGCTCCCTTTTGACTCCGATCGGATGAAGTTGGTAGGCGAGCCCTCCTTCTTCGATCCCCAGCCTTATTTGAACAACCACTCCCGAGCGATCTGTGGGAGCCCGGCCCCTCCGGCCTTCCGCGTTGAGATCCCCGAAAGCGTGGCGATCCCTCGTCCGTCGGAGAAACAAACAAAGTTTACGGCCCTCCCGACGACGGGACCGAGCTCTCCAACCCATTGGAGCGTGCGGCAACGCCACGCGCCCGCCCGCTTCAGATGGATGCTGGATTGAAGTCGTGCGAGCGGGATCTGGCAAGACCCGCAGGCGGCGCACATACCCCCGCGCTCAGGTAAGCCTTCGCGATCCTTCGCGGTGAGGTCAAGGCACATACCGTGAAACCGGAAGGGGCACACAGGTTGCGGGCGCTTGTATGATGCTGTGTTTATTTCATGTTTGTTGTTTTGATTGGTTTTTCCTCGAGCCTGTTTCCAATGCGGGATGCTGCACAGCACTTCCGGTTGAGGCTCGCTCTGCCAACGAAGCGTTTTTCAGGGCGCATCGAGGTGCCTATCGACGGGTTTGGCATGTGCTACGTGCTCTTCCGCCCAATGGTGCAATGTCGCAGATAACGTTATGTCATATCACCAAGTGGACCAAGAGGACTGCCTAGGAACGACCGTGGGTCACGGTCAGAACTGTGAAACAAGCTGTGCGAAGAAGGGGATGTGTGGATGCCACACATCGTGCAACTATGTACGAACATCAACCGCACCACAATGCATCACATCTCACACGCCTCTGCGGCTTGGCAAACGGTAGCCACAAACTGCACATTGTACAAAATCTGTCGTGCGGTGTTGAGTCCAGCACGAGTGCTGAAAAGGGTTCGCAAACACAACGTTGGGTTCACGCCAAGTTGAGATCGCCATCTACGTCTGAATACGGCGCGCGCGCTACATTCAAGCAATGCATGGCTCAAAGTGTGTGGGCCACACGCACAAAATCGGCATGTTGCCGGTCCCATGTTTGAATGACGTGCCGCACGACCACCGTTGAAGCAATGATGCCCACATCGAGCTCCGCGAGGAGACAGGGGAAAGGTGCCGGCTGTAAACTGTGTGGTGTAGATGCGGCCACGGCTGCAATTCAGCATACGAGGCGAGCGACTCCGTAGCACGAAGTGTCGCCGAGTACATTGCATGCGAATGCTGATAAACCACCGTTTTCACAAGTTGAGTGTGTTGTGCTGCCACAAGCATTGGCTCGATTGCGAAGCGGGTGCACGACAGCTCTCGTCACCGGTTGCCGCTCGTGCCACCCTTACATTGATGTAAATGAACGTCGTTTTTAGCAGCAGACAATCGATCATTCGACGCTCAGGTTCCCGATTCTACACATGGAAGCGTTTGCAGAAGGGCGTGTGGAGCAGCGGCTCCAAGCAGCTTTGGAACGGGTTCGAGTCATACTGGATGCAACTAAAGATCCACAAGCAGCTGGCGACGTCCACCATCAGCCACCTGGCGGCGACAGTTGCCCGTGGCATGGGAGAAGGCGAGGTAACACGAAATACGTCTAGATACACATTGGTTGTGGGCAATCGACACAACATGTAACCAGATCCTGGGCCACCTCTGATTATGTGCGCATGTTTGGCTATGTTTGTTTGATGTTGTTGCAGCGTTTTTTCGGCAATGTTCATAACTTTGGCGGAGCACCCGAGTTGTGTAATCAGGTATGAAGACAAGTACCTGCTGGTGGAGGCGAGGTGCCATGCGGGCTTGCAGCTTCACACGCCTTGTGGTGCCTGTTCTGTTTGCCGCTGTTCTTCAGGGCGTGACCAATGCAGCAATTGCATCGCAACTGAACTCGTTCGGCGCCTTGGGCCTCACCATGCAGCACGTGCAGAAGCTTCAAGAGTGGTCCAAAGAAAAAGTCGTGCCTTGGCTTGAACAGTGCAGGATTGTGAAACGTTCAACGTCCTGTCGGACAGACTTGGGTTTAGAGAAACTGCTGCGGCCCCGTGATGCTTTCACGACGAATAGGCTTCGTGTCCATGTGATTTTATTGGTGTGGACCCTTGGATTGGCGATCCGCCTGCGCACAGGTGTCGTTCCAATTCATCGCCGAGGAGGCATGTAGCTACCTCCGGGAGGAAACGCGCGAAGAAGAGGATCCGACAAGGTCCGCTTGCAGTGCGTTTTGAATGCCACTACGGAAAAACTACAACAGCAACCGTAAGAACGACAAATTGTGTTGTGGACACCTTGGATTGCAATTGCTTTCGTAAAAAAAAAATCATCACATAGGACACTCGCAATGTCGTCGTTTAGAGTGGAGATGAATGGTTTGAGGATGTTGGTGTCCGGTGTTATGGACCATTGCGGTGTCAGTTCCGTTGACGCTACAGACCAGAGTTTTCCTTGAGACTGAAGACGGTCACAGAATAGGTTCGGTGTTGTAATCAAACCCTATGACCAAAACATGATTGTAATCAAACCCGACGACCAAACCATGATTGTAATCAAACCCGATGACCAAACCATGATTTGACCATATTTGACCAGTGTGCCGCGAAGTCAGCTAAGGCATGTCGAAGAGGTTTCTGTCCGCGGTGCTTTGCAGGCGGCGTTCACAAGCAAGGTGGCGAGATGGGGTCAAGCACAAATGAGGGTTTTTCCGAAAATGAGGGGTACCGTATTTGGGGTCCTTATAGTAAGGATCCTATTATTTAGGGCACTATATTAGGGTCCCCTATTTTCGGAAACCACCAAATGTGCGACTGAGCACATGACAGATGGGTGCAGCAAGATTTTCCAAACTTACCTGTGTGAGGCCCAAAGCCCCACGATGAGCCGAACCTTGAACCAAAAGTTGCAGGTGCAAAGCCGTTTTGTCAGGTGGTTACGAAGATAACAGAGTACTTCTGGAAGTTCGAAGCAAAGTATGTGACTGGATCGCATTCGTTAAGGTGTGACCAGGGGTATTGACGGCAAACAAAGTTCAGCAGCATCAACAAGATGTTATTGTGAAGACAGCTAAGGAGCTTCTGGCAATCAGAGGAGTTGGCGAAACTGCAGATGACCGGCTGTGCTTGATGACGCGCACAGGAGTGTTTTGCACCAGAGAGGTATCCGTGCCATGTTCGTGGGTTGCGTAAGAATGTATGGCAATGCGTGGCCAAGTGGCCGTTATTCTGCCATGTGTGAGTGTCGGAGTTGATAAAGTCAAACATTTCCAGGACAAGCAGAACTGATAACATCGGCGAAGCAATCACCGCGACCAGAGGTTTCGCGGGGTTTTCGGGAACAGGAAAGCAACTGCCCATGCGTGTTCTCGCAATGGTTGGTGCAGCTGAAGTTTCTCGTGAGGTGAAGAAGCCGGCAGTCAAACTGCAGGTGAACCGTGGCTGATTGTCGTGGTTGCATAGCTGGAAAAGTCGTGCACTGTGGCGCACTCAACTTGTGTTGTGTCGCTTGTATGTACTCGCACACTTCTTGTCACGGGACGCTCCAGCCCCGCCCATCACTGGACGTTCTTGAAATCAGGAATGTGAATTGGCTTTTCCGCAATTTGAAGAGCGACAAGGCCAGCAGCGGCGATTGTGTATTCGACAATCGTGTTTATGAGTTTATGTTATTGGTATTTGGTTTTGGTACATGCAGCTCGTGCGTGCGTATGTGTGTGGGTGTCTCTTTGTAAAGCCTTTCGAAAAGCAAGCCGAAGCCTTAAGCACTCGAGCCTCGCCTAGCTTTCCCGCCGACAGATGAGGCTCGCCTTAGAGTTCGCTGACCGACACTCAGAAGAGGGGTGCTGTAGGGTTTTGGGGCAGTCAAGACAGGTAATCCTGATGCACCTGCACAGAGTTGGGTGAACCCGAAAGGCCGTGATGCCAGGATCTGGCTAGTCCCCAAGCCCAGCTGCAAAAGGACAGGTAGTCGCAGGTTCGGAGCCGCAAGGCTGCCACTCATCTCGTCGCCGTGCCGCCCAACCAGCACCTGACATTCCTGAAGAAGAAGAGCCCTTCAAACCAGAATAGGTACACATGCACCACAGCAAACGGACAGAACATGACGGGAGGCGCATGCAAGCGCTGTGCAGGTCGTGCCTGGTTTCATTGTGAACCGACTGGCCAAAGACTGCAAAACCCCGAGACGCAACGAAGATGTCCAGCAGGCACCATGGCTTTCGAAACTTTGGAGGATGGGTTTCGGAAGTCTAGGATCTAGGCTTTCCTGCAAGCTTAGGGCATGGGTTAGGGCAAGCTTAGGGCAAGGGTTAGGAAGGGAATTTGAGGCTTAAGTTTTGATGTCAAGCTTTTCTCCGGCTGTGTGCATGCAGATAGCGCCCAAGCCGCAGCAAGACATGTGTGGCGACCGTATGCAAAAGTGTCCTAGGTTTGTTTTAGATCTACTTGCCGCCAGCTTTTTCTTCTTATTCTGCTTCTTCTTGTCCTTGCAGCGGGTGGATTCCGTTATCGTTATGGAGAGATCAGTGTACAGATGTTGAGCCTATGTCAGTGCAGCAGGGCAGTTTCGGGTTTGGGGTAGAGTTGAGGGGTTTAAGAATTGTCGGCCTCAAGGGTTGACCTGTGCAGATGTAGGGTTGAAAGTTCTTGGCGGTGAGGCTTTATGAACTTTGTATTTGGGAAGTTCAGGTCAGGCTGCAGACTAGCAAAGAGAACCCAATCGTACAGCTACGCCAGCTGGCCAGCGACATTTGGGAATCATCCAAGGCCGAAGATTCATGGTACAAGGTTCATCGCAAGGGTTGGGGGTCCCAAGAGAACCGGCTTGGGGGACTTTGCTGCTGACGGCCAGATTGAACACGAAAGTTTACTGTTTCTAGATTCTTCTGTGTCGATACCAGCCGCAGCCTGACAGCTGTAATTTTGAACCGAGGCATACTACCACTGCGAGCGCGTGGCCGTTTTCGCCAAGCAGGTATCTAGTGGCTCGGAGCATGACCTGGGAGAGGCAAATAGCCGGAGCCTTCAGCACATTACCGTAAGCCCGCAAACTACCAGGACAGACTTTGGTAAATCCTGACACCCGCCTTTTGTTGTGAATCATGCATGCAAAAATGTGAACTGTGAACACGAAGTGGCTTTGTAAAACACACCACAAAAGCCAACCAACTGACTTTCGCACCGCCAGACAAAGGAGAGAGAGAAAAACAACCCAACTCATTTGCTACGGAGGCTATCTCTCTGGGCTCTTCCAGATACAAACCGCCGCCAAGAAGTCCTTGGACCTCGCAGCACTCCGAGGCTCGTTCTCAAGGAGGTTTTGGGGTTGTTCTTCGGGGTTAGAGTTTTGATGTATTTGAGGGCATTTAAGGATATTTAGGGTGCTCTGGCGGGCTAATGCATCGCTTTGAGGGGTTCTTTGGAGTTTCAGTCGTGGGGTTAAGGCTTTTTGGGGGCGCGGGGTGAGTTCTGAAAGCTTTTCTCAAGGATTCACAATTTGCTTTCTTTTCTGGCATTTACGTGCATTGAAAGCTAGCTGGCGACACGTGGTTTCTAACAGATGTGAGGATCGGGTGTAGGGCCTATTGCATATAGGCCATGAAGGCAGGGGCTTGTAAGGAGGTTCGGGATTGGTGGCATGTAGGGCGCCCTAAATCCCTACACTGCTGTCTCACCTTCAGCCTTTACATCTTACAGCTCTGCACCCCTAAACCCCCATAAAATCATATTCTGCTGCAAAACTTGCAAGCACTGAACCTGATAACCACTTTCAGGTACGCAGAATTCACCAGGATGTGACTTATCTCCCTGCTTCGTGTACTCAGCCATGCAGGAGGCAAAATAAATTATTTTATGACGACCTGTGAATGGCTTGACAAAGCCCTATACCCTCCGTGCTTTGTGGAACCCTATAAGTCTTCTTTCGAAACCCCAAACCGTCTCTACTGGTCGCCGGACCGCCTTTAGGGGTTTAGGCTTTGAACCTCAGTACGGGTTCAAAAAGGTAAACAACGGCTTTGAGGTTGTATTTAAAGTTTAAAGTTTGGAATTCTGCAAGCGCTGCACCCGTTTGGGGGTTCAGGTCGGAGCGGGTCGTTTCGTTGACGGTGTTTCTGTTTAGCGCCCCACCCACAAAGTCCCAAAGTCACACGAACTCTACACCCGGGAGTTTGGAGCCCTTTTGCAGAGAGGTTTCGATGCTGCTTCGTTTGGGTGCAGTGGTTTTGCTTTGGTTGTTAGCGAAAGAAACTCAAGGCTCAAAACCTAAAGCCTGCTGACCTGCGTTTTGTGGTGGAAGCTTTGGCTTTGATTGTTTAGAGTCGAAGACCTTAGAAGCTGCCCCCACCCTGCAATAGTGACTATAAGGCTATAAGGATTATATGAGGGCCCTACTATATTCCTATTATACCACTATTACAGGGTGGGGGCCCCTTCTAAGGAAGACCAGAGAACTGCTGCAGACTTTGCAGCTGATCCTGCCTCGGCAGGAGATGACAGCGTTTTCAGCCCGGTCCTTCCTGTAATGGTCCAGACGCATGGTGGGCACAGAGGGCTTCATAGGGAAGTCTGAATTGTAGTATATAGTATCCCGTTAGAGTCCCAGTATTGTTAGACTATACTATACTCCATCTATCTATCTATATAAATATACATATATATATATGTAGGTTGTATAAATTGTATATATGTATACGCAGGTAAGTTATATGTATACACATTATATACTACCCCCCAAGGCCCGCCTCTCATGATGAAGGCGCCCCATATTAGCCGTAATTTATGGGGCTTCGGGGCTCGAGTCGCTTCAGCCTTGTTGCAGGGTTTGGGGACTCCCAAACCTCTCATTAGATCATGAAGGTTTGGGGTTTAAGGTTTAGGGTTTAGGGTTTTATCAGGGTTTAGGGTTGAAGGTTTTGGGCTTAGGGTTTAGGGTTCCATTAGGGTCTGGGGTTTAAGGTTTAGGGCTTAGGGCAACTCGACTCAACTCGACCGCGGCTTATTGCTTGAGGGATTTAGGTGTATGGGTGTCAGGAAAGAGCGATCCTTGACATGGGTTACTTCATTACCTAGTAAGAGCCAGTATGCTGCAACATTTTGACTAATAGCCCTGTTTCTATGTGTAGGAGTTCCAGCAGTTAAAATCGGGATGCATGCTCACAGCCCGAAAAGCGAGTTTGTGCTCTTGCTGTTTGCAACCGGCAATTACGTGGCCGAAGGAGGTTCGCAAACTCCGAGGCCGGCGATTTAGTCACCGGTCCAGGCTCTCAGAGGCGAAACTTGAAACCCGCATCCCAAAGTCTCGATCCCCAGCCTAAACCCCAGAAACCCCAAACACTCTTCCTGAGCACTCCGGCGTTTTCTGAAAGGAGTTCGAAAGCGAAAGCTTTTCTGAGAGTGAGGGGTAGCTGTCCGTCAGCCCTACCAATCGGAGAAAGGTGACGCAAAAGCTTGATTTTCTGAATCTAAATGCCTTAATCCCCCTGTCGGGACTCTGGCCTTTCACCTTTTACCTTGCTCCTTGAACCTTCCTCCGTGCACCTTCACACCTCCCAAATTAAGCACGCATCCTGAGCCTTACCCCTCCCCTCCCCACACCGAGAACCGAAGCCTGAACCCTAGAACGCTTAAACCGGCCGAAACCTGATCGCTTTCACCCAGAACTTTCACGAACCTCTACTTTAGGCCTAAACCCCAGATCCCTGAACAGAGTTGTCTTGGCTCTTGTCGGTGCAATCGTGAAGATTCCACACACAGATCGCAACCATTCCGATGCTGTCCCCTTCACATTCGCTAGGGCCGTCATCGAATGTCACCATATTTCACCCCCTTGCATGCGATCTGCCGCTGGTATTCCAGATATGTTGTTGATGCACATGTGGACTTCAGGAGGGGAGTATACTGTTGGAAGCAGCTTGAGTGCTCTGTTTGATAGTGCCTCGCCTGGATTGTCCGAGTGTGAGCGCCAAAGCCTTAACTTGCAACCCAAAACTCTCAACCTCAAATCATCCCAAGGCCCCAAAGCTTTCAAGCCCCTCAAGCATCCTGGTCCTAACCCCACCCCGAACCCCAAAGCTCTCCAAAGCCTTCAGCAAAAAAGGAACCCTTGAGTGTTCCTCGAAGGGTTCCTTGAAGGCCCGAACATCCCCTAAACCACCCCAAAGCCTAAACCCCTAAACCCTAAACCCCTAAACGAAGTCCCACATGAAGTCCCCAAGCTTCAAACGAGCCTCCCGGGGCCGAGGAGCTCCCAGGCGGCGATCGAAGATCTGGGTCCTGGCGGTGAGGTCCCGGGTGGATGACGGGTCTTTGGGGCTTTTGAGGGTTTTGGGGTTTTGAGGGTTTTGAGGGTCTTTGGGGTTTTTGAGCTGGTTTGCGGTTGTCTGGTGTTTCCGGTCGGGTTTTGGGGTGTAGGGTTCGAATGCCAGAGAGAGAGAGACAGAGAGAGAGGGTTTGAAGGCTTTTGGGGACTGGTCAGGCAATTCTCGGATCTCGCTTTGGAAGATCAGGGCCAATTAGGGCCAATCAGGGGCTTGAGAGGTCATGCTGTGGGTTTGTAGGGTGCTTTGGTTTGGTTAGCTTCTGTTTGAAGCACCGTTAAGAAGGAAGCACGTCCCTTCTGGATCCTGGTTTGTAGGCGATTTAGGGCTCGAACCGTAGTCCGAAGCCCCTAGCCTCTTGCCGTAGCCAGAATCGCACACAGGAAATCCAAAACCAAACCTGAAGCCCGTAGACTTTCAAGCGTGAACCCCAAGGCGTGCAGGGGCTGGAGTTTATCGAGTCCCGCGTGTACTCCCCATTCCGTCACACAGGCCCTGGTCCTTGTGGAGTCAGTCCATGAGGAGGCCCAAAGCAACGTGCAGATGACTGTTCAGGACCTTTGTTTGTGGGTTTAGAGATTGCGGCTGAGGGTTGGAGGTTTTGCGTTTCGGGTTTCGGGCTTGTAAGTTTAAGCAGGTACTCGTAGTTGTTGGAGAAACGATTTGCTACATGTCACCGTGACGAAGTCTTGGTCATGGAGCCCAATCACATAAGGAGCTGGGTTTCATGTTCAAAGTTTTGGAGTTTGGGGTCGGGCTCGCCTCCAATGTTACCGTACATACCACCCGGGACCCGGACCTGGATGCACGTTGAGCTGTGTACCACCCACCTCATCTGGTGATGGCCGCCGTCTGTGAGATGTTGCCAGGACTCCAATCGGCTGCTTCAGGAAGAAGTGCGGACTCTGACAGGGAAGCTGCCTGGCTTTAAAGTCTTCGGACTGAGCATCCTTGCCTCATAAGGTCTGGAGCTTATATTGAACTGTCTTGCTTCTGAACTCAGACCTCGAACCCTCAACCCTAAATCCGACACGTTGAACCCTAAGCCCGAAACCTTGAACATTCGGAACTTTACGTCTTGTGCCGAGGCAGGCCGATCTCGCAGAGGCCTTCCCGGAAGATGGCCTCGCCACGAGGACAGAGGCCTTTGCCAGCGGCAGCTATTTCCGGAGCCCTTGAAGCCTAAGCCTAAAACCCTCCTTAAAACCCTGAATTCATAAATTCCTAAGCTCTAGACTCTAGGCCGAAAAACAACACATAGTTTTCACACAGCCTGACAGCTCTCGAGCCCTGGAAGTCGAGGCCCAGAGTTTACTAGGAGATTGGAGATTCCAACTCTCGGGTGGAATCCATGTGTTTAGGGTTTGGGCCCTTGGGGTGTGCGTTATGACGGGGACCTCTGAAATGGGTTCTTAAACGGACTGCAGCACCAAGTATGCCAAGCTTTTGATGGTGCTTGCCACACGTGTGATGGCCAGATGTTGCTGCGGCATCTCGGGAGAGTTGCACTTATAGATCGCACTACGCCCCAGACCCCAAATACGAAATCTGAAGGTCTTAGATGTCTTAGATGCTGTGGCATGCATTCAATGCATGCGGATGCATATGCTGACTTGGCTGAACTACCATGTGAGTTTAACAGAGAGTGGATGGATGGATCGATAGATGGATAGATACTGGTAGAGAGATACGTAGATAGATACTGTACAAAGACAGGTGCATAGATGTCTATACACAAACATGCACATTTGCTTTCCCAATTTTCACACATATACACACATACATCAATATGTTCAAACACCTACACGTCCTCTTACACATATGCATGTACATAAGGCAAATGCTTAAGCATACATATGCAAACAATGTCATGCAATTACACACATGCATACCTGCATACTTACATTCCTACATACATGCATGCATGCATGCATGCACACATATGTACAGACGTCGACAGACAGCCAAAGCCAGCCAGACAGCCAGACGGACGGACAGACAGCCATGCATTGCATGCATGATTTCTTGAATGGATGAGTGCATGCATTATGCATGCACGCACGTCAGTCTTCGGCATCGTGCACTCTCACGATCCGTCCTCCGCCAAAAGTCTTTAGTCTCTTAACCTTAAACGTGAACTCTCAACTAACTCAATCCTAGGGTTTGCATAATTAATCGGGAAATGTCCCCAAGATGGAGGCCTTTGCGGTCGTCGCCTTGCAGCATGTCGCCCGGGTGTGTTCCAGCTGGGCCGATGCCGTCGGCTACGTAGAGGACAGTTACAGCTGTAGGAGGGCGTACTAACGAGACATGTGTAAGCAACAGTGATATCAAGATTCGCTGATGAGCTTCTTGTGAATTCACACTGCTCAGTTTCGATTCAACCTCCTGCTGTGCAGGTCTTTCGTGGGCTCTGGATCTTCCACTGAAGACAGCACCCACCTTGCTTAGCACGTTTCAGAGATGTCAGGCTTTCGCTCAGGCAGTCGCAGGGGGTCTTGTTTGCTTTGGATGGGGTTTAGGTCCGTTGTTTGTTCTTTTGACTTTTGCGGCGCTTTGCTGCAAGTTCATTGTCTCGTCTGCGCTCGCAGCTGCGCGGTCCCCAACAGTAACATGGAGTGAGGAACCCCTCGTTCGGGTTCCACTTCAGTTTGTGGCGTGGTGTCGATCTATCAGCAGAATCGGCCTTTCCAACACCTTCAGCCAGCTTACTTTCACTACATTCATCCTGTCAAGGTTTTGAAGCAAGGGATTGTAAGAAGAGTCTGTAGTGCCACATTTTGAGGGTGTGCAGCCCCAAAGACCCAAGCCGCACATCCCCAGAGCCCCGGAATCCTAAACCCCACTGGAGGACATGCTCCGCAAGCAGTTAGCTGCCGCCATCGGCAAGGAAGTTTCTCCAGCAGATTTTGCTGCATACATGAGGCCGAGTCGTGGCCCAAACCCAGAAGCTTGAGCCCTTCACCCGAGACTCCCTGCAATGCGGGCTTTTTCCTTGCTAGGTAGGAGGGAAAAAACCCGGGACCCTAAGATTCCAAAGCCCAGTCCCCTGACTGGTCCCCATCAAATCGTTTCTAAAACCCCTCAGCTGCTATCAAGCCCTAACTGCCCTTGTTACAGCTCAAAGTGGAGGGGGCTTGGGGGCTCCGCTTCTCAAGTAATGAGACAGGTGGGAGGGAAGGTGTTCTGTCGGGCAGAAGAAGCAGGGTGTGAGGCCGCAGGCCTTGGGTTTGGGATTGGGTTTTAAGATTTCGGGGGGTGCAGTTCGGGCTTTGAGTGTTCAGTTCGTAAAAACAAGGGTTTCCGCGATTTGGGCGACAGAACCTTGTGGCCTTTTCCATAATAATGTACCTTGCCGAATCTCTTAAAGGGAACTCCGGAAAGTTGGAATATGGATTAATGGTAGGATCCCCTATAATTTGCCTTAAAGGGGTTACGATAATGATATTCCAACTTTCTGGCTTCTACTGTACTGGGTCTTTTGGAACATGGAGTCCCTCGACTCCCGAGTCGGCAGCCCTGAGCTCAGAGAGCCCGACAGCCCCATTAGGAACTGCACCTTGTCGCTCTTCGTAATACGCCCTATGAGTTCAAGATTTTTAACTTAGGGTTATCTGGGTAATTAGATACTGAGACTCTCACCACCGCGGAAGGTTTCATTATCGCAAACTCTTCCACGAGGCAGGGTCAATCTTTCGTCCGTTTTCAATGTGGGATGTCTGGTTCAGGGTCCAGGGCTTCGGTTTTAGGATCATAGCTGTTCTATCGAGTAGCGGTGGCTGGGCGTTGCACTGGCAAAACTTGTGTGAGAAGCGCGAATCGTTCTTCAAAGGATTGACACGCGCTTCCGTCATGGCTGTTTTTGCAAGGTTTGGAACCGGGTTGTCTCGCTAGGTAGCCCCAAATCTCTGGACCCCAACCTCCCCAAAGTTGAAACCTTGACATCCCAACGCTGACCAGAGTTCAACACTCCAATCCAGAATCTAGGCCACCCTTCAATAAAAGCACACACGCAAATAGCCTTAGCCTCATAAGCCTTTCACGGCCTTTCACCTGAAACGTTCAATCCAGCCACGACATGCCGGCAACCGGAAAGCTTGAGAGCAAACCGCAACAAAGCTTCAGGCTTAGTGTTAAAATAAGAGCTGTATTGATGCACGCTGCTGCTTCCAGCTGGGTTGCTGTGAAACCACTTTCCCGTCATGTGCCTTTGGCAGTATAGGGGTTAAACTTGGTCTATAAAGCCAGAATGGAGCTTCGGACAGAGTTGTTTTGCATCCTAAATGCCCGCTGTCAGCAGCGGAAGAATTTCAGCAATTGCACACTCCAGACTCCTAAACCCCATTAGACCCTCCTGGCAGACCCCTAGACATTCCACGAGACGACAGATCGAAGCCTTTGACTGCAATGTGCAGGCGTTCCTGCCGAAACCTCTCTGCTTCTCTGTTCGCCGTTCGGACACGCACAGCCCGGAGGGAACCGTGAGCATCGAGCCACTGAAGCAAGATAGGCTTTGGCATAGCGGGCTGTTGCGAGCTATCGGGGATAGCATCGTCAACGTGCGTCGCGCGAACCCCATGTGCTAAAGAAACCAAAGACCAACAACACTGCTGTTCAGAGGCACAGTAATCTGGAACACCAGGTACTGTAGGTGGGGGCCAAGTGTCGTGCCCAATAATTACAAGTTGCTTCAGTATCTTATCATACATCCTCAACCTTGTCGGAGTGTGAGCGCCTTGAGCCAACAGCAGTAAGCCCCAGCTGGAGCCCAGGAAGAAGAGGTAGTTGGCCCGGGCGGCGACTCCAACATCAACAGTCCCATCGTGACCATGGTGGCTAGCACTACCGAGTCGGCTCCCATGACCTTTCCGACCCTTGGCAGCGAGAGGGTGCAGAGATCAACATGGTTTATCTGACAGAAGGATCGGACGACACGGCACAGGCGCTGCAAGCGTCATGAGTGTTTGCGTCTTCGAGGTTGGTGTCTAGAAGCCGTGAAAACTCCATATGAGGCTCAATGCGTCGACGAACGTGACCTTCGCTGGGGAGAGGCACCTCCACGCCTGGCTCTCGCACCAGTTCCCTGGCTCTTCGGGCTTTAGGGCTTTCGGCCTCAAGGTTCTCGACCGTGGGCTTTTTCAGGGCCTTCGGGTTCTGCGATTTCAAGGTCTCGGGCTTGCGTGCTTTTTCCGGAGCTTCAGGGGTTGTGCTTGAAGCACCGCGGGTTTTGAAGATTAAAATTAAGCTCTTTATTGCTTCAGCGACTCTGGGGTTTGAGGGTTTGGGCTTCTGGGTTTTTGGGCTTTGGGGTTTAGGGTTTAGGGTTTAGGGCCTGCGCATGATTGGGGTCTTAAACTGGCTAGACTTCAGTCCAGTGGCAAAAAGGGCCTGCGCATGGTCCCACATGCTGTGGGGAATGTTCTTGCTGTTGAGGAAACTAGCTCTGACAGGACGTTGCTTACAAGTTTTGATGACTTGAAAGAGGCACACCGGCAGGAAAGGTTGGCTTTGAGACAACAAAGACGACATGCCCGAAATCTTCGCATGGCTCGCTGTATAGACCCTGAGCCTGACACCTAAATTACAATGTACGAGTTGAGTTCTTGCGTTGCTCATGTGTGCATCCCCGAGGGCTCCTACTAAGGTGACTGAGGAAGGCTCTGCCCTAAAGCTTCGCTGCCGGCATACACTCCAAGTCCGTGCTCAAAAAAAAAGGGCCTTTAGGGCTTTAAGTCTTGGGGTTAGGGGTGGAGGCACTTCAGAGAGGCAACGTTCAACAGGTCTGGGGCCATCCGAGCCGACTACGCGCGAATTGCGGAATGTATTGCTCTCTCCCAGCAGTCGAAGTGTCGACCCGAAACCCCAAAGCAGCTCGTGTTGTACGCGGCCATACTGCACGCCCATAGTCTATAACTTCCCTGCCTTTTTTTAAGCCTTGCAACAGCCTGTACTGCCTCGCAGGAGATCCTCACCCCTCCCCATCACCATCCTTACTGTACCGCGCGGCCGCCGAGGTTCTCGGGACAGTCGGGCTGCGAGCTGTCGTTGGTGGCCCGCGTCCCTGGAACGACAGAGATCGTAGTAATGATCTCGGCAATGTCGGGTAATAGGTGTTCCTAAGAGTCGTTCGACGCTGACAAGTGGGAGCCAAAAAATAGGTGTTCCTGTAGAAGAATGTTGCCATCATGAGCCCCCCAAACCTGCTCTGATTATCAGGTAAGGGCACCCAAACATGCGACGCATGCCCCGACCGAACTTGCAGAACCACGGTGGTCTGTGAAAGATACAGGGTCAGCTTGGGCATAGAATTAATCCCAAACCCAAACCTGGAACCCCATTAATTAAATGCGGAATATTCGAAAGATCAAGCATATTGAAGTGATATTCATCACCATCATCATCATCACAACCAAAATAGCACAATTCTGGATGCAACAGAGAGAGAGAGAGAGAGAGAGAGAGAGAGAGAGAGAGAGAGAGAGAGAGAGAGAGAGAGAGAGAGAGAGAGAGAGACCAGAGAGAGCGAACCGTGACAAAACTAGCGACAACACTAAGCTCTTGATGGTTTAAGGTGCATTTCTTTCGGGGAGGCGCGAACATAGGTAAGGAGAGCCAGGACCAGTCTTGATGCTCGAGGCACTCGCAGTACTTCTCCCGGGCATCATGCTCTTGTGGGAACAGGATTTCTTTCATGCCAAACCCTGCGCACATTTGACGAACTCGGCTTCAATAGCACTGGAACTTCGCTGAGGCAAGGCAGTTCAGCTCAATGCTGGTTCTGCCGCTTGGATATCCCGAAGCTGAGAATAGGTCCATGCTCCCATGTACCAGGCCGGCTGTTGTTTGGCGGTGTGTGCAGGGGCTGATTTTGGCTTGAAGTTGGTTGCGTTCCTCTAAGAGCACGGATGCGGACCCCCCGGTACCCCAAGCCCTCGGCCCCGAAACAGAGCCGAAGAATCAAGTGGCCTTCTGCTGCCACATCCCAGGATCGGACGAGTTTCGTCCGCAACCAGCTTCGACCCGAAGTATGCCGCCATCATCCAGAACAAGGATGAGCTGACCATACCCTTGAATCTGTCGACGATTCCGTCCCCAAAGGAGTTCAAAGATGCCATTGAGACCCTCAGAGAGCAAGTTACAGCTTGGTTCAGGGTTTAGGTTTAGGGCTCAAGCTTGAGGGCGGACCCGGTAGAGGCGCTGCAGACCGGATGCAAAAGGTTTAGGGCTTAATCCTGTTGACCAAGGGGTGAAAGTTCTGGCTAGATTTCGAGTCCAGTGGCAAAAAAAAAGGTTTAGGGCTTAGAGGGTTCAGCGGGGTATGCGTCATGGACTGACTGGTTCGCAATGTGTGACAGTTACTTGGCCTTTGTAGCACAGGCTCCGACGTTTACGGATTCGGGTTTCAGGGTTAGGGTGTATTGTATGTACAGGTGTTTGAGTCTCAGGGTTCCCTCTAGCTTTGTCAGGCTTCTAGGCTTGAGGGCGACGTTCAGGTCTCTCTCGCCAGAACAGCAAGCCTTCGCGAAAGCTTTCCGCGCGATGCAGCTGGAGTCGACATTATTTGGCGTGCTGGTGGTGCAGATTAAGCCGCAGTTGGAGCGCGTACTGAATCTGGCAGACGACAGCCTGACGAAGGAGATCAAGCTCACACAAGATTTGATGCAGCTTTTCATCAAGCAACTTGACGGAAATATCTGACTCAAAAATGTGCAATGTCTATTTTCCATAAAGCACCGCCAACCTATCGGTGCACTGTTCAAACGATCCCACGGAACCTGCGGCCAACACCACTGAAATCCGCAAAACGACCATTCCCTTTTTTTGGGTAGTTTTTGCCCACATACGCAGGAAGATCGGAGGCACCATCATGTAGGACAGCCCAGCACCATATGGCTGATGAGTTGGAGCATGCACTGATCGGGGGTTGAGGCTCGGCCACTGTAAGTTTAACGTTAAGCCAGTTCCAGAAGATTCTCGCGGAAAAAGGTTATCGGCTGATCGGAAATAGACAGTTGAATCAGCAGAGAATGTACTTTCAGAAGGGCAGGAAGAGAAGGGACTATTGCAACCGCGCACATGCATTTCTCACGAGGGCAACAACCTAATCCTGCAACGTCTAGAGTCTAGACGCAGAAGTTGCCAGGTATCAGATCCCCAGTGACTTGCTCCTTGGCGTGGTTGCAGGTCGTTGCATGTGCTTGAAGGGCAGGAGGTTACAGGGGAACATGGTCAGCGTACCAGTAGGAAGCTCACAGAATAGTCTCATCCCTTGAGCTGTGAGCACCTCTGTAATAATGTAAGAAGGCCTAGCGCCTGAACCCATTCAAGCCATGTTCCACCTACGTAGGCCCATGCCTACCTGGGAGCTTTGAAGGTTGAGCCAGGAAGTCGAAAGCACGCAAACTGCGGGTGGCGCCTGGCTTCTTAGGATTTCGGGTGTGTGATGCTCAACGCCCTCAACCCTGAAGCTTTGCTCCTACTTAGTTTTCTTAAAAACCTGACACCTGTCTTGTAAACAACAAACAAACCCGAAGGGCCTTCCAGAGCCTCGAAAACAAACATGGAAACCAGGGGAAGGCCTTGCCTGCAGCCTTCTATGGCTGAAGCCCCTAGAAAGCCAACAGAAATGTTTACACCCGGCTTTGAAGAACCCTAAACCCTAAATCTCTAAATCCGTCAACCCTAAACCCTAAGCCGAACTCCGAAAGCTCTTTTCTTTCCGAGGCTCTCCTTCGACGCCACCTCGGGCGAGGCGGAGCTCTTGAATCCCACGGCGGCCGAGCGCTTGGAGCGCGTGAAAGGCCAGCTTGGGGGATTTTACATGTTTCTCGTTTTTAGGCTTTGGGGGTTAGGGTCTGTTCAAGTTTTGTTTCGTCGTGCTTTGGGGTTGTATGGGGTCATGGATCGCGGTTTTTGCCAGGAAACAGGAATTTGGGGTCGTTTAGACTTTGTGTCCAGGGTTGGGGACTCTGGGTTTGGGTGAAGGCCCCTGGCACATGAGAGAGCAAGAGGACTGGTATGGTGTAGAGTTCCCTATTCCTTTACGTCCAGCGGCTGGCTGCAAGTCCTCCGCTTAGACTTGGGGATTTGGGGCTTGAGGGAAAAAACTTTGCAGGATTAGGATTCAACAGTCTTTGAGTTTAGGGCTGCAAGCCTTCAGAGTTAGTTCTTTCGGGTTCCGGTGCTGGCTGGTTGAGCGTTTAGTGTTCGTGGGCGCTGGCCGGCACGTCAGTCCGTGCTAAAAGAAGCCTGTTCTAACACTTTCTCGGGAGTTCTCTTTCCTCGCAGCCAGCAAATGGGCAAATCCAGCTTGGAAAGGTCTGGGGGGCGAATGCATTCGTGTCGAAGGATCAGCCACATAGAAGTAGTGTGCCATTTCATGAATGACAGAGGTCGATGGAGTTGTCATTTCGCGTGTGGACTTCAGCATTCTGCTCAGGACATGTGCAGGCGATGCACGAGATGTTGGCAGTTTGGCGCATTTATCGTCTGGCAGGGTCGCTTAGGATGGATGGCCAGGGTTTTCCGACACCGAAACCGTAAGTTTACACCTACACATTGATGCAAAAAGCTGCGAGCTGCGTCAATCATGTCCGAGATCCTAGATCCGCAATCCACGACGTGCCAGCCGCGCACGGAATCCCAACTTTAGAATTCAATGGCGTAATGGGCAAGGCCCAGCAGACCCTCGGGAGATCAATGCATTCCGTTGCGAGCATTCTGTTGTCTAGTGTCGTGGAGAGTTCATGGATTTTTGTGAAGCGAGATCACCCGGCATCAATGAGTCAGGAACTTTTGGATGTTTACATTTACCTTTTCCTTACCCTGTTAGGTGTGTGTAGCCAGGTCAGAGAAGGCTAGGTCCATGTTGTCTTTCAGGCTTCGGTAGTGAGGAACAAGGCTTGGGGCCCAACCTGAACGACGTGCGAGCACAGACCGTTCCGCCAGGCTCAACATCGAGCTTCCAGTGTGGAATCTTGTGCAGCCCCACGACCCCCCCCAGAATCCCAAACCCTCAGCTCTCAGTGCCGAACCAAGCATCCTCTGCGCTAATCCTGAAACCCAAGCCTTAAGCACAGACCCTACACCCTGAAGGCCCTGAAGCCTTGCAAGCCGCAGACCGAACTACCGAGGCTCAGGCTAAGCAAGAGGAGATCCAGGAGCGGGAGCAAGAGGTTCTCTACGACGATCCCTTTGCGAACCAGCCGAAGGGTGCGCCAGAGAGAGGGATGGTGAGAGAGAAGTTTAAGCACCATTGCACGATCATCTTTGGATGGCTGCAGGGAGCTGCTCGCGACGTATAAAGGCGAAACAGCGGGACTTACCCTTAAACACCTAGCACCCCTCGGTCCCAACCCGATACTTTCCGAACCCCCCGCCGAACCGGCATCCTCAAGCTCAACACCCGAAAAGCTGAAGCCTGTAAATGTGGACACTGAAAGCCCGCACCCGGAAATCTTAGACTTAGACCCTCACTGGACTGGTGATCCTATGCCACATTTCTACAATCCTGAACCTTAGCCTCGATCCTAAATCCTAAATCCACGGTCCAGGCAAGGGTGCTGCTCTCAAACACAGAGCCCGGCCGCAAGGCGCAATGAAGGAAGCAGCCTGCTGGCAGGGCCGTGATGTGTAAAACAGTGCTTTTGGGTATACGGTTCGATATTGGCAGAGAGGGACAATAGGGGAATAGCAGTATACCAATTATTCAGACTTCCGTCGTGTATGTCCCTGTTGATTTTAGGTAGTTCTTGGGTCATCGGTTTAGCGTGCGCCATAGTGGTTAGGTGTTAGGTTTCGCCTTAGGGTTCAGGGCATAGGTTGAAGTAGCGCCGGGGGTTGTCTGTTGGGAGTCTTATTAAGGCGGCAGACCCCATCTGACGTGAGACTTCGCGTCGGTGATGCTGAGGGTGGTGCAGAGAGCCTCATGCCCTTAATGCAGTCGCTTGATGAATGAGGAGAAAGCACACCCTAAGATTTACCAAAAAACTACTCTATGGCTCTCTTGGTGAGCAGTTCGGGCTCCCTGTGGGTAGGCATGGTGGCCAGTTTCCTGAAACGGGTCTGCGACCCTTATAGGAACCCTTCTTATAGAAGCTCTTTCAGTATCGTTTCTAGGGACCCTTAATAAGGGATCCAGAAGATACCTAAGCCCTAAACCCTATGACTGGCCCTTTTAGCATGTTTCACATTGTCAGACTCCGAACCATATGCCTCGCCTGCTTTGTCCGAGTGTGAGCGCCGAAACCCTAAACCCTAAACGATAGCCCCAAACTAGAAATTCCGCAAGACGAAAGACCGGAACTTCAGCCCGATTTTTCTTCTCAGAGGCCCGGAGCTTGAAGGAACTCTTTGCAGGTGTGCGCGTGCGTGCGTGCGGGTGTGTTACTCGGTTTTGTTGTTGTGTCTCTGTGCGTTTGCATTTGCGTCAGCATTTGTGCGAGTGCAAGCATGCAAGCGTGTAAGCATCTTAACAACGCTAGGTGTAGGTTATTGTCGGTTAGAGATTCTTTTTCCCACCACGTCTTCTTGGCATTTTGTTCCGGGAAGCGCATTTTCATTTCGACAGTTGCCTCTGTCTGCCGACCCAGGCAATCCAGCTTTCAGCTACCCCTACCCTGTGCGCGCAATCCGCGGGGATGCCGGTGCCAGCGCCGCCGTGCGCTGCACCATGCGGAGCTCCTCCGCCAGTCGCCGGTGGAGCTCCCCCGCCCGCAGCACCGCCACCACCACCGCAGCAGCAGCAACAACAGCAGCAGCAGCAGCAACAGTCAGTACCGCAGCCCACTCAGAAGTTTCCCGACGAAGCCGGTTCGGTGGGGGCCAGCTCCGGCACCCGGGACTACACACAGGTGCCGCGATGGCCATGAGGGAGTCCCTAAAGCCCTGGACCACAAGCCACCCTTTGTAACAGGTGCCAGTTGAAATGGACCAGCGCTTCGAGAAGCTGGACACCGATAATTCCCTCCGGCCGACCATCATCAATCCCGGTGAGAGGCATTGCAGGGTTCTCCCAGACACTTCGTTGAGCTGTCCTTCAAGCCTCTTGGATCACGAAGCTTGGAAGCTCCGCAATCCGCGCAGACTCGTTTTGCATCGACATCTGTCTCTGAGCTTTATTCGTTTCTCGGTGCCCTGCAACCCCTCGCCCCGACTTGCAGGTGGAAAAAGCAGTCTCAGAAGGCGTTGTTGGCCAGCCCTTCCACGTCCCACTTGTCCAAAGCGGAGCAGAAGACGGAAAGAGAGGCGGCGAGTGGACCAGTTTGGACTGACACATCACAGACTCACATGTAAGGCATCCGCACTGAAAGCGGGCGTTTCGCGAAAGGATGAAGTCACCTTAGGGTCTGAGGCTGCCGAACATGATCTTGTCGTTTCCTGCCATGATATGGGGAAGCTTTGCTAAGCAACACAGTTCTCAGCCCAAGCCTGGCGCTTGACTTGCCCTGATCCTTGAGTTCAGTCGCACCGCTCAGCAAGCTGCCCTGAATCCGGTACCGATGTGTTCTTTTCCTGGTATCCAAGAAACAGAAGACCTCAGAGGCAGTGCCGGCAAGCAGGGTAGGATGGATCATGCGAACACAACGGCAGGAAGAAGAACCGTGACAAGCAATGGCACTGTCAGTATGTTTGTAACCTAAATGTTAACTGTCGCGACAACATGACACACATGACATGGACACACTGGGAAGGATGAATACAATTGTCCTGGAATTGAAACGCGCAACACTTCTAAAGCACACATGGTTATGATATATTATGATCACATTCTTGCCCCTCAAGCAATATTGGTATATATAGTCCCGACATCCTATCTGTTTTTATTGTACATACATTTTACACTGTTTACACCGCCCGACGAACAAGCCATTCTTCTGATCGTCAAAGCCCTCCCTTCACGACACCGCCCTGGCTATTGGCATTCGCAACCCTAAACCTTAATTTAACCCTAAACCCTAATTAAACCCTAAACCCCAAACCCTAAAAAGGCCGCCTTCGATCTCCTCGATGCCCTGACGAAGTCTGGGGCTCTGCCCTTGACCCACGCGAGCCTGCACGCCGCTGGGACTTGCATGAGGAGGTAGGGGGTGTGGGGTGGAGGATGGAGCGCATGCAGGCTCGGGTATAAAGTGCAAGAGTTGGGTTTTGGGGTTCAGGGTGTTAGGATAGTTACATGCTCTAGATGGCTTCTCTTGGCTCTTGGCTAGTGTGGATTTGTGGGTTGAGCTAGTCCAACCGGCAACATGCCAAAACCACATGCAAAACGCCACCCAAAGCAGACAAGCATTCAGGTGGTAATTGCAGCGACGCATTGCTTCGACAAGACCGTCACGGAGACCGTCATCCAGAACAACGTCAACCCGATTGCGAAAGTTGACGCATGGTGCAGAACCAGAAGCACTTGTAGCATTTCGGGTTTGATCAGGCTCATCTGAGCTTTGTTTTGGACCCGCATCAAGAGTCTGAAGCTCCAGTACCTCTACAAGTGCACGGGGTCAAAAACCAAAGCCTCTAAAGCCTCAAAGGCCAAACCCCGAGCCACAGATCTATTCCCAAAGCCCTTTGGCCGTAAGCACTTAAAGGACCTGGCGAAGCCCCCAAAGCTCCAAGCCATTCCTCGATAACCCGGCATGGAACGATCTCCCCAAGTTTAGGGTTTAGGGTTTTTAGGGTTTAGGGTTTTTAGGGTTTAGGGTTTTAGGGTTTAGGGTTTTAGGGTTTAGGGTTTTAGGGTTTAGGGTTTTTAGGGTTTAGGGTTTTAGGGTTTAGGGTTTTAGGGTTTAAGGGTTTTAGGGTTTAGGGTTTTAGGGTTTAGGGTTTTAGGGTTTAGGGTTTTAGGGTTTAGGGTTTTAGGGTTTAGGGTTTTAGGGTTTAGGGTTTTAGGGTTTAGGGTTTTAGGGTTTAGGGTTTAGGGTTTAGGGTTTTAGGGTTTAGGGTATAGGGGTTTAGGGGTTTAGGGGTTTAGGGGTTTAGGGTTAGGCTCAGCGAAACCGAAGCCGGAAGCCACAGCTTGCATCTTTGCCTTCTTGCCCAAGGGCACGATTCTTGCGTGCCTTTTGCCTTTGGCTTTGAGCAGCGTGTGCCGCGTCTACTCATTATGACTTCAAACAGTTGTAGTACTCGTCAGCCACCCCCTAAAAACTTCTGCAAGAGTCGAAACCCCAAATGTGACAATGTAGCAACCTCCTGTGACTTTTTGCATAAGCCAATAGTAGTGCCGGATCATGAACCCTAGAGTAAGACTTCCAAAGGAGCGATCCTCACTCATCATGGCCTCCACGGTACACCAGAAACCCGTCCAAGACCTCATCAAAGATGAGCAAGTCCAGCGAGCGCCGTGGAAGCATTGGAATAGGGTTTTGGGGGCATATGCTACTATAGCTATAATCAGGAGACCCCAGAATAGTCTAGGTAATTATTAAGGCCGGTAGCGGGGAGCCTTGAGCCTAAGTTTGTGTTGTTCTCGGGCTATGATGCACTCGGATCCCCGATCCTTCAGCACCGAATTGTCTTTGGTGGCGGGTCCGAGCCCTGGGATTTTGCCTCTAGTCTAGGGTTTCTTGCCCGATTGGTTTCGCGCGCAGGAGAGGGGTGACAATGACAGCTGTCGGAGTCCTTAGATCCGAAGTTCGAAGCTCTACTACACCATGCCTTTCATTTCAGTTGTTGCCCAAGGCCTTCAAACCAGAAAACCTTAGACCTTAGACCCTATAGTGAACCGGATTCCAAACCTCCGGGTATAAAGCAGCATGCAGGTGACGGACGCCTCCCCACAGCTCTTCCTGGAAGACGCTAGCTGAGAGCAAAGCCTCAACAAGGGCTTCATCTCAAGCTTGCGGGAAAGCACTCTCAATGTTTCTAGCTTCCATACCCTCCAAACTCCGCAAGGTGGAGGGTCCGCGGTGCATGAACCCCCCAAGCATGAAATCATGAACGCCCTAAAGATCGTTTGGAATTCACAGTCGGAGCTTAAGCCGTTACTTGTGCTCCCAAGTTTAGTGTTCAGAGGTAGGAGTTTGAGAGTGCCAGTAGGGTTTGGAGTCAGGATGGTCTAGAACCCTAGAGCCCGAAACCCTCGGTGTGCCTGCAAGCCGCACTGCCTCAACTGCACAGGCCAGAGCAGTGCGAGCAGTGCAGTGACCAAGGTCAGGTCCCGTCGTGGGCATCCAGAGACGGAAGCCTATGGCTCTGGGTCTCGCAGACCAAAAGTCAGAAGTAGTGCTAGAAGCAATCATATCCCCGCTGTACTCCCTTTCTAGTTACAGGAAAGAAGTATGGCCTACCATGTGAGGCAATGGTTCCAAGTATCGGTACATGCGCCTCCGTGTGAATGTTGCTGTCATCGCCGTCAAGCTCTTATTTACTGATGAAGGAGGCTTTAACCCCTGAACGATGCCTGTGTCCTGCACAGGGCCCCTAACATGGATTCTTGAGCGGTAAGGCGATAAGTGCAGACATCCACCTTATAGTCTCTACATCACTGCATCATATTTTGTGCCGAACCTGGTCCAATCGTTACGCCCATGACTCTAGTTGCCTGTCATAGTATTTAACGAGGAGATCTCAAGCCAGGGCTTCACGTCCGATGCAGGCACGGGAAGTCCACATGGGGCCGTCATTGCTTTCAAGCCTTCAAAGAGGAATCCGAAAGGTCCAATCTGCTGAGGCAGCACCCGGGGCACTAAGGAGTCGAGTGTAATGCTGTTTGACTAGAAGCGGCTTCTAGGCCTTCTCCCGAGATGTGCGAATCTGCACAGGCCTTAGCACCTCAAGGTTGGTTCTCGTTTCCTGGTTGCTGCTTCAACAGCAAAGTCTCTACCATGCCAGCAGGCACGGTTGTTGCTGCTCTCCCTTGTACAGACTCAGCCGCGGCAGCCGTTAACAGAGAGGGTTTGCGTGTTCCTTGAAGATTTCTGCATTGCGACGCTGCCGAGCCCAGTGGTATAATGTGTTTGCATGGAGTTTTGCGTCGCAGGTTCATAATCCAGCCAAGCGTCTTGTCGTTGGAGAGAGACCCCATCAGCTGTTGACATTCCCGATACGACTACAATGACGAGATACTCTGAGGATTACCGTTACTATCACTGTTTCAGTACGTCCACTGTCTACAATGGCTGCTGTAGTTCCAGCAGATCCTGGTGGATAGTATTTCTGTTCCTGCCCCTAAGATCCTAAGACTTAATTTAATATAGGTGCCTTAACAATTGCCTTTTCTATTCGGGGTTCCTTATTGTAATTCTAGTGTACTAGACCCCAAAAACCCATTTCTAATTATGTAGGCCCCTATATATTACCGTGTTTCAGCGTCTGGGGCCTTCAGAGACATGGCTGCGTTCCTCGCGGCCGCCGCCTCTCCCAATGTGGCGCTGCAACTTCGGCCCCTCGGCCTCTCTGAGATCTGGACGTTTCAGAGAACTGGGGGTATAAAACCCTAGATAGCAGGACCCTTCTTATGGAGGCCTTGCAGTATAAAACCCTAGAGTTTCTAGATAGTAGGAACCTTCTTACAGGGACCTTTGGAGAGGCTACTCCGAAAGAGCCCCCTGGTGGTTGTTCCGGAGTTTTTTCTCGCAAAAGGTTAGCCCTGGTAATTGGTGTTTTCACTTGGCACGCCCATGTGTGTTTCCGTGTATTTCCAGGCCAAGGGTCTTCAGCAAGAGCCCGGAAAAGCAACAGGGAGCCGAAACGCGTGCACACAGGCATGCATAATCAAGTTTGGCCCTAAGTCTAACCGTCAGCTCTTGGCGTTTGGGGATGCCTAGCTCAGACGAGCTTGTGCATGCTTTTCGGACTTAGTTTGACCAGGTTGTAAAATGTGCGGAGCTTTTCGGGGCAGGGGACGCCTTGATTGGCTGGGGATGTAGTATATCTCGCATCCCATAGTGCTCTTAGATGCTTTGATGGAGGAACCTCGCACATGGCCGAAGCACCCTCAGCCCGAATCCTTGAACCCGAAACCCTGAGCCTCAGACGTGAGGCCTTTGGTTCGCCGGCCTCTGCAAAGCAAGGTCCTGGGCCGCGAAAGCGAGCCTCAAAGGAGGCGAACTGTGAGCTTCGGCGCAGCGCAGGGCCTGGGGGCCCCTCAGAACAAGAGGGAGAAGCTTTGGGATCAGGGCTGTGAGGGCTGCCGGACTTGGAATCAACGGTGCGTGTTGTTCGTTGAACCAGCTTGACAAGGGTGAACGTCTGAGTCGTTGTAAGCAACAGATGTTCAGTTCATGTTTATGGATTGTGGCAGGGCTTGCACGGGAACTCGAAGGCAGCATTTTGCACTTCGTTGACAGTGCCTGCTGCTTGTTGATGGCTGCTCTCTGGACAAGCAGTTCCCATCATCATAGGGTCCAGCACAAGCATAGTCTGGATTAGCGTAGGCCTCGCAAGCTTGGCGCAGACTTGAACTCTAGAGTCGTGAGGACCGCTGAGAAAGCCCAGCACAGTGCGAACACCCTTTTCACATCTGTCTGAAGAGTGGAAAGGTAATGCTTGTGTCTCCAGAAAGCTTCGGGGACAACCGTGGCTTATGGGCCCAAGGCCTTCAAGGTTTTGAAAAAAAGGGGATCTGGATTCCATTAGAAGCCTGGAGCTGTGCCGCCATATAAATGTAACGCTGATGGTCCAGGGGGAAGACATCCCGGAGCCCGAGGGAAGCAAAAGAAGCCTTGGAAACATGGCAAAGTGCCCGGTAGCCGAACTCCTCAACCCTTCAAGCTCCAAGCCGAGAACTTTGTCGAGGTCGGGGCAGCCGTTGGCTTCGCGGGCGCTGTCCTGGGGCCAGCTTTCAGCCGGCGGCGGCTGCTAACCGCGCGGCGAGCTGGGACAGACTCGATGGACGGGGAGGAGGCGGGCCTTCGAGTAAGGATGATGAAAAGCACCGTCCTAGGGACCAGGATAGCCCCCGGAAACTGTAGGGACTGTAGGGTCTCATTAGCTCATACACGTGAGGCTCTTAGTATCGCAGAACTCCTGGAGAAGGCAGCTTGAGGAGTCGTTTGTCTGCAAAAGCACGCGAAAGGATTCGGCCCTGCATCGTGTTTCTGATGCGGGCGGGTTCAGGCTTGACATGGTGCGGAATTTGACAATGGATGCAGGTTTCGCTAAGACGGGTCTCCGCTCATTTTACACGTCTTATACAAAAGACCACGGAGCCTTCGCCGAAACCTCAGGTCCTGGAAACTTCAGGTCCTGAAATCCAGACCACAGATATCACATGAGCGTTGTTCTTTTTGGGGGGCTCTTGTGACAATACTAGGAGGGCGATTAGCGAAAACTCGGTCGCTTAAAAAAGTGCACACCCTTTCGATCACGCGCAAGGGCGCGCAAGGGCGAGCGCAAGCTCTGCGCAAGGCTTGTTGTTAAGGTGGATTCAAGAGTGATACTCAGCAGCGTTGTATGTAACCCGGCCTACACCCTAAACCCCCCGTAAACCCTAAGCCCTAAACTCTATAGTCTAAATAAAACCCTCAACCCAAACCAGGGACGTTCCGCTTCTGGAGTAAGCGCTTTCGTTCTTATATTCTGCAAGCCGCGGTAGCAGAGTCGCGAACTGGGCGAAGCGCAAGGGATCTTAATTGGCATGCGTGGAACAAGGATATAGAACAACCCTCACATCCTTGAAGTGAGAAGTTCCCGTGCCATGGCCTATCCTCATGCAAAGTTGCTTTCCGGTGGAATTTTCGAAGCTGCCTCGCCATGAGGTTAGGTGGAGGCCAAGGAGTCCTGAAGCTTCCAAGCAGAATCCCCCACGCTTCGCCGAACTCCAAGCCGTACCCCCCACCTTCACCCCTAACCGCCTAACCCCTGAACCCTCAGCAAAGTAGGTGGCAACCAAACCGCAAATGCCATCGAAAGGCAGAGTCAAGCCAGACCTTGGCCATCGTTGGTCTCGGCAACGTTGGAGCTCAGTTCGATGGGACGCGGCACAACATCGGCTTTGCTGCCGTCGACGAAGTTGCATCGAAGCTTCTCAGCCGTTTGCCTCGATTCAGGGGCCCATATATCGTGGCTTTCTAGATTCTGGAGATTCTAGATTCTAGGAGTTGAAGTTTGAAGTGAAGGACGGCGAGCCGTACTGTTTGGGTTCATGTTCAGTTCGTAGGGGGTAGGTGTCGGTGTCGCGCGCTTGGAGAGATAGCCCGAGGCACTGACCGATGGGCCCTCAGTGGCAGCATCTGGCAGGCAGCGGTGATGATTTGTTGCTGACGAGCATTCGCCTTCGGTCAAAGTCTCTCCATTCCCTCTTGACAGCAACAACCTGGCAACATTTTGATGCAGCTCCCGAAAAAAGGGGTCTTGCTTTTTGCTTTGCGAGGCAGCGTTTGGAGGAACTGTGCTGCGCCTGAAGCGGACAGCTTCGAAGGGGCAGCTGGGAATGAAATTAGCCGCGCGGAGCACTTCGCGAGTCCAGCCTTGCAGAACTTAAGCCTTAAGGTGCATTGGGTCCAGGTCGTCGTCGTTCGGGGGAGTTGTTCGAGATCACCGGGGGGTCTAAGGGAAAGGTGGAGGATACACTCGAAGAGGTTGGAGGTCTGGTTTACAGGGGCAATGTTTTTGCAGGGGTCCTTGTGCTTTCGCGCTGTGCTCCAGCATAAGGGAAAGGATTGCGATTTCAATCCAAGGCTTGGTTTTGCAGCACGGTGTCAGTGAATGTCTCAATCTCTGAACGTCCGCAAAGAGCAAATTGGAAAGACTCCTGCTGCCGCAATTTCGGTCCCTTGCTCCCGCTGCATCCCTCAACATCCGAAGCTCGACACCCCGCATCCCCGCCCTCACCTGAACCATGCATTTTAAAGAGCTTACACAAAAGCATCGAAAGCAGCGCCCAGGCCCCTGTAAACTCGGTCAACTTTTGAATTCAACCTATTGCCCGCAAAAGCACCTGGATTCGTAAAGCTATATAGTGCATCACGACGGGCACAGAGAGCAGTAACAGAAAGAGCATCACCAAATGCGAAAGCAACAGCTTGTGCCAACTTCCATTTATCCCTATGCCCGGCTCTCTGAGGACGGATTCGTACGAAGAAATCCTCTTGCAACTCAGCTGGTGGTTTGAGATTCTGATTTGGGGGTTGGGGTTTAGGGTAAAGCACCAGGGTAGTTTCTGGAGCGTTTGCTTTGCAGCAGTCTTTCATCCCACGCTCCTGCAATGATTCAGGATGCATAGTTGTTGGTGTGTGTTCCCCTGCTCCGGGACTCTTTGTCTTTCCGTTACTTGTCCATTCGGCCCAGGGGTGCTTTGGGGGGGGCTGTCTTGGGGTTTCGTGTTCACGATTGTTGGCCTTGGGAGCTGACGACAAAGCTCTGATACAAAACCACCCTAACACCTTTATTGAAATTGACAAGATGTCTGGGATTCAGCGCTTTGGCTGCTCCAGGTTCCCCTCCCTGGAAGCTCCAGCTTCTTCCCTACCGTAGAAGCCTAAATCATTACCAAGAATATCCGGGTTACTTAGAAGAAGAGTTGAGCCCAAAACCCTGTTCTAATTATCAAGGCCCCTACATTACAGAAGTCCCATACGCAAAGTCCTGATTCCTCGAGGTTCAAGCCCTCTTCCATGATGAACGGCTCGGGCCGGCCGGTGTCGGAACTGGTCCGGAAACCCATCGGGGCTTTGGGGGGAACTGAAGGCTTTAAGGGGTTTAGGGCCGTCTAGGGTGTAGGATTAAGGGATTTAAGAGGTTTAGGGCCTGGGGCCTAGGGTTTAGCTTCTACTGTTGGAGCAGCCTGCAAGTTCCTGCTGTCGAGCCCTGCTGGCGTGGCGTGGCAAGCCAGTTGCAAACTTTCTTCTCTGAGCTTCAGAAGGATCCTTAGTAGCTGAGTACGTAACCTTTTACAACTTAGGGTTTTTTCTCCTACCATAGTTACTGGTTGGGCTAGGGTACTCAGCCCCTAAGGATCTGGCCCCTGAAGTAGCTGCTAGAGTTGCTCTAAAGAGAAACTGGATCAGGAAAGCCTCCAAGCCCCAAGCCCTGAGCTCAAGAAGCCTCCAACCTTTAAGCCCTAAACTTTAGATTCGCTAAACCAGCCTGTAAGCCCAGCCGTAAACCTAAAATGCGCTGTAGAAGCTTTGAATTGAAGCCTACGAAGCCGAAATAGACCCTAAGCACAGTGCGGACTTCAGAGCCTTCCCGAGTTGTGAGTGTCGAAAATCATCTTCAACCCAGAGCACTAGGAGCCTCTACATGTCCTCAACAAGTCAACCAGCCCTGAGCCCTGCACTAGAAGCCCGCGGTAAAGTCGAAGAGCCGGGGAGGTGTCATCCCTTGGGTTGCCGGAATCCGCTCTGGTCGTGCCTCGCCGCAACCATTGGGGTTCAGGTCTAAAATTGCAGGGTTCAATTTTGATTCTTTGGCGCTTAGGTTCGGGGTTAGAGGTTTTAGCATTGTGGGCTGTGATTCGGGCTCGTTAAATGAGAACATGCCCCCCAAACCTTTTTCGTTTGGTTCTGGGATGCAGTTCAGTATATCGTCCGTCGGGAGCGCTACTTTCTCAGAAGCAGGCGTCGCGTCGTTGCGATGTGTAGTGGTATACTTCAGATTTCCTGGATCCCCAGCAGTGTTACAAATATTCTCGACCAGGATTTTCGAAACTACATTGATATGATCGTCGCCCTTGTGGTCTTTGGCAGTCTAACTTGCAGACTTGGGCGACCTTCAGTTGACCCGGGTGAAACCCCAAACCCTGAACTCCTAGATCCTAAGCCCTACCACACCCTGCCAGGAGCCCCGGTAACCTTAAGTAAGGTTATAAGTACCTTAATTGGGGTTATAAGTAGTTATAATTACTAAGTCCCATTGTACAAGCCTAGTTAGGTGATCTACGATGACATGGACTTGGATGTCGGCCGGCTACGCCTGCGCAAGTCGGGCTCTGCCGGAGGCCGTGCGTGCCACGCTTCAAGCACCAGCATAGCTTCAGGCTAAGAGCCCGGGCCCGGGTTTTTACGATGCTGGGTTTGGGGTTTTGGAACGGCCCTAAACCCTAAACCGTAAACCCAAAACCCCATTATGGGTTTTCTGAGTGGTTTGCAGGAGGTTGGGGTTTGAAAGATCCCGGGTGTCAAAGCCCTTGAGGAGGCGTTTATGAGCGGGCACAAGCCTCTGTTACGCAATGTCAAACTCATGCCAAACCATCAAGCCCAAAATTCTACTCTGCTACGCTGGAAACCTTGCAATTCGAAGTAAACCCTAAACTGCTGCGAGCGAGAGTGAGAGACGAAACCTTCACCCCTTCGCACCAGGCCAGAATGGCGTCAAGTCCATCCTCAACCATGGCTTCCAGCAGTTCGCTCGATTTAGTTTTGGGGTTTATTAGGCCGGGGGCCGGGGGAAGATTGGGTTTCTGACTGTTACGGCCTAGGCTCCGTAAAGATCTTAGGGTTTTAGGCTTCAGTGTTTATGGTTTCGGGGTTCTTGGGTGGGAAGAGCATGGAGGGCGTAGGGTTTGTAAGCGGGTGGTGACTTTATTTGCATTGAAGAGCACGTCTTGAGCTTGACTCAGACAAACACCTTACGGGCATGCCCTTCGAAACCCTGACCAAGGCTTGAAACGCCGGACCATGGGCCCCAGCGCACCCTCTTTTGAAGCAGGTCGTGTCGGAAACTCTGCCTCAACCTACACGTATCTCAACTGGCCCGTAAGGCCACTCCCCGAAACCGAAACCCTAAAACACGATGCCTTCATGCCGCAACCCCTAGCCCTGAAGCCGAAGAAACCCTCATTCCTAAGGCAAGTCATAAACCCGTGACCCTCAAATCTAATTAAATGTGGACTCCTAGACCTCCAAACCTTGAAGCCTCAAGAGCCCCAAACAAAACAGCCTCAAGCCAAAGGAGGAAATGCGAAACCCTCCAAATCCAGGAAGTTCCTGCGATTGCGGCTGGGCGTGTCGCGCCCGAAGATTGGTGGTCGCGAAGCTATCGTTGGACATGTGCTTGGCTTCCTGGCTGCAAAGCGGGTTGTCCTTCTGAGTCAGGGTTTCTTTGCGAGAGATGTAGTCCCAGGGGTTATTCACAACGTTACCGTTTTTTCGGTCCAAGGGGCATAGAGAAGAAAGGTGGGAGTGAGGTTGTGAACGTGTCTTGGGATTTGAATTCTGAGGGCTGTGGTGCTTAGTTTCTGGGTTCGCGTCCCTTGAGCATGTCGCATACGGCATATGGTGGATGCAGGGTCTCTTCGGCGGTTTAGGGGACCTTCGGTGTCTTTCAGCCCGAACAAGGAACCATGAAGTTTCAGGCGCGAACCTCCGCGCTCAACTCGGCGCAGCCTAAACCCGAAACCGTACCTGAAGGCTTTGGAAGCCGCACTCCGAGATCCTGGAACCAGAACCCTAAACCCTAAACTGCCCTAAACCTATGTGGAGCCTTGCCTGCTGTGTGCGAGTGTGAGCGTCGAAACCCTAAACCCTTTAAAAGCCTAAGCCGCTGAAGCCCCAAAGCGATTTCAAGCGACCCTCAACCCTGAAGCCGACGACACCCTCATTCCTAAGGCAACGAAACTCGAAATCTACCCCAAAAGCTGGGAACGCTTTTTGGGTTTGGAGGCAAGTTTCGGCACGAGGAGGTCGAGTTGTCGAAGGAAGCCCTAGGCTGGCCGCGTCCCCGGGTTTGGGAAGAATAGAAACAAAGAGGTGCCAGGGTTCAGCATTTGCCCTTGTAGCCTCCTTGGGGAGTTGGGGTTTAGAGGTATCGGGTTTCAAGTAAAGGGCGTAAGGTTTCGAGGTAGAGGGTTGTGAGCTGTAGGGGTTCAGGTTCAGAGGTAATTATCAATCGGGTTATGGAATCTGGGGTGCTGGAAGGTTAGGCTTTAGGTTAGAATTCACAGTTTATGGTTCAGGGTATGGGGTTTTGGGCGCTGTGGGGTTTGGAGGGATGAGACTCTGGGCTTAGGAAATACAGAGTCCCTGAATCTGGCGTTGTTGGGCGGTTTGCAAGCTGATCGTTACAGGGTTTAGGATCTGGGCTTGGGAAGGTGGGTTTAAGGTGTGGGGCTGTTGGCTTTGGACAATTTGATGCATGCGGACCAAATTTCAATCGCAGAAGAGGTCGAGCAGCAGTGGCCGTCGAGGACCTGGCGGATGGCGTTTCGTGGGACAATGTCATGAACAAGTTTAACCGTCCGGCGAAGCTTTGTAAGCAAGACAGGAATACTTCATCGGGGCAGATTCCCTCAGATCCGGATGTGAAGCAGATAGACTCTAGAGGTGTCCCTTCAAGATCCTTGCCGGGCCACTGCGCTGGATTCAATATTTGATAAAGAAAGGTACCCGAGATTTCCAACCAAAGCCACTTCATCATCGCAAGACACGGGTTCCGGATGCCCGGAAAGCAAAACACCTCCAACTCAGCCACAACACAAGCCGCTTATCTCTCTTGAAGGCCAAAGATTGAAGTGTCAACCCTAGCTATGGCTTTGGCTCAAGCTTGCTAGTCTATTTTCCTCGTGTTTTTGATCCTGCCACCACAAGGGATGGGAAGGCCAAGCCAGACCAGCAGTGAGGATTCGTTTCCTCAAGACCTGAAGGTGATGCGCGAGAGGCAAGATTCAGATAGCAGTGCCAGCCAGAGTAGCTGCAGCAGCGAGGTGATGATGCCAACCCTCCACGTTACAGCAAGTCCTGGGCGTAGCGTGGAAGTGGAATCTGCAGACGTCATGCAAGAGATGCTGCCAATTCTGGTTGAACGCGTTGCCCAGATGGAAGTGGTAAACCAAGAAGTCTTGAGGGTGACGCCTGTGTGTCGCGCTTTAGAACGGTTTGCTATAGCATTGCGTGTTGGATCTGCAGGGGACTTCTACCCTAAGAGCCGCCAGACTGAGAGGATATCGACATTTTGGAGTCACTCTTGGCACGGAGGGCATTGGAAGAAGATCTTCGCAATTATCACCTTCTACAACGGCACTGCTGCAGTATCCTTGGCATTGTTCACCGGGGTGTTGATGATGGTGCTTTACAGTACTGGAACTCTCCCTGGATTTGACCGCGGATGGTTTGATAAATCCTGGCTGTGGTCTTGTTGGTCAACTTTTTCAGGGTTCGTCGTCGCGAGTTTGGCAATGATTCTCTGGCGGCCGCAGACTGCAGTCTTCCTCGACCGCATCTGCATCAGCCAACACGATGAGAGCCTGAAGACGGATGCCATCCTGAGCCTGGCGGGTCTGCTGAAAAACTCAGACAACATGCTCATTCTCTGGGACCCAACATGGACACAGAGGTTGTGGTGCCTCTTCGAGCTGGCCGCATTCCTCAAGAGCAAGAAGACGCAAGAGCAGCACCTTATAGTCAGACCCATCTTCATGGGACCTCTTTCAATCCTAGCCTTCCTTACATTCTTTGCCATGGCAGTGGCGATGGCAACAGCACCTGTCGACCACATACGAACGGTCGTCACGCTGATGGTGGCCATTGCTTCATCGTTTTGCGCGGTTGCGTTCCCGACTGCCAGCACTATCCGAAGCTACTTTAGAGACTTGGACACCATGAAGCTACAGTTGTTGTCGATCTCTGTTGATTCTACAAGGAGTTCGTGCTGTGACCACAACCATACGACCCCTTCGGGCGGGGCCATGCTCTGCGATCGCAAGATGCCGGGTCGTGATTCAGTGACAGTTTAAGTGCTCATAGTAGTGTAGTGATCATTTTTGTGCCCGATAAGGAACACGAAGAAACCATTCATTGGCCCTGTCAGCTACCCAGGATCGTGAAAGAGTGCGTGAAGATTTGGTTTGGTAGCGAGTCATCTTTTGAGGACACGGTGCGCACAGAGGTTTTGGACATTTTGAACCGTGACCTCACCGAGAAGGTATTCAGTACCCCATGGGCTTTGGCTGTGAGTTCTCCACTGATTTTGGCCTTCATGGACGTCTCGGCCAGCTGGACTGTCGTGAATCTGGAATATGAGAGTAAGCTCTGGTCTCATCCTGCCATTGCTCTTCTGCTCGAGGGTTTGGTGCTTTGGTTGGTGTTCGTCCCCCCTACCAAGGATGTCCTGATCCTTTTGCTCAGGCTTGGTCGGCGGAGACCGAGGAGTACTTGTCTTGAGCTTCTGAAGAATGCCTTGGTCTTGGCAGCTGCAGCTGTCCCAATTCTTCTTCTGATCGCAGCTTATGCCATCACTCGATTTGCTGACCTTGTTGTTTTCGGCACTGAGAATGCCACTCTTCGTGCGGTAGGTTTTGCATGCTGCACGCTGCTTATAGCTGTGTGCAACTTCGTCGTACAACTTGGCCTGAAGGCACTGCTACGGCGGCCTGGATGGTAATGCCCAGGCTCTCTGCAAAACCGCAATCACTCCGCAGAGCGTCATTTTCGAGCATGCGGCCCCGATGGGGGACTGCTCCCATGTTCGACGCGTGGATTCCCTCTGCAATTCCTCCCAAACTCCGGAGGCTTCTGCTAAGAAAAGAAAATGCGACGTGCGAGACCTCGACTGGCGGCGTCTCAGTAGCGAGAGTGTAATGACTTGAATCGAGGTCAGGGTTTGGGGCTGGGGCAGGATCTGGGTCTTGTAGCGAGCTTGCATCTTGCCCCAAGTGGAGTTTCACAACTGTCCTCCAAGGACCGCGACGGTGGCCTAGGCAGGCCGCTGAGTGGTCAGAAGAGTCACCTCCCCGGCTCAAAGGCGAAAGGTCTAAGGTCTAGAGTCTAGGGGTCCAGGGCCAGTATGTTCAGGCTTGAGCTCATCTTGGAAACCAGCCAACAATCTTCACAATCGATCCCTGAAGCAGCCTGTCTCTGTAGGGCGTAGGTACTCGATGAAGGGCTAGAGGTTCCTGAAGACCCAAGATCCACAATCTTCTAGGCCACAAAACTACAATTTCAAACTCCGGGCTCGAGTCGTATGGAGGAAGCACTGCTTATTGTAATGTTTTTGTTGTTCTGGCTTCCTGCCATTCAGCCTGGGGCAGCAGTCGACTGTCAGGTTGCTTTGGGACATACCCGACGATGTCCAGAGAAGCACCTAAGAGAAGTTCCTATGTTGCCAGAATAGTTACCTACCACAATAAATATCGTATAACGGGCCCCAAAGCCCTATTCTGATTATGAAGGCCCCTGGATCACTGCTAAGCGCACCAAGCCGGTAGTCATGATGTGATTTATCGATCATTCGTAGTCATAGATCATAGCCTGGATGTCACTGGTTCTTCTCTCATTTGCCTTCCGTGCCTTCTACTGCAGCTGCTCGGACGGTTGAAATCGGCCCCGTCGGCCCTGACCAAGGCATTTTTCGGAAGAGGCCCCGGCTGTTTTCCACCGCGTTGCCGGCTTCTCACCATTTCGATCTTTTCTTATGGAGTGCGGGAGTTTTCGGGTTGGATTTTTATGGCGTTTTATAGGTCTAAAGTTTGAAGCCCACTGTGGATGAATGATAGTGACGAATGCAGCACTCTCGGCCATGATCGCAGAAGCATCTGAAGTTAGTAGGGAGGTGTTTGATTTATAGTTGGGATCTTAGCTGCCTCGAGACATGTTAGACCGCCTTCATACCGTTCAGTTCATCTGTCGCAGCTTGAGACTTCTCCTGTGTGCTCGAGGGTCAGTAGCCAGACACTTCGATGCACGGTTGCAGCGGTCCCTTACTGTTTCGTTTCTAGGGTTTAGGGTTTAGATATTTGCGAGTCTCCGGGTGTAGGTTCGAGGACTGCTCCTGCTCATGGTCAGCCCTGAGTGTACCATTTTCGGCTGGATCTGCTCTAGCTGCATGAAAAGGAGGCACGTGAGCTCGACTGGGCCGTCCTGAATCCTAGTAGTAGAGTAGGCAACCTTTAACCTTTTCGGGGGTAGTAAAATCCGTGAATAACCCCTATACTATCAAAAAGGTTAACCTTGAGTTCCCCATGATACCCGACAAGTAGGGCATTAGGGTAGTCTTTAAATCGTAGTTCAGGGTTTCCGCGCTTGTAAGCGAGGTCTCCATCCGCACCCCACACCACCCAAGAATGAATCCCCAACAGGGCAGAAGACTCGGAAGCCCAGCCCGTCGTGCAGCAAACGACGTCCAAGTGTTTTTTTTTTTTTTGGGGGGGGGAGCGGGGTCGGGTTCGACAAGTGTTTCCGCCTTTCAGATCCTGCAACCCTAAACCCGAGGTATCTTCCGAGCATGTCGGCTCAAGTTCATGATAAAAGCCATAGTCACAGCCATAGGGGTGGGAACCAGGACATAGTGTGAGCGACCCTTACTGGTTTCGTGCTTAGGTTTCGACCTTGAGGGTCTGAAGTAGCATGTGCGACGCGAAGCACGCTCCCTACCTAGCCCAACCATACGTGACTATGCCGACCCCCGTACAGTCTCCTCAATCTGAGACGAGTGCGCTTTGCCCATCCTCCGTACGCAAACATCAGCTATGTTCAACCACCGAACGAGAGCCTCTCCGTGGCCACGAGCCGCCTCACAACCTTGGACTCTGGATTCTAAAGCTTAACCCTTAGGCAAGGTCGCGGAGCTATCTTTTGCCTAGCGCCCGCTGCGCTGTACCGAAACCATGGCAGCGACTGGATGGCAGAAGTGATTCAGTCGCAGGGTTTTTTTAATTGCGGCTTCAAGGCTGGCAGAGTTGAGGCACTTCAGTGTTCTGGTGCTGAGGCATTTGAACTCAGAGAGTCTTCGGGAGTTGCGAGGGCCTTTTCTGACTGACGGCTCGATGCTTCAAAAATCAGCCGAGCCGGCTTTATGTTAGACCTGTCGATATAGTGGTGCTTGCGATGACTTGCATCGCGGCCGAGAACCTTACTCGGCCCAAATTCGATTCACACACCTCCTGGCAGTCGCATGTGCATGTGCTTATTCTGTAATTGTTGGAAGTTAGAGCAAGGTGCGAGCCCCGCAGCTTGTTCGGGCTTGGCGGTTCACGGTTCAAGGCCTCGGGTTTCGAGTTCAGGGCTGGGCTGCGGCCTCGGTTCCTGGCATATGCATAGTCCAGATGTGAAAGGGCTGGGCTGGGGATTAAAGCATGTTTTCGGGGGGGCGGGGGCAAATGGACCATGTTTCCGAGGCTAACAGATGCACCCCTAATCGGCCGAACGACACATCCTAACATTCGCTCGATTATACGTTTTCCGAAGGCGCAAGGCGCTGAAGCGTCCATCCAACAGCTTCGGCGCAGCAAACCCGAACTTCGCGCATTTGCTGAGCAGGGGAACTCATAAGTAGACTTTCAGCTAGGCAGGTCTTCTTGCGATATACACTCTTGTCTACTCCTTGGCTCACAAAGCTCCCTCTGCCTCAGATGCTACATGGCAAGCCGCCGTTTCCCAACGCCAACTTCAGCGCACTGGCACAGCGCGACGGCGCGGACGAACCTTGCGCGGAATTCCCTCCTTCCTGGTGAGTTGTGGATCTTGGTTCACGTTTCGAGGTTTGGAGTTGGCCGGGGTATTTGGGCCCATCAGGGTTTGGCTTTGACATGATTCGGTTTCTGGTCTAATCAAGAGGGGGCTCGACGTTTTCCGGTCTCGCCGATCGGCTGTCCTTTGGCAGGGGTCGGGCGGCAAACCCTGAGCCCGAAACTCGGAACTGCCACCATCTGTCAAGGAAGAGTGGTCCTACTCTGATGAGCGACTTGCCCGCAGAAGCGCGATACTTTGGAATTCTTACCTGTGGTTAGTAGGGAATGGAGGAATGGGGTACCATTATAACTACCATTACTACCATTCCTCCATTCCCTACTAGCCAAAGGTAAGTTATAGGATGATTCAGGCCCATATCATATATTATAGTACCCTTATAGATCTATAAGGCCATGCGGGAGCCAAAAATAGATCTATAAGGCCCCTTCCATTCTCTACTAGCCAAAGGTAAGAATTCGGGGGTTGACAGGACCCCGAGCCGGCTCGAGGGTCTGCTGCAAGGTCAAGAGTTGAACCGCGAAGGTCTAGAGTTTATATGGGTGGTTGTCAAAATTACGATCCCGTATTTTGGGGTCCTTTCTTAATATAACACGGCACCTAAGATTCAGGGTGCCCAAAAAGGGACCCTAATTTTGACAACCACCCATATAGGTTAGTTATTCCACAAGGCAGTGAGCAACAGGTGCTGTTTTAGGTGCTTGCAGCGAAAGCGGGACTTCTAAACGCTCACTAGGCTTGCTCCGAGCTTATTGCTCTCTGCGCCTGCAACCCCGTTTCTCGTGCTGTAGCTTCACATGTACTGTCAGAGACACAGGCTACCGCAACCCCTCCAAAGCAAAGAAAGCATGGCTGAGGCGAAGCCGATGCCCAAAATCTTAACTACCCTAAGAAGTATTGACATCCTAACACGGCTCTCGAAGTTTCCCGATTTTTTAGCCTCATGAAGGAAAACTTTGGGCATTGATCTGACAGCAACGAGAAGCTGAAACTTGCCATTGCTTCTGTGCAGGTACGAACCTCGATCCTCGGCCGAGAAGCAGATGGATGTTTCTGACATGTTGGGAAACCCTAGTTGTGGGGTCTACATCAGGGGTTCCCATAGCTCCTCACACAGATCCCAACATGGTAGGATCCTATGTTGTGCTATACCTAAGTTCAAGAATAAGACCTCCATGGCAACCTCTCCAGGATCCCGCAGCCGATTCAGCTCCTGGCAACTGCTGGGACTCTGCCTTTGCTGCCTCGCCGCCATCGGTCTGCCGATCCTTGCGTGCCTGGGCACGCTCACCCCGGAAAACCTTGCAGCGCAGAGCATGCCTCAAACCCTGAACTCCCAAAACCCCAGACGTCCTTTAAGAATCCCGAAGCTGAAGCCCAGAAGATCCCTGACCTCATAACTTCTAACATCCAGGGCCTCCTTCTTCCTCAACTCCTGGGCGCAAGACGCCATGGAAGCCTCCGGCTTTCAGACCTTCGGGGCACCTTGGACGGCAGGGACCTTAATAATTAGAATAGGGTTTAGGGGGGGGATACCACATACGATAACTATATATATATATATATATATATATACATATATATATATATATATATATAGCAGGACCTTATAATAATTAGAATAGGGTTTTAGTTTTGGGGGGATACCACATACGATAAATTTAGCAAATGACAGGCATTAGGGCCATTGGGGATTAGGCTTCAGGGAGTTTAGGGTTTCCTTCAAGGGCTCCTGCAAAGTGCTACAAAGCTTCTATGCGGGTTTTTTAGGGGTTGCGTCGTGGCTTTCAGGCTTTACTGGTACGGGGCAGCCCGTTTTACAGCCCTAAACCCGAAACCCCGAAATTCCTAAACTTTAAACTTTCAGCTGCTTGGGTTTGCGAGGTTGACGATCTTTGTCTACAGCTTCGGAATTGGAGCTCGTACAACAATCGGAAGCGTCACCCCAAATAGAAATCGCCGAAAGGCCGCATAAAATCGATGAACCCATTATATAGGAAGCCTTGTGAAAGCCCTGTAAGCCCTTTATAAAAGCCGTGCAGCAGCACCCGAGGTCGCTACCACGGTGGCGTCGGTAGACATCTCCATGCTGAGCGGGCGATGGAGCTTTGGGGATCTGGAAGTGCAGAGTCCGGTTGGTTATGGCTCGGCACTCGGAATCACAGTTTGGGCTTTGGAGGGTATGTAGGGTATAGGGCTTTGGGATTAACTACGGGGTTTAGGGTTTAGGGTCTCAGGCAAAGCCAAACCCTGGGAGGCACTGTTCGAGGCTTCGGGTTGTACAGGATGTAGGGTTTGGGACGTCGAGTTTGTGGGTTGATTCGGGCATCCCTACATGTGTCTAGGTGTCTAGCGACTGGAATTCTGTGTGGCCGAGTCGGGGGTTGCTGTGGTTGGCTTGACAGTAGCTCTTGAGTTTCCTTTCCGGTCCAGAAGCCGTTGGTTCGTGCTCAGATGCTCGAGTTGTAGGCCTTCAGGGGTTTCGACTGGAGACTGCAATCTAAGGCTACCGGAGAGCACTCGCAGTGAGTCGGTCGTGTTGTCCGAAGCGAGCAGAGGAGGAGGTTTTCTTATTCAATGGCATGAGATGGCTTTGGCCATGGCTTTCAAGGGACACACAGGCAAAGATGTCTTTTTTCGAACTTCTGAGGTCAACACAATTTCATGTCGATTGGCAGTGGCGTCTTCGACATAGGCATCTTGGCAGCGGCGAAGAAGGGCACCTGCGATAGCCTCCGTCATGGCTTGAATCCCAATTTTCTTTAATCATAGTACAGCATAGTATGTCATGGTATGTTCTAGTATGTTACCTAGCCGCCCTCCCAGCTCAAAGCCTTGATGACTGCAGGCTCCACCTTGCGAGCACCTGGAACCACACACCTGCACAGTGCCCACCTAGGGAATTAGGGCAGGCAAGGAAAGCAACGCAAACGGACAAACCACAGATTCGGCAGAAACCTAGAAGCAGATAAGGTAAGGCTCGCTAGCCAAAGGATGCAATGGCAGAGAGAGAGAGAGAGAGAGAGACTACACTCTGCTCTTCCGGGGGAACAGTTATCGTATTACACTCCCTTAAAGCCCCATAACAGGTGGGGGGGCCATGTGCCCGGGGGGGTTTCGAAGCCCCTCATGCCCTGATGAAGAAGAAGAGAGAGAGCGAGTGGGGAAAGAAAGAGAGAGAGAGAGAGAGCTGCACTTTGGCCTGCTAGATGAAGCCCCACCCCCAGTCCGGTTGTGCACCATACTTGAACATCTACGGTGTGTTGCTTCCAGTGTGGCGAGGCAAATCTAAAGTTCCTACGATCAGGAGCGAGGCCTTACAACGAACTTAGGAGGTAAAACGTATCGTGGAGACATTGTCCCGCTACCACTTTAGGAGGGAGAGCTGTTGTGTAGGTGAGCCCACTCCAGTAGCAAAGTGCCGCCACACACGGTCGACAAGGCCTCGAACCCCAGAGGAGTGTTATGCTAGCAGTTGTGCCATGGTAGTTTTGTAACAAAGGGGCGAGGCCTAAAGCTCAGTGGAACACCCACGGAGGGGAGCAACACCAACTAAGCCAAACAGTTTCCTCCGGCCGTGGGGAACCTGACCTTTGTCGCATGTCATACCATTCGCCCCTACAACAGCACGGGCAGCTCCCGCGGGGGGTGCCCTCAAGCCTGGGGAAAGAGAGAGAGAGAGAGAGAGCCAAAGGTGAGTGGAGCCGGGAGCATAGAAGGAAAAGCCCGGAACCCAAATCCAATGCTCAAGAGCCGTCGACAGGTGTCAAATCCATCTTTTTCTCGCCTTTGGTCATCCAAGAGCTGTCTTTGGCAGATGTACAGGTCAACATCGCCGCTCGGATCATTTCAAAGCCCATAAACCCTAATCTCCAAAACATAAGGCTTTGGTGTCGATGGGGTTGGATCTAAACTTCATTTTCCATCCTAAGCTTGGTTCGAAGGATCAAAAGATGGGCCGACTAAGGACTAGTCGAGGACCCCAGGCACCTTCAATGCAAAACTTGGGTCATTTTCTGCCCGAAACGCTGAACCCTTACCATGCCATGGCATACACTTCCAGGCCTTAAGCCCCCGAACTCTGAGCCCTGAAGGCTTCGCATGTGTGGTTCAAAAATTTTGCATTTCGTTGACCTAGGCAAGTCAAGCAACTTCAGACTTTTTTTCCGGGCACAGTTCCGCATGTTTGTGGCACGGACCTTGCGATTGAAATTCACCGCCATCCAAACATCCGGAAGGATCAGCACGTGGATGGCACCTCCAACGCGAAGATGATCATGGACCGTACTTACGATAAACCGAATCCGCTTTACGGTGTCATTTGGTTAGTCTGAGGTATCGATCTTGTGGGCATATGTGGGTTGCTTGCGCCTTGTGCAAGTTTTGGACAGTGCGGACCCTTGTCGAGATGGAAAATTATTCGTTGAAATCCGCAAAGTGTGTATATAGTGAGACCTTAGCATCGGCACAAAGCTCATTCGTCGATTGTCGGTTGAAAGCAGCTCTGAGTCTCGTATCTCAAGTAATTACGGGTTGAGGAACCAGGATTCAGTCAGAAAGTCTCAGCCAGCACCGCCGCTGAGCTTCAGAGCGTGGGCAGACTCGTTGGCCGACACTCTGTGCCCAGCTGCCAAATTGGGGTTTGGCTTAGGAGTTGGGGTATGCTTGCCTGGCTCTTCACCGCGAGGAGCATATCGACGAGGTCTCGGATTCTGCAGCAAGTAAGCGGCCGCCTGGATACATTATTATTGTGATTCCGAACAGTTGAGGAGTGGGTTAAGGCCGATTGATGGTGTTTTGCTTTATGGGTAGCAGGAACTACCGATGAACATAGCAAAACCTTCCTCTCTTCCGACTGGCTACGATGCTTGGTTTTACATGTTCCCTGAAGCAAGGTCTATGTCTGCAGAGACCCTCAATCCCAGGCCCCCAACGCAATCAATTACCATACCGGGGTAGGAGACCAAGGGTGTTCCAACTTTCCCGCTTCCTCTGTGAACCCTTGTCGAAGCGAGAGCTTGACGCCCAGTCCCATGGGGTTCAGGTTTTGTTGAAGGGCGCCTTGAGGGTCAAATCTGGACGAGGGTTCCAGCCTTCAGGAGTTTGCGCTTGAGGAGTTTATGATCTGGGGAGCAGGGTATCTAGTCAACCCTGGACCTTGTAAGCCCCACAATAGACTTAGACCTTGTAACATTCTACAGCCTATGAACCGTCTTAAGAGTTTAGGATGCCGAGAGGATCCGGGAGGCAGGGGCTAAAACGTCATCAGCTCTACTACAAAACCCTCCAGCCCGAAACCCAAAGCAGTAAGTTTGGGAAGTTGTTACCAAGGTTTAACGAGGCCCTGATGAACAAGAAGGCAAGCGGCTGGGGTTGCGGGGCAAAAGCTCTACTTCAATGAGTGCTTTTGGACACGTTACCCATGATGCGTGTGCGACTACATTACGTGTCTGGATCCACAGCATGTTAGTCCAGCCTGCGTTTTCGTGCCCTTGCATTGCGAGGCTCTTGATGATGGCACGGCAGAGAGAGAGAGAGAGAGAGATCCGCAGCTTGCGTATGCGCAAGCATGTGCATGTCGAGAGACACTGAAAGACTTGAGACTTGAACGAGGAGCCTGAGAGCAAGCCTTGCTTCGCACGTGGTGTGTTCTTTGTTTCGTAGGGGCACAGTCCAGGTCCGGGAAGGTCATAAGCCATGGTCTGACAGGTGACAGTTGACAAGATCACCTTCACCAACATCGTGACGCGGCTTTGCCTTCACCCTTCCTGCGAAATGTCGCCGCCGCCATACTTCGTCATCAAGACGGTCGAGGTCGCTGCCCCTTCTCAGACCTTCGCAGGACGAAAGGTTGCAGAGATTGTTACAGCCTTCTGTCCCTCCGCTGCCTAAACCCGACCCGTTCTGCAACCACCCCGAATCACAACGTGCAGGAGTTTTCTTCAACGAATACCTCCAACGGGCAAGTCCAAAGGTATGAGCTCGGCCATCGGGTTTCAGTTACAGCTATGACGAATCTACATTATGAGGATCGGCGTTGCCTCTGTTGTTATTACGAGTTTGTAGCATCCTCTGAAATTCGCAGCTGTCTTTGAGGGCGGCATCTTCTCAGTTGTGTTATTTCGGCAGCTTTGTTCCAGCATAGATCGTGGTTACCAGCTGTCACGTGGCGACGGAGGTGAACGACGTGGGCAAGCAGACTGGTGGCGTCTTCGTGCCAGACCTCTTCCAAGTCATCGCGGCTTGGCTGGGCTTCTGAGCTTGGCTGTGACAGTTTATCCAAAGCGCATGCTGCAAAATAGTAGAAAAGGCAAGATCTTCCGGACAATTGCGGTGAGGTTGTCAGTATGGCACCAACAGCTTGGGTCGATCTTGCTATCGCGTATTGAGATGATTCCAGCATGCCTAGTTTTCAACCCTGAGAATCCTTCTGATCCTCCCCCAAGGCTCTGAACCCCAGAATCCAGGTCCGGGCGGTGGTGATCGCCGCCATTAAGGCGGCACCTCATCAGCTGGGCAACCCACTGGCAGAGAGCTTGGGTGCAGGCGCGGGATGCTGCCGGTTCGAAGTTCAAAGCCACAGCTTTCGAGGTGTTTGGCAATGGTGGACCTGAGGTTTAAGTACAAGCCGAAAATTCCGCCCTCCTGTATCCGACAGACTGGAGCCTAGATTTCATAGCTGCGGCTGGTCGAGGGTGACAAGTGGTTGGAGGGTGTCGAAGGCTAGGCTCCAAGTTGCACACAGGACCAGGAACCTTGAAACTCTATAAGCTTTAAGCTGAATTGCCACACTATCCTTTACCCTTTGCTTCAAACATGTTCAAACTGGTTCCATGAGGTCTGCTACAGGCGCTGGATTACGCACAGCTGCACTACGAGACCATGTTGCAGTTGATTCAGCGGGTGTTTGTTGTTCCGGCGGAGTCGCTGGAAGTACTCACCCGGCAGGTTCTTGTGGTTCGATTACCGGGCTTTAGGTTTGGTGCGACTTCGTCCCTTCATCGTTTGTACTACAGGTAGGCCCCTAGGCGTTTTTTGGACTTCTTTCTGACTCTCTTCGTTGTTGAAACCATCGTAGGCCTTTCGGACCTGGAAGTCGAAACTGCCTTGCTGCCATGGGGGAGCTGTTTGGGGATCGTGTTGGCAGCCCTGATGCGGCTACCAGTAATTTTGTGGTTCTTAGAAATCGAGTTCCTACGTTTGTAGATCCGCGGCCCTGCAAAGACAAGCGATTTCTTGCACAGCATTCTGCACGCTAGTCAAGGGAGTCGATACTAAGTTGCTCGACTTTTCTTGTGAGTTGGAGGGGGGATGCACATAAAGGTGGCAGGTGGACCTCGGAGGCTCCAGGTGTATGAGGGCTATCTAACCCTAAGGGTCCAAAGGACGCAATAATTAGGTACTCGGGTTCGGGATAGTAGTTATGTATGGTACAATTCTTGAGAGTATATGATCATTGGGTACTTGGACCCTTAGGGTAAGGGCTTCGGAATCCAGTGCAGTGGCGGGAATGCATGCCTTGTGTTGGCTCGAAGCGAAGTATCTGGATGAAGGCTTCAGAAGCTCTCAACGCTTTGACCCCCTATGATTCCTCCTACACCTTAGCCGAAGAGAGCCGGGAGGCATAACAAAGGCTCGGAAGTCAGAAGCATAAAGTTGAGCCCTTCTCAGCAGCTGAGCTGAGCGTTCCCCCGTCTTTCTGCCTTCCAATCCATCGAAACCCCCGGCCGAGTTGAAGAATTCGGGGGTGCGGTAGAAGCTGTAGGGCTTCCAAGGGCAACGAGCCGCGGCTAAAGTGGGTGAGGCCCTTAGCTCTAGATGTCAGGGGAGCCCCATAAGGGATCCTTGATTGCGTACCCTAAACCCTAAACCCCTCTTCTAGGCGGAAAAAGGTGCTAAAAACAAACACCTCTTCTAGATTGGGGGGGGCCCTTCGGCCGTTTCTCGTTCCTGGGATCATGGCTTTGAAGCTGGGCGCCTGGAGCGACCTCTTCTCGCCTGCGAGGGAACCTCTGCTCAGCTGATCATCGGTTTAGGGTTTAGGGATCAGGGTTTAGGAATTAGGGTTCGGGGTTTAGGGAGTTTAGGGTTTAGTGTAAAAGGGTGTAGGGAGTTTAGGGTTCAGGGTTTAGGGAGTTTAGGGTTTAGGTTCAATATGGGCATATACAAGTCTGTGCACAAAAGGATTAATATTGGGGGGGGGGGGGGGGTTGAAAAATGTGTAATAGTTTTCGGAGAATTCGTCTCTGGGCCACGTGGCAGGTTAAGTGTTTTTTTGGGGGGTCCCTGAAATAAGGTATTCTGGGTAAGCTCGCCAGAGTTTGCCCATGGAGGATTTGTTGATGAAGTTGCTGAGGGTAGTTCAGATACGTGGCGCATGCATGCTTGGAACCTTACGCCCCCAAGCCTTGAATTTTCCGGCAGTGCGGATCGTTAAAGTCGAAAGCCTAAGCCCTTGAACCCTCAAACCCGGAGCCCTTTGTGTGTGAAGCCGTGTGTTGGCTTAGGAGCTGTAGGTTGATGGACTCGGTCCTAGGACTAGGACTGACGAAGCGCTAATAAGCTTTTCGAAAATCCACCCCCAGGATGGAGACCACCCACTTTTTCAAACATTCCCAGCTCCGAAACCTCGTCGACCACAAGCTCATCAGACATGGGTTAACCTTCCTTCCTTAACTTTGGGACCCTCAAAGACCCAGCCCGTCCTCCTCGCAGGACCTGAATTCCGCACTGCCTGCGGTGATCCGAGCCCTGGAATCCGAACATGCTTCTGGAGGACGGGCGTTAGTTGGTGAATAATCGGCGCTGCTGAGGCTCTGAGTCAAGTTCCGCAGATTTCGCAACAGCTGCCAGTCCAAGCCCGCAATTCGAAAATCCCTGCGCTCCTACACCCATATAAACCTCGAATGCCAAAAGCCCTGCAGCAACATTAAGCCATGCCACACACTGCGCCCCAAGCCCTGCTTGACAATCCTTACACTATTGCGACATGCTGCGCTGGGGCCTTTCTACGGCTTGATTATAGTCTACGTCCCTGGCCCTGCCAAAGCATACTAGCTCTCAGCCGTCAATCCCGTTAGCAGCCGTAATAGCGACGCGAAACCCTCGGTGGGGTGTAGGAGCGTAGGGTTTAGGGTTTTCCCCAAGCCCAAATTAGTAGGCCATGCACATTTTATCATAGCTAAACCCTGAGCCTAAACCCATACTGGTCTCCATAACCTATTCTTTTGCTCCTTTCAGCCTACCTTGTTCCCTCCGAGAATGTGATCTACAAGCGTATGTAGCGGCTAAGGTCCTCAACTAGGTATGTCCATTAAGGAGGATCTCAATCAGCAGAAGGCCACCCTATCTTAGCAGGTTGATACTTTTACTGAGGAGGTTCATGCTTCTGGGCTTTCTCATCACAGCTCTGTTTGGTTTAACTCTCCTGGATTGTCCGGGTGTGAGGGCCGAAACCCTAAGCCCTAACCTAGCAGCCATTTTACTACTGCTACTACTATACTACTATACTACTATACTACTATACTACTATACTACTGTACTACTGTACTACTGTACTACTATACTACTATACTACTAAACTACTAAACTACTGTACTACTACTATGTTATCGGATCCGCAGCTAGGGCCCAGGCCCGAAGCCCCAAAGACCAAGATCCTTCTCGGGAGAGGTTCGGCTGCTAGCTTCACTGCTTTGGCGAATGTCCTCTGGCTGCCTTCGAGGTTTCAGAAGGTTAGGTATTTGAGGTTTCGGATGGTTTATGTAGAGGGTTGAGGTTGGGGTTCAGCCGTTTACGGTTGTACGTCTTTGTTTGGGGACGAGTGTCGGGTGCTGGGTTTGGTGTTTGGCTTCGGGTCACCTACCTGGATAAGAACAAGGCTTGGCAGGAGTCTGCCTCAGTTGGAAGCGAGGTCTTCGTTTAGTGCCCTTATGTACTTCATAAGTGGAGTATATCCCCAAGAGCATGCTCCTTGTCGAGGCTCCTAGATAAAAAACTCAAAGCTGAAGAGCGTCCTCCGAGGCCATGGCCTCCGCACTTTCGCCCACCCAGTCCAAGCCCTCACGGCCACTGCTGGCAGTGCACTGGCGTCGATTTTACTTGAGAGTGTGTTTGCCAACTCTTCATCGCTTGCGATGGAAACTAAGGGCTTGAAGAGCACACGTTCTTGTCGTGGTTGGGACGCGGGGTGTAGAAGAGTTAGGGTTTTGTTTGTGTGCGTGTGAGAGCAAAACACACTCCCTCGCAAAGCGCCGTAAGTTTTGGTTGATTGATTGCCATGGGCTTAGGATTTACATTCCATTCAGCAGGTTTCGGTGGCTTTTTCCTGAGTCGATGTTCAGTGCTGGAGCCTTGCCACGAACCCACCTCTGCCAAAGCCCTCGAACAAAGATACCCCAAACCTTAAAACCCTCAGTCCTTCGAAAGCACCGTAACAACTATTTCTGAAGCCTCAAGGAGTCAGCCCTTCTTGCGGCACTGGAGATGCAGTCTCTTCGAGATGAAGGGTCCTCTAAATAAGATGCTTTAGTCCATGCCGCTTTATGCGAGTTGTCACGGTTGTTCGCGGCTTGAGGGTTTGATTGGGTTTTGGAGCGGGTTCACACGGCTTGTACACGGCTGTTATGTAAGTTCGAAGGGTTAATTTGTAGGGGTGTTATACGGGTTTGCCGGCTTGAGTGTCCAGGGGTTGAGGTTGGGTTTCAGGGTGTTTCAGGGTTCGGGGTGTAAGATTTCAGTGACATGCATGAAAGTGAGGTTGATGGGGGCCATTGGCTTGGTAGATGTGCACAGAGCCCTAGGTCCAGAGAAGTTGGAAACCTAGACCCAAGTGTGAACTCAAAAGTCTGCAGTTTAAAAACACGTAGACTGGAGACCAGACCCCACAGCGCCCCAGAAGGCACTACATCTCACTCTCGAAGTCCTAAACTTCCTAAACCAGTCTTTCACTCCCGAAAGGGTAGAAAAAGCCCAGAGCTTCGAACCCTGAGCTCCGACCTGACCGGGGCTCTCGAAACTCCCAGCTTGCTATAAGACAGCCTGTGCCTATAATGGTATACTGGTAGCATATTATCTTGTATTCCCTGAGATCTTATCCTAAGCCCCTACTCAAGCCCTCCACCCCAAAACGTTAGCCGTAAGCCCGTCGGTAGCCCAAATCTCAACACCCAAGAGCTTTGCACCCAGGGCGCCCCGAAAAGGCCCTGGCCCCTAGGCCAAACAGACCAGTTCGTCGTGAGCAGAGCTTGAAACCTAACTAAACTCCGTATACCTCTGCAGGGAGCCGGATAAGCCGTGTCTACATTGTGCGAGCGGGCGCGGCGAAACCCTTAGCCGCTTTAAGGCTTAGCCCTTAACTTATGTAACTCCAAGCTATCCCAAACTCTCGCCCCAAGGTTTCCACGAGAGGTGGAGGCTCCTTTGGTGAGCGATTTGGTCGTGAGGAGTCTCAGCCCTCCGGCTGGTCACTACAATGCGAGGAGCCGTTCTGCCGGCGATGTGCAATAGTCAATAACTATCGGTAATGGTAATTAGGAATGGCGAGTGAGATTACCTCCTACAGTTGGCAGTTGTCCAACCTTCGACGACGTTTTGGTAAGTAGCAACTGCAGCCTCAAGGAACCTTTCGGTATCTTTCGGTGATTATCGCGGCTAGATGTGGTAGAACCATGTTCACCAAGTGTGACTGCAAGCAGGGGTTTTCTTGCATGACACAAAAATCCTCGGGGTTTCGAGGATCCGAGTTATGGGTACCGGATTGTCAGTTTAGACTTCTCGGTTTCCGATGTTTGACGGGTTCAGGCTTTAGGGGCTTTTGGGGTTTCGGGCGCTAGGTTCGAGCTTATGGTGAAGTTTTAGTGTAGTTCTAGCATCGTTTGGATGCCTTCTCTTATCGGCTTGGTGCAGGTTTTTGAGTTTCAGGATTCCACTATAGTCAATGCAATCAGCCTGTGGGGTTTCCGGGTCCGTCTTCTCGAGATCTTTGCATAATCCTCCCGAAGGGCCAATGAACTGGACGAGTGCAAAGCCCACTTTGTCCTGGTATGTAGTACACCTTGGGTACGGCCCCCACTCAGTAATAGTTGAATAACACTCATAGTATAGATATATTAGGACCTTAATAGTAGCCCGATTATAGACTCTTACTGTATAGGGGCAGTACCCAAGGTACACCCACGACACTCGGAGCGTTCGGCTTTCCGAGGCAGTTGCGTAAGCTCCAGATGGCCGCTGGTTGCAGGATTGGCAGTGAGGCCGACTGGAAAAGTTGTCGATCGAGCTTGTTTAGGACCTGAACCCCGACAGCAGAACCAACAGTGTAAAGCCTGGCTAAACTCCCTTGGCAGGAAATTGTGTAGGGATCCGTATTTTTGATATAGGCCTCTGAAAAGAGGGTTTGCTAATCAGGGGCCTGCTTATGGAACATCTCCATCAGTCGTCTCGCGAAGCATGGCGAATCCGAAGCTCACTCTGGTATAGTATTAACTTCCCAAACCCACGACCTTCGAGCCTTCACTGGCCATGCGTGCGCTGGGCAAGGTGCCTTTGTGCATTGGCTGTGGCCAGCATTGCTCACCAGGGGACCAAGGCCGCGGAGGGGCTCAGAGATTCAGGGAGGGATTGGGATAACAAGGGTTTAGGGACGAGGTGGCCAGACCGAAGGAACCAGTAGCTGGTGCTCACTTTCCTGCATCGGCCGGGTGGCCGCAATTGTGTGATGGTCAGTGAATCTGGCACACCTACAAGTCTACATTGAAATCATTTTTTGGGAGTTTTGATTCGAAATGCCACCATCTTGTCAATCACCCTGCTTGGCAAGGAGGACCGGGCGGAAAAGCAAGCCTGGACTCGCCGGGTCATACCGCAGCTGCGCGTGGTGCTCGAGGCACATCCGAAGTCCTTTCAGGTCCAACAGCTCGTGGCCGAAGGCTGCTGTCTTCTCCTGCGTCATGGCCATGGGAATCTAGGTGGGTCGTTATCCAAAGAACCTGGGCCCAAATGATCCACTCCCTTTAATAAGACTCTTAACAGGCATCCCAGTCTAAAGGCCCGGAAATATCCGGAGCTTCATTATTACAGAGGAAGTTGAGAACCCTGAGGTGGACTTTCGGCCCTTTGGCCTTTGCTTTGGCCTTTGGTGGTGCATCCCCGGCAGCAAGTGGCCACGGCTGCCTCCCTGGCGCTCTGCCGCTTGACCTGGTTCCTCCGTGCTGGAGGAGACTCCCAGGGTGAGGCGCAGGTTCCGACTGCGGAAAGAGCGATGCAGACGGCTTGCGCAGAGATTCTTGGGCATCGAGAGCAGTCAAGACCTATGTTTTGGCTACTGTAGTGGCGGCCCATCAGGGACACCGAAGGGAGAAAATGTGAAGCTGTAGTGCAACTTCTTACCTCTCATTGCTAGTAGGGAATGGAAGAATGGTAGTAATAGTTATAATTGTACCCCATTCCTCCATTCCCTACTAACCAAAGGTAAGACTCTCAAGAGGGGGCATCTGCGCCTGAGGATTTCCAGCATCTTTACGAACTCGGTGGCTCCGCGCCTCAGCGACCCTTGCATGCAAGCTCACCCAGTGAAAGACAAGACCTTGAACCCAAAGAGCCCTGGAGCCTTAGACCTTAAAAGAGCCCACAAAACCCGAACCCTAGGGAAAACAGCCCTAAACCCTAAACCTAAAGCCAAAACCCTAACCCTAGGATCCCGCCATCCACAGCGCGAGTTTGCAGTGCGTCCGCCTTTTGGAGCTCCTCCGGGCATTGGTTTTGTACAGCCGGAGCAGAGCTTCCGAGGCTTCCGATCCTCGGACCCCAGCTCTTTTGGGTGTTTTTTTGGGGGTTTGAGATGTTTGAGGATATTAAAGGTTTCGGGGGGGGTTCAGACAGTTTTAGGGTTCGAGGGTTTTCAGGGCTTCAGGGTCGTCGGGTTTCAGGGTTTGGGGTTGCAGGATTTGAGGTTTACAGGGTCTTAAGTCTTAGGTTTTCATTTTGCAGGGGAGGCTTCGAACGATATACCGCCCAGGGGACAGGTGGAAACGCTTCGAAACTTCAGACAAGCTGTTGACTGGCTTGGTTACAGACGCGCAGTGGTCCGTCCCAGACTTACCTACTTCACTGCCCGCGCATTCGAAGATCGCCATCCCTGACTCCCAGAAGCTGATATGTCCTTCGCCCTACGCCGCTAACCATCTAGCCTTTCCGAGCGGCCACAGCTCTAAACCCCCAGCCACCCAGGGTCGCCGAGAACGTCGGGAGGCGGATGAGGCATTGATCGTCTTGCCCCAAGCGAAGATTCTGGGAGTGGTGGAGCTCCTCCTGACCTCCCTGACCCGGGAGACGTCGGTGGCTTCCCAGGTGCCGTCATTTGCCAAACACCTCTGTGGGTTTGAAATTGCCCGTTGCTCCCTACGACCTTAAGCGGTAGAAAAGCTCCAAACTGTCAAACTCGAACCCATGGAGCGCCTGAACCCCTGAAAACCTCACACGTTCGCTGCACTCTGCAACATCCTGGGCTGGAAGGTGCTCTCTGCCAGCTCCCCTACGGGACAGCTTGTCACCAAGGCGCTTGACTTGCTTACCGCCCTCCTGGACACTCTGCCTTTCAAGTCGCCATCATCCGCCTCGAGAAAGCCCTAAACCCTGGACCCTAAATCCTATAAACCCTACACTAGTTATATAGTTTAGAAAATCATGGATGCCTTAAGCTTTATAATCCTGACTCGTGCCTCCCTATAGCCTTAGAGCTTCGGGCTTCGGGTTTACGGCACAGGGGTCATGGCTTAGGGGTTTATAAGGCTTTAGGGAACTGTGCAGCGCGAGGCTTCTAGAGTTGAGGACCTGATCCTGAAGGACAGTTTGGCCAGCCCTTGTCCAGAATCCTCACAGCCCCGAAACCCTCCTATAGGGATCACTATAGCATCGTATCACCCAAAACCCATTGTAAAAATTAAGGCCTCCAAAGCACTGCATCCCAACGCGCAAAGCGTTTCAAAGCCTTTCGACCCCCAGCCAAGCCAAAAGCCTCAAGGCCGCTTCAGGCAACACAGCATCTATAATAAATGACTATACAACTTCGAAGCCCGAAATACCGTCTATAAACGACTACACGTACAGTGTAAGGACCACAAATACATAACCGAAAATCCATAACACACCCGAAGTCTTCCGAGAGTACAGCCGAGGACGTTTGCGGCACGGCTGCCTTAGTCTTCTCTGCTCAGCTTCGGCGCTTTCTGGAGCTGTTGTCGGACTGGCCACTGGGACTCGGGACGGCTCAGGGGGCTTTGGAACTTGGGGCTTCCGGGTTACGGGATTTCAGGAACGGGCCGCTTCGGGGTTAAAGAGAGTTCAGCAGGTTTTAGCTTTGGCGCTTTGGGTCTTTCGGTGGCTTGGTGGTTGAGGGTTCGGCGGTGTGCATGTGGCTTAGGCAATGTATAAGATTATGGTTGAGTACTGGGGGTTTCTATGGCTGCAGAATTGTAGGACTTCGAAATTGTTGGGCTTATGGTGTGGAAAGGATTCTCTTTCTCCGGGCTTGGGGGTTGGTGTTTAAGCTTCCCCTGGGTCTAGTGGAATAGGGGGCGTGAGTTGGGGTTGTACAGGGTACTTATGGGGTGTAGGATAGGGCGTTTCGTGGGCTTAGGCTTTAGGGCTAATAAACAGCGCCGAGTGTTCTCTTGTCAAGTTGTTGTCGAAGGGTTACGCTTGCTGCTGGGGCTTGAGCTGTGAGTACATCTGCCCTCGGAAACGACGGAGCTCTGAGCCGTGCAGACCTAGTGGGTATGGTATGAAGGCTCCGAAAGCTTTGTTCCGGTTACATGGGCCCTCACCTTGAATTGCGCCGGCAATTGAGGGCCGATCGCATTTACCAAAATCCGGCTAATCTTGCAAACTTGCTCAGCTTACAAGCTTGGCTGGTCCGGGGGCGGGGCAAGATTACCAGCAATCTTGCCACGCTTGAAATCTTGGAAATCCTGGTTTCGAGTATTTGGTAACCCGGGTGAGGGGCAAGGCAATCTTGCACCACTTGCACCACAAGAATATCAAGATTTCCGCTCCGCCGTCTCCGTCCCCAGCGCACGTGGTTTGCGGGTTAAGGATTAGGGTTTGGGGCTTGGTAGATAGCAATTAGCAGTAGCATTATCCTTAGTGTTAGTAGCATAGGCTTTTGGGCTTTTAGGGTTTAGGCTGTTAGGTTTTTGCGGTTCAGGGTTTTTGGGGCGTTACGGGGTTGGGTTTAACGGGTTAGGGCAGTAGACATAACTAACATTTGTTGGTATGGTGTTAGGGTTTCGGGTGTTTTAGGGTTTAGGCTGTTGGGGCTTTAGTGCTTGGGTTTAGGGTTTCTTTACGGTTTAGGGTTTCGGCTTTTTTGAAAATACGGTTTAGGGCTTTGGGTGGTTTTACGGTTTAGGGTTTGGAGGCTGCTGGGGTTTTGCGGTTTGGGGTTTAGGCTTGACGTAGCGGGAGAGAGCGTGGTCAGGGCCTTGGGCCCGTAGTTAGTAGTTATGAGTAGTATTAGGTTTTATTCTATGGTTTGTAGGTTTTACGGTTTGGGCTTTACAGTTTAGGATCTTAGGCGGTTTGGGTTTCACGGTTCAGGGTTTTGGGGGTTTACGTGCGCTCGGCGCTTGCGGTTTACGGAGTTTACGGTTTTGGGCTCAGTTGAAAAAAAAGCCGGGTTTGTAGGTATTTATACTGAGTATTAGTGTTCGTATTTTAGGGACTGGGGCTTTAGGGTTTAGGGTTTTGCATTAGGGTTTCGGCTGTTGGGGTTTTATGCTTAGGGTTTCGGGTAATGTGCTCCCGGCGTAATAGTATTAGTATTTCAAGGTTTAGGGCTTAAAGGGGTTTGCCGTTTTACGATTTAGGCTGGGTGGGTGGGCAGTTCTGGTGAGGCACTTGCGCGCCTGCTATGCATCAGACAAACATCAAGATCACTACGGCACTACGGTGGTGCAAGTGGTGCGAGGTTGCAAGGTTGTCGAATCCTTCCCCCGCAGGGCGATACTCGGGCCGGTTTACCAAGCCTGCGCCAGGTGCAACAAGGCGACCAAGTTTGGCGTGTCATTTTGCTTAGCCTTCCCCCCCTCACCCTGCTAAATTTTGGGTTCCAACCAAGCTGGCAAGATTGCGGTACGGTTTCGGCTCCCGTTTGCCGGCAAACAATCATGCTGTAGTGTGGTCTTGGACACACGCAGTTGCGATAGCCCGAATCACAATGCGAATCACACGCTGATCTTCTGAATCTGCAAAACGAACTCATGTTTCAATCCTTAGCCGCCCTTCTGGAACTCTCGTCGAAGCAGCAGTGTTCGCCAGGCACACAACCTCAGCGCTAGTTCCTACGTGAGAATGAGGTTCTTGCCACGGCTAGGCGTAGGAACAGGCTTACACCCAAAGAGAACCACCACGCCAAAACTCACAGAGCTCCACCAAGAAAAGCTCAGCCAGGTCACCGAAGAACCACGTCGGTCACAGCAAGGTGGTTCTCAGCTTCTTGCTGAGCCTTGAGAGGACTTGAACGCACAAGAAGCCGTGATGTTTTGGGAACTCACTTTTAACGACGTTCGTCACACTTCGGTTTGGCATGCTTCGAGCTTGCTTGAAGCGTTTGGAAGATGTGCGGTTTGCGACCTCCAGGTTGCTTTCTTGGCTTTACAAAGTGGCACCGACCCACACCTCCGGGGGTTCTGCTTTCAAAGCTTCGTTTGACAAGGGGCAAAGTACCGGCTGGCCACCAGTTCTCATATACTTGCTCCTTACGCACAAGGAAAAAAGATGTACTCGTCGTCATGGTATGACTTCGCTACCTGTAGCTTTCGGCAGCGCGGGGGCCCGTGAAGTGACATCTGTGGCTTCGGTCAGAGCGTGATGGTGCTAGGACCGCCCCGGCCATTCTCCTTCGAAAGCCGCTGCTGCACCGGCTATGCCTCTATGCGATGGAGGCTCGCAGTAGCTTCCAGAGCCCGGCCCTTCCCACGACTAGGTGACCAGAAGGTCGTTGAGCGTCCAGAGCTGTGAAGCCGAAGTCTATTCCAGAGGAGAGTATCGGAAGCCCAAGACGTTGCCTTAGACCCTTCAAGGCTTAAGTCTTCAACAAACCTAAATCAGAAACCTGCATGGGATAAATATCACATGACACCTCAACCTCCCCTGGACTTGACATCATAGTAGCATCAACAATAACAACAGTGGCCAGCACAAGCCACCAGACTCCCTGCAGCACACTTTGAGCCTTTATGCAGGACCCTTCAACCCAAACCTTGAATTCCAAAACACCCTGGGCCTACCTTTTGCCAAAACCCCAAATCCCTCAATCCTAAATCGCTGCCAACAGCACCCAGTCTGACCCTCGAGCAATAGCCCCAAACCCTAACCCAAAGCCAGGCTATGCAACATGAGATTGGCCTGACAAGTCGAGCTGCGAGCCAAAGTGCCCGCACATCGCGCAAGAGGCACCTCGCACACGAGACAGTAAGCAATAAGCCCCAAAACCCCAAGGATCTAAGAACGCGCTGATTATACTGTTTAAAATGTCACCTCATAGTCCGACTCGATTTGTGCCATAATATTACACCGCCAAGGCCCAAGTCACTCAGGAAGGCCCCAAGAGAGGGCTAAGCTGCTAAACACCCGAAATCCGCAGCCCGGAACTCTGCAATCCCTAGCTCGGATGTAGAATGAGGGTATAGGGTTTAGGGTACCCGAAGACGACCAAGTTCAAGCAAATGAAGGAAGGCCGAAGTGCTCGAAGACGCTGCAGACTTCTGCCAGCCTCTGCTCCTTGACGGCTTGGGTTTACCAGGCATTTTAGCGACTGCAAGAGTCAAAGGCATCAAGGGCTTCCGGGGCTTTGTGGAAGTTGGGTGTAAGACCTTGAGGTTGCAGTTGCTCCTAGGTGCCTTGGGTTTTGGACTTTTCAGAGATTGTGGGCTCGGGATGGAGGGTGCAGGGGTTGTGGCTCATTGGGGTCCCGTAGTGTTTCCGTGGCAACGTTACTGCAGCCCCACAAGCCCTGACTTCACACTGCCATCTCATGACATCTAGTAACTTCATGTCTAGACCTTCATAGCATAAAACGTTCGTTTGGAACAGCCCTCCCCTTTCTTTGTCTTGACATCCAGGTTTCCGGTGGCATGTCAGGCGCTAGCACGCCTTGTGCAGAGGGGCGCAGCACTGCTGGAGCACCAGTTGGTGGCGAGCATCTGTGCCTTGGGACTGTGGCCAAGAGTTCGTATTGTGTGCCCAGCGGCCTAGGCATGCCTTGCACGAAGTGCTGTAGCACATGCTACCTTGCCATGTGGAATAGCGCAGTGATTTTTGTCACTAATGATGTCTTTTCGGCTCAGCTGGCTATTCTCGCTTATTTCTGCAAGACATGTATCTGAGGTGAGCAAGTTGTGCACGCTGTTTGGCACGGAGCTTTGCGAGCGCCTTCCACCGTCACCGGCAAAGAGCTGGACAAGTCACCTGCCAAAGCTTTTGAAGATTGGTCCAGGGTTGAGGCTTCATTTCGGATTTAGGGTTCCGGGATTGCGCGTATGAGTGACGGGAGAGTTGTTGCAATTACGTCTTTTCCGCCCCCGAGTGTCTGGCGCTGAACCCTTGAACCCTCAAGCTCAAAAAGCCCCTGAACCTGCCATCCCCACTCTTGAACAAACCCCCTTAAGTCTAAAGTCCTAAGGCAGCCAAAAGCCCAAAGCCCCTAAATCTCAGTCCACCCGGCCACCCTCCGCTCCCCAGTGCTTTGTGTTCATAGACCCTTTGGCCGAGCCTACGCCGCATTGTAACATCCTAGCCGCTCATCTAATTTCAGGGCTTAGGTCTAGGGTTCATAAATCGTATTAGGGTTGCGAATACAAGACCCCCCCCCCAAAAAAAGGCCCCAAATCCAGGTGCCTGGTGTTCAAGCAGATCTGTCGGTCACCGGAGTCAGTGCTTGGCCTACTTGAGGTGATGCTCGGCAGGAGGGTTACATGCGGGTTGAGGGCTACATCGCTCTGCAGGGGATTAGGACATGGAGGGTTTGGGGCCTGCGTCCTAGGATTTGGATGTAGGGTTTGGGGTTCAGGCTCCGTGGGTTCACACGAAGGGCCGCGATGCAAGGATCTGGCTAGCCCCAAGCCCAGTGGCAAAAAGGCTCCGTGGGTTCAGCGGGTGCGGGTTGGAGGCCAGCGCGAGGCTTTCAGGCTAAGGGCAAGAAGAGGCTCGCAGCGGGGTCTAGATGCAAATCGGGTTTTTGGTCTCATGAGTTTTCATTTTACAGGCCTATAATAGGGCCTATATAGGGTTTGGTACCCCAAGCCCTTCACCCGAAGTGGCTGTGTGGTTCATCTGGTCTAAGTTCGCATGAATGGTCATGAAGGGTATCCTTGTTCTGCAGTGCCAGACCATGCAGAGTTTGGCTTAGTCTTGTTTGTGTGGTGTTTACTCAAGTTGTGTTCAGTCTATGCTGCCCTTACTCGACTCGACTCGACTGAATAGCAAACAACTTATTTTCCAAACGTACAGTGAGCCGTGGAGTTCAAGTTAACCTCGGAGCTGATCACGCCCTTTTTGTTGTGTCGGCACTCTGAAGTCTGAAGAGGCAGCTTTTGTTTATGAGTCTTTGCGGCGTCTTTGGGGCCGCAGATTTCCGACTCCTGTTTCAAGTTTGTGGAACATCTCAGGATCGAGGTGCTGGTCGAACCCAAGCAGTTGGGTTCAAAGCCCTTGGCGCCAAGCTTGCTGAACGCCTTCGCGGCCATCCTTTCCACCCTGCAGGGGGCCTTTGAGAGACATGCTCTGCAAAAGCCTAGCGATGATACCATCACTGCTGGCGTTCGCACAAAGCTCGTTCAGCTCGCCGATACCATCCGCCTCGATCAGTTTCCTCGGCCTACGGAGAGCAAAGGGATCTCCATCTCGTGGCCGGATACGTCGGCGCCGGAGAGTCCACAGCCTGCTCCAACTGCCGAACCTATGGGAGCCACGCCCCGAAATCACAGGGAAGCGACGCAGGAGGCGAAGCCCAGCATCACAACTCCAGAGAAGCCGCCAGCGAAGGCTCCTCGTTGCTGTTGATACGGTTTCGGGTCGTCAGAGCGCCTTCGAAACTTGGTTTCTGAGCAACCCTCTCTTCAAGTCGAAGCAGAAGTTCAGAAGCAGGGCGTTCCTTGAAGCGACCCCAAGCATCCCAAAACTTCGATGCCCTACACCCGTCACCGATACCCTTTACCCGTTTTGAGGCCCCGGACACGGAAGAGCCCATGGAAGTGGACGCAGTGGAAGCTTCCGTGGACGCACCGGCGGCGACCGCAACACCCGAAGTTGTCCGGCCCACCAAGGATGTCCAAGACCCTTTGGCAGGCTTCAGCTTGTTCAAGGTTTGTTTCTTGTTGTGAGAACCCGGCTGCAACAACTATGCCTGGGCTTTGAGTTTGGCGACTCGAGTTTGACGAAACATCGTTGCCTCGTTCGGCCTTATCGGCGTCTACCGCCTAGAGCTTCTCCATCCACAAATCTGAACCTTCAAGCTGGAAGCCCTGAGTCCCAATGCACCAAACCCTGGTGCCTGACACTGACTTGCCATGATGCTTCCCAGCCAACGTGCTGGTCTTCCGCCAGAACCAGAACTATCCTCGCCTGCAAAATCCGAGTTGCGAGAGCTTAGGCCCTCATGCCTTGAAGCTTTGCTCAGTTTCTCAGCAAATGCCTAGGAAAAGGAGATCTCGGTAGACTCCTCGGCAGACACTTTCCAGGACACGGGGCTCTCTTTCCCAAGGCATCCACATTGGCTTAGGTTTAGCGTTCAGGGTGTAGGGTTCAAGGGCTTAGCTTCCAGTGTAGGATTAAGTCTGTCAGGCAATGGCGTCAAAATCCCCAAAGCGGCCCGACAAATACTGGGAACTGAAAGCAGAGGTTTCACGTACTATGGGAATCAGAAGGGAAACCCAAGGCCCTGCAGGCAGGGTGCTTTCATAAATCCACAAAAAAGAGCATCAAGCCAGGACACCTTAGAGGAAGAAGCAGGACCGGAGGTTTCTGAGGAGAAGAGTGAAGACCCCGTGGCTGCAGCAGTCCTCCCGCTGGGCGCGGCAGAGCAAGAGGAGGCAAAACCCAGGGTTGCCAGGGAAAAAGGTGGGTGTGCCGAAGGTTTGCAGGTTCTTGACAGATTTGGGGTCCGTAAAACTTTTATCTCTATACCTCTCGACTGTGGACCCGCGCTTTGCCGTTTGATTCAGCAGGGTCCCCCACAATGACGATTCCTCAGGCAGAGGCGGCGCCTCAGAGTGGCGTGCAGGAAGAGGTCTTCTCGACGCCAATGAATGCTGTGCACAGGGAAGATTTCCAGACGCCACTGAACGCTGCCGCGGTGCAGGAGGTCACAGGGGCTGCCGGGGGCTCATTGGACAAGCGTTCATGAGCTGCAGGGTGTCGGAAGTTGAGAACAGCTTCGCACGGGGTTTTTGACGGCTCCCGTCTGCTTCAATAAATTCATAGTGCATTTCGTGCAGAGCACTTTTGCGATTGTAGTGCAAGAATGCTATACGCAATATGCTTCTTCGATTTGTGCGGGGGTCTATGTTGCACAGCAGTCATACTGCCTCCAAACCGGTCAAGAACTACATTCGTCCTACATTCTTGTTTGTGGTAGACAAATTCCGGACCCCAGCTTCGAAGCCCCCTAGCTAGTAAAACCCCTAGTCGCACACAGTTGTTGGGCCTTTACTTCCCGCGGAGGTGTGAATTGCCAAACTTCCCAGACTGCCGGCACCCGGCCTGGTTCATCGAAGCAGAGGGTTTAAGGCTTAGAGCCATAATGAATGGTGAACACGGATGCCAGCGCGGTAACACGGTAACACCCCAAGCTCCTTTCGCAGGCGAGCTTTCCCGACACTGCCCCGACACTTCCTGCGGAAGCACCCGCTGCTTCCTCTGGCGACGGAGATGCCAAGGCAGCAGAGGGACCTTGTTTGTCTGTGTTTGTTTCTTCCTGGGTTTCTTCGTAATGCTCTCGCTCCCTCGCTCGCTCGTCTCTCTCTCTCTCTCTCTCTCTCTCCCTCTCTCCCTCCTCTCTCTCTCTCTCTCTCTCTCTCTTTCTGTCTTGGTTTGATGATTAATGTGATCTGGTTGTCTCCCTCTCTGTCCTTTTTTTCATTTCTTGTGTTGCTTCTTCGTTCTTTGTCTTTCTGTCTGTCTTTCTTTATCTCTCCCTCCCTCTCCCACTCATTCTCTCCCAGTCTCTCACTGGCACTCACTGTTTATCGGTAGGCATAGAGTATCCAGTTGCAAACCTGCGGAATGAAATTCTTGCACGTCCATGCGCACATACACAGGTGTGTGCGCATGCGAATGCAGAACCTTAGTTTATACGCAAGAAAATGGGTGCGGTACATCTTTCCTAAAGAGTTAAAATAGGTGCAATGTAGGATAATCCCATAAAGCTACATAATGCAATGCAGTGTCATATGAATGCGTGCATGCATTGGCCGGCATTAACAGCACAACGGTCACCTCTATACAAGGCTGCACTGTATATCAGAGCCATACATATCCCTCAATCCTCTGTATAAGCTTCAGCTCTTCCTGGTCTGAGGGTTGAAGTTGTGGAACCTGTGGTGCACTTCATCCGACTTCCGGAAATACCATGACTTATGGCTCAAAGTCCAGGGTGCCCTGAGCCCTCAAAACTACAAGTCGGAAAGTGTGTGTTTAACCCTAAACCTGTTCCAAACCCTAATCCTAGTCATCGCAGGTTCGTCCTAGCCTGGCGGGAGGCAAAACCTAGTATTGGGGAGCAATGCATGCAATATAGGGGCCTTAATCAGTACCTATACTATTCTGAGGGTTCCTTATTATTGTTATAGCATAATGGGCCCGAACAACCTATTCTGGTTATGAAGGCCCCTACAGTAGCACCTTCGAGGTTGGTGACGACGGGAAGTTGGACCTTTTCCCGGCTGAAGGATTCTCGGCCGCCCTGTCCATGAATCCCAGACAACCCCGGCATCAGGGGTTTGACGTTCTGGGTTCTTTTATGTTGAGGCAGTGGTATTAAATATGAGGTTTGGCGTTCGGGGTCCTTTGCGATTTAATTTAGGGTTAAGGGCCTTTGGTCGATGCTTCTTCAGAAGTACCGGCTCCAGCCCGTGACTCCAAGAATCCAGCCGGGCATGTACAAATTTGCGCAAGAAGGGTTAAGAAGCCCGCGTGGAGATTTGGCTGACCAGCCTGTAGCGTTTTTGGTTCGAATGTCCGCGTTTCAGTAATCCCAAGAAAAAGGGAGTTAGACAAGACTGCCTGGGTGTCTGCAGGCAGCTTCGTTTGATTGCCGGGGTTGCTTCTTGAATAGGTCCCAGACTTGCCAGACCGAGGGAACGACGATTTCTGTCGACATTCCAGGTTGTTCTCGAAGTTTTGGTCGCGACTTAAACTTCTGACTCCTTCCGCGCCTTCCTGTCCTGTCGAAACTGTCTGTTGATGTAAGACTTATACAGTAAACTTATACAGTTGGAACCCTGAGACCCTGCTTTTATAGTACGCATAAGCTATTACAGGGTGCCGGGTTCGGATTACCGGGGGTGCGACCGCAGTGGGTTCTTGGCCACGGTTCGGGTCTGGGTTTACTGTACTTGCTCCTTGCAACAAAGGTTTTCAGGAAGGCCCAGGGGCTTTCATGCAACCTTTGTGAGACTCTGCAGGCCCACAGGGGCGAATACAGTCCAAGCCTAATCTGCATTGCATTGGTTTAGGGCTTGAGGCCTGGATGCAAAAAAGGTAAGAGCCCTACTGAGCTACACAGCTACAATCGCAGCTTTCCGATCAGAGAGTCCTAGTTGTGGAACATGTGAAAGCAGCTGACGCAAGAGTCGAAATCCTGACCTATGACATCATCCTTACTCCAGCGCTCCCATTTCCGCAAACAGATGTTAGACCGAAGCCCGAGAGCTTTAAGCCTAAGAGCTCCCCGAGGACATGATTCGCCATCGCCGGACTTGTGTATGGACTCCCCCAGTGATGAGAACTGAGACGACAGGGATGCACAGGGCCGTTGGGTTTTAGGGGAAGGATTCTGAGGTTAGAGCCTTAATGATGGTTGTCCGAAGAGAGGGCGCTGGCCAGGCAGTAGATTAGTCGGCATTCCCTTCTTTACCATGTATTCATTTCGAGTCTTGGGAGCCTATAAGGGCAGAGACGGTCATGGAGTTGCCCGATGCCATAGTTTCGCGACACTGGCAAGGCAGCGAAAAAGGACAGGTTACCTGCACCATTTGTGTGTGCAGTTTAGAAGACCCCTGTTCACTGCCTGTGGGCGCCAAGCATGCGGGAGACCCGTTCTTGCAATCCCTAAAACAGTTTAGCATTTCGAATGTCTGAGGCTTACGCGACCAGAACGGGATTCAAACCTCTCCGAAAAGGCTAGTCGCGAAGAGTGTGGATCCTCGTTTAGGTGTCCAGGGCTTGCTAAACCCCAAACCTGAAAATGCCTTGTCGGAGACAGCTACTACATGGCAAGGCCCAGAGCCCCGAATCTCAAGGCTAATGAACCTCGAGCCTTCGCAACCCACAACGCGCTAAATTCCACATCCCAAACTCTACAACCCTGAAGCCCTACTCCTCCTTAACCTCCCCCAACTTCTCCCTACACGCTACACCCCACACCCAAAGCCCACTTCCTTACACCGTTGGTTAGTAGGGAATGGAAGAATGGTAGTAATAGCAGGTATAATTGTACCCCATTCCTCCATTCCCTACTAACCGACGGTAAGCTTCCGGCTTAAGGATCTGGGTGGCGGAATGCAGGCCGCCAGCGCTCAGATCGGCATCGGCGGCGGGTCACGGGGCCGAGCCAGGTAATCTTGCCTTGTAATCTTTGCTGAGTTTTTTTAGATACTTGGACCCCACTTTTTAGGGCTCCCTGATATGATTTCTTTGTATAAGTCCTTACAAAGGTAGTTGTCAAAATTAGGGTCCCTTTCTGGGTACCCTAAATATTTAGGTGCCGTATTATAATAAGGACCCGAAAAGGGACCATAATTACCTGAACCCTAAGGAACCTACCTTTTTAGGTTTCCCTGATATGATTTCTTTATATAAGTCCTTAAAAGGGTAGGTTACGTAGGGTTAAGGTAATGCTACTGAACCTTAGACTGAAACTTGGAAAACACGCTCAGACTTATGGTCATTACGAGCCAAAACCCCTGCGCCCTAGCCATCTTCGTCTTTTTGTCTTCTGAGCTCATTTTGTCGTAACAGTAGAGTTTATTGTATTTTTTCGTTCACGATCCTCGTCGCATGGCAAGTGCTGTTGATGTTGCGGTGGTGGTATCGGGCTATGCGATTTAGATTTTACAGGTCCTTCAGCCTCCAGGGTATTTTCGGTGTGGATGTACAGTCTCGATTTGCGGGGCTCATGCGAACCTAGAAACCCTGAAGCCGTAAAACCCTGTCGTCTGCAGACCTCGCCTGGTATTGCCGAGAGTGAGTGTCGAAGCCGTAAAAATTCAATCCCTTACCTCTTAAGCCTCAGCCCTGAAGCTCTGAACCCGAATGCCTCAACCGATCAAGTGTAAAGCCGTCAGCCCTGAACCATAAACCCTAAAGGCTTGAACCTGCGGTGCGACTTGGTCAGCTGCGCGGGCGGCCAAAAAGAGCCTTAAACTTCCCTTTGGTTAGTAGGGCACGTAGGACTGGGGTACAATTATAACTACTATTACTACCATTCTTCCATTCCCTACTAACCAACGGTAAGTTATGGGATTATTAAGGCCCATATATTATAGCACCCTTATAGATCCCTTATAAGGCCCCTTCCATTCCCTACCAACCAAAGGTAAGTAATCTTCAAGCTGCAACGGCCGAGCCTTAGGATCCTTAGCCGGGGCACCGCGCAGCTCGGCAGAGGTGGGTTCTGCTGCTGCTTAGGGTTTAGGGGTGTTGGATTTGGGGGGCCTTTTTGGGGCTCCATAAAACCCTCAACCAGGTCCCTCACGCCCAAATGGGGGTTATCATAAGGCTTCGTAAGATTTTAAGTTTTTGGGCTTCGAGGGCTTTTGGCGGTTGGGGCTTCAAGGCACAAAGTCCGCTGAGGGTCGATTCTTGGGTTTCGCCCCTCGGACCTCGCATTTGGGGTTGTGGTAGGAGTTCAGCTGAAGGGTTGCATAGGGCTGAGGCTTCCGAGGTTTATTCCCGGCGGAGGCTAGCCTTCTTGGCCCCTGAAGTTTCAGAGCTCCTGTTTCGGCTCGCCAGATGTACTGGGATCCTTTTCTTCGGCATGTGGCTGCTGACAAGGATCCTGCTCTGTGAAACCCCAAGCAGTACTTGGCATCGAGAATCCTGCAATCTGCGGAGAGAAGGAGGGTTGCTGGCGCATTCTGCTTTGTAACTAACTGTAACTAACTATCGATCATGCTACTGTCAGTGCTCTCACGACCATGAATGGTAGTCTTGCGACTGCTTTTGTCAATGGAGTGCATTTGATAAAGCTGGAACCCCACAATGACCCTGCGCCAGGATGAGGTCTGCAAGCCAAGACGTACCAAGTCCGAGCCCTCTGCTGTAATGCACAAGTTCCTACTATTCAGGACCAGAAGGGGCTCCACTCGGAAACCGTCCTGGTAATCCCAGACCCCTCGGTTGGAGGAGAAGTCTGCCAGGTGTGGCGACGACCCTTCAGAAGTCTGAGCCCGACATGATCAAGGAGCGGAGTGCAGGGGTTTTAGGGGATATCCATGTGTTCAGGCGATTGCACAAGTCCTGATGCAAAAAGGGGACAAAGGGGTGTATGGTAAGTTGTCGCAAGGTTAGGGTTGATGGGGTTTGGGCTGTCTTTCTAGAGCTCTTGAAATTTGTTTAGTTTAAGGGCTTTGGGATTTCACAGCTTGGTCTACTATTTCTGGGGATTGGTGTTTGGCTCTTAGGTACCTTCAAGCCGCTGCTAGCCAGAGATAGAAGCCGGAGAGTTCGTTTCTCAGGGTTCGGGGCCCAGTCTTCAGCATCTGGATCATGAACAACACGCAGTGAAGACAAACAGCATGTGTTTAAAGCAAAATGCCCAGACACCGATACTTCCAAGACTCTGCAGTAGTGCCTGGATTCCTGCTTGAGACTTTTACGAGGGCGCGAAGTTCATGAGAGCCCACGGGTACGGACTCAAGAGCAAAGGTTCTTCGCCGTAATTTATCGGTTTTTCACACTGTCGCGTCGAGATTGCGATAGCAGTTTTGCAAGAAGCTCGGACTTCGCAGTTGGCGAGATGTTTTTCAGGATCCATCCTGTTACAAATCTCCAACGTGCGGGTCCACATCCCAGACTGTACTTGACTGCGTGCTGCGGCTCCCCTTGCCAATTCAAGGGTATGCAGACCCCGGAATGCTGCAATGCACGACCTTAGTCTATTATTACTATTATATATTATTAATTATTATTGTTGTTATTATTGCTATTACTATCCAAAAGCATGTAGGGTTTGGGCAGTCGTCGGGTCCTTCCCTTCAGTCTGCGATCATAAATGGAACGCTGAGCTGCGGGACCCTTTCTTTCACCTGAAAAGGTTTAGGGTTTAGAGTTTAGAAGCTAAAGACTCGGTGACCAGCCCGCAGGCCCTAGACAAAGCGTTGGGGCTGGACCACCCGACGGACAAAGTCAAGCAGGACACTGACTTGATTCCACGGTGCGGGGATTGCATCCCATCAGGATCCATTATATAGGGGGTGCTGCACTCGAAACTTCACAAGTAAATCCCGAGTCTTGAGCAAACCCTTACCCCAAATCCCCAACCCCCTAACTCTACTCCGAAATTGTGGAATTGTGGCGGCAGACCGAGTGACTCAAATCCTCTGAGTCCGTTGAGATAGGAGGCAGGAGAGCCAAATAGACTATCGGGGCCCAATCAGGGCTTGAATTTTTTTCGGCAGCATGTGCCCAGCCCATGAACCGAACAAAGTGTCTTGTCCGCCAGCCTTGGAACCCATGCCACAGCACGGCCAGAACACGTAAGGGCCAACCGTTGAAGCCCCAATATCCCTAGTGAGTGCAGGCCCGAGTCATTGCCAATGTGACTTTTGAAGCGCTCCATAGTAATGTCTGTGTACTTTCCAAGCCGTATTGAGATAACGAAGTCTTCAAACAACCAGCTTAGCTTCCCGCGGTTGAAAGCCCAAGCTTTCGACCCTCAGCACAATTCCGATAAGGAGGTTTCCGAAAATGGGGGACCCTAATATAGTGCCCTAAATAGTAGGATCCTTACCATAAGGCCCCAAATAAGGTACCCCTAATATAGTACAAAATCAGGTACCCCCATAAGCTCCCGTATCCGAAACATTGAAGTCCAAGAGAGGCGGCGAAAAAGATGGTCAACAAGAACGCAAAGGACGGGGCGGTATAGGTTTAGCTTAGGGCCTGCATGGGGTTCAGGGTAGGGCTTATAAAAAACAGACAGTAATCACAAAAAGGAGTAGTGAACCATCGAAGGAGCTATAGACTCCACTGTAGCGCCACCGTTTGGTGTTTGCGGTCATGCCGCATGACCCTCTGAAAACACCTGCCATCCCCGCCCGCCCCTGCATCCTGCGGGATCCAAAGTGAGAGGGCTTTGGGTGCTATGCCAATTCCGCGGACCCACCAACCGCCAAAACAAACAGCCGAAGCCTGGAACTCCGAAGCCAAATATACCCCAAATCCTAAGCCCAAGCCTCGCGACATGACCAGATACCCTAATTAGGAGGATCCATATTTGAATATAGTACGCTAGCCCTCACGAAAGCCCGACAAAAAGACCACCAAACGACGAAGGCCGCGGCCGGCGGCTTGGCGGCGGCCGTGAGCAACTTCTCCAAGGCATTAAGCCAAGGCAAGGGGGAATAATAATAATAACAACAGTAACAATAATAACAATAACAATAATAAGGATAACAACAATAGTCATAATAACAATAACCACAATAATAACAATACCAATAATAAAGGGGCTTTAGGGTTTGGGGCCTTGGGTTCCGAGGTCCGTGTTCAAAACGGGCAAGGCTTTCAGGTGCCGTTTTGCCAGCTTGGGGTTTGCGTTTTCCAGCAGTGTTTAGGTATTCTCTAGGGTTATTAGGGTTTAGAGTATACCCTAATGGTTCCTTTTTTGGGTTCATATTTAGAATCCTATTAGGTAATCTCACAAAGGAACTACTTTGGGGCCTCTGGGTGGGGTTTCTGGGTTTCCAGATTTTCAGACCTTTGGGCTAGGTCGTCGTGCGTACAGCGCGCCTTCTGGCCGCCGGCTGGAAAATAGGTGCCAGCACGTGGCCAGTCGTAAGATGCGCCGGTGGTTGCGTTGTGCAAGGCATTGTCAAGGCATGTGCCGTAGGATTGGAGGTTTGCTTACAAGTGAATAAGGGTGCGCAGGAGGTCTATTTGGAGTTGGGTCCTTTGCCCAGAAGCATCTAGGCCTGATGTTGAAGTGGCGCGCATCTGTAAGGTCGTACTGAAATCAGTACGGCCCGTATTTCCCCAAATCAGGGTGTATCTTATTTTGGGGGTCCTTATAATAAGGATCCTACTATCCAGAGTGCTACATATTTCAGGGTCCCCTATTCTCGGAAACTCCTATACTCACACCGAAAGCCATAGAGCCGAAACCCGAACCTGCTCTTCGAGGGGAGCTGGATGTTGCTGGCAACGTGAGCAGCGCTCTTGCTGCCGTCGGCAGGGGGCTAAGATGGGGAGCGCTTACCGACTAGAATTCAGGCTCATAGTTAAAGGAAGTGGCGAGGATGCTTTTTGGATTGGAGTTTTGACTTTGGCCCAAGCTGTAGCCACAAAGGTGGAAGATTTGTAGACTTGTTGATAAAAGGTGTCCTTTGAGGATTTCTTCCATCGACAGACAGCCCCCGTGGTAGCGGCCGAAACCTTGCAACCCCGCAGCCGGAGGCCTCAAGGAAAGGGGCACAGCACTGTGTGTTGGGAGCAGGTGTTTCTTGTCGCTTCGCACGAGCTTTCAGGATTTGCTGTTCAGATTAGACCCTTTCCCGTCGTAAGCCTTGGCCTCAGCACGGGTTCAAAAAGATTAGACCCAGCAGAGTTCAAGACATGGTCCGGCAGACTCTCCCGTCTAAAGAAGGCCTGAGTCAAAAGTCTCCCGGGGCTCCAAATTTCGGATTTGCACGTCTCTCTCTCTCTGAGGCAGCGCTCTGGAGGAGCAGAAGGACCCATTGGCAGGCACTTGAAGGACTTCGGTGTCTTCAATACTTCCCCCAGCCTCTTCAACCCGAACCCCTAATCTTGCAACCTGCAAACCAGTCGGAGACACCAAGCCCTAAATCCCAGTCCTGACTCGGGGTGTGAGCTCCTTGGCTTTGTTCCTACTCGTGCTCCAGTAAATACGTCGTTACTTTGAATGCTTTCCGGAAAGAGGGAAAAACAAGGGGCCTGGTGTCGAGGCGCTGGGTCAGGGTTTTGGGATTCCAGGGGCCTGGAATGTCAAAGCCTTGAAACAGCTGAGGACCCCCCCTCCCCCTCTCACCACAAGAAGCCTTTAACTGCCATCGGACCCAAAAGCCAAACCATACAGGGCTGGCTGAGCTCCTCACTGTTCTTCGGACACTTCCTTGGGGGGGGGGGCTGTAGCTGCGAAATGACCTTAGATCCCCTGGTTTAGGCCCTCGGCCCTAAGCAACTCAGCCCTGAACTCCAATTCCAAGGCGCTGCCCAAGATCCTAGAGTCCTATAATTATAGAGCCTCTCATGGCGAATGGCCTGCAAGGTCGCACTTGCCGGTGTCTCCTGATCGGGTTGACGGGCCGGACGATGGTATGTGTAGAGAACTTGTGCGAGTTGAGTTCTTTCCATACCCAACTTCACAAGTGCCCACGGAGTCTTAGCTGCAAGCTTAGAGCCCAATTCTTAGTTCTTGAAGTCCGGGTTTCACTATTGCGTTTATAGGGTTAATCTCTTGCAGCAACTAGACCTCAAAAGCCCTGCCAGTCGTTAAGCCCTTAGTCTGAAACTCTACACCCTGCACCCCTCCGGGCCATGACCTGATCCTTTTCTTTCAAGCTCTTCCTCGCCGCAGGTCGGCCGGCGAACTCCGAAGTTCCTCGGCTCGTTTTCGGGTTCCACATGGGTGCTTGTCAACATAACGGTTCCTTTCTGGGTACCTTAAATACTAGCTGCCGTACTATATTGGGGACCCCAAGAGGTAGCATGATTTTGACAACCACCCACATAATTCCTTGAGGTGGGTAGGGATCTGAGGCTCTCTCTTTCCGGCGTTCGGAGTTTCGGGCTGCATAGCGGGGGGGGGGGGGGGTGTTTTGAGTAGCATCCGTCTTCGCCCTCGCGTTCAGGAGCCTTCATCTTCATATCTTCCACAAAGAAAAGCCCCGAAAGCTTAGACGTTGGAGCCCATGAAGGCGTCTCGTAGACGAGAGACTATATGGTACCATGTGGTCTACATCGGTACACATGGGATTTCTAACTTCCGGATATACTAGGACTTGCTTTTTGGGAGGTCTTTGCAGGGAGCGTCACGCCCTTCGCAGGTTGTTTGGCTTGAAATTGTAACTTTTGAATTCATCAATCGGCTTATCAGATTTATCAGAGATTGGAGTGACGCCCTGACCTCTGCCTTTGAAGCTTCGGAAAACCCTGACACGGCCCTAGCTCTGCAAGACTCCACCAATCGCTGAACCCCCAAAACGCCTCCATGTCAACATCAAACCATCGTCCAAGAGATCCTATGGGGCTACGACTTGGTGTCGAACTTGTGGTTCAGGGTTTAGATTCAAGGTTGAGGGTTTCAAGCTTTCAGGTTGGTTTGGGGTTTACGGGATGTTCAGGTCACCTTTGTGCTGCAGATTTAAAGTCTTGCAGTGCTTCAGCGCTTCCCAGCTGATCGGCAGAGTCTGGGTTCAAAAAGGTGATGTTCAGGATTTCGGGTTCGGGGCCAAAGACTGAGAACTAAACAAGCAGTAAAGAGACTCTACCACAACGAACCTTGCATGATAAATGAGTCTAACATAACAGACTCCAAAAGAAAGTTCCCCGAGGAGATGGCCAAAAATGCCCAGTACGCGATGAACAATTTCACCTCCATGGTTCGACGCTTTTCGCGCACGGAAGAGAGAAGCAAGGAAGACGCCCTCAGTTCAAATTTTTCACAGGAAGTGCATGGGTGCAGTGGGTCATTAACTCGAAGTCTAACTTTTCTGCAGGGAGAAGAGGAGAAGGTGTTCTCATTTGTCGCGCGTGATTATGCATGTGCCTGTTTTTTCGGTTTTCGGGCACGGTTCAGGCTCAGGGTTTCACTGTTTCACTGTCCCTTCGGGCGAGCAGAGGTCCGATACACACCAAAACCGTTTGAAACTTACCAGGAAGCAGAGGGAGAAACTTCCACTGTAGGATTAAACCATGTAGCCGTCTACCCTGCTTGCCTTCCGGTTGAGCAGCACGGTTTGAGCGACAGCTCTGTGACGCTCGATGTAAGGGGTTTTGGCGTGCATGGTTCCTGCATGGATGGGTTGGATGTCTCGGTCTGAGTTGAGCTTGAGCCCTACCACGTCAAACAGGAGCGTAGAGCGCTCATGGTGGCTCAGTAGCAGAGCTGGTCGGTATGCGCACGTAGCTCGAAATCTCGAACCTAAACCTCAGCAATGTGATGAAGCATGAAGAGACATTGTCTCAGCCGAGGCCAAGGTGAGCAGAGCTTGGGCACCTTGCATTCTAAAAGCTGAAGGGTTAACCACTCCGGGTGCAAGAGGTAGGGTTTAGGGTTTAAGGCTTACGGATCGAGTCTGGGTTCCAAAACCGTTTACGGATCGAGAAGCTTTAATATTTATTTGAGCCGCGGTAGACCCCCACCATAAAGACGGAAAGGTGGGCGATCGGAGCACAAAAGAATCAACTTCTCGAGCTCCGGCTTTCCGAGCCTGAGCGCCGAAAGGTTCAACCCACCAGCTCCAATCCTTTAATTAACCCCAAGCTCCAATGCTAGATAAGAACAGGGCCTAAACCCTAAACCCTAAATCCTTTAATTAACCCCAGGAGGGGAAAAAATGCTAGATAAGAACAGGGGGCTTGGGCCTCAGGTTCCGAGTCCATAGTCCTATAGGTGTTCGGTCTCAGAGTTCCCCGGGTTTTAGGATTCAGAGTGGATCAGGGCATTACGCTTTGGTTGAGGCTTCTTGGAGGTTTTTGCAGTGACTGGGAACACTTTCGGGTTCAGAGCTGTGGTTAGGCACAGGTGACAGAATCGCGTCGTGAGCCCCAGACGCAGTACTATGGTGGTGGTAAGCAGCTCGTATTGTTTGGAGTAAAGGAGTCGTGATTCGCATCCGCGATGATGGTTATCTAGAGATCGCTTGTTGTTGTGTCATTGTCCTTTAGACTTTGCTTACTGGTTCCGGCCCCCTACAGCCGAGGCAAGATCTTCAAGCCAAACCCGCTGCTGGCTTGCAGTCGTGTGGTCTTGTGGTTGGGGGATGATTGGGACCAGAACACGTCATCTTCAGTGGCTGGAGGCTCGAGCTGTGATTGCCTCCTAGATGTTGTGAGCTTTGCTCCTCCCTTCAGACGCGAGTCTACGACGACAAAGAAGTTGTGAAGATGAGTTAGCGCCACCTCCCCCGTAGAGAGGCAAGTCCGAGTGTGAGTGTCATGCAAGCCTCGCAGCCGACGCCTAAGGCAGGCTCCGAACCCCTTCCAGGACGTCTTCAAGAATCCTTTCGAGAAGGCGAAGCCAGCCAGTAATCCCTTAGAGGCGATCGGCAACATGTGCCCCGCCAGCATTCGGAATCCTCTTTATCGCGCCTGGAGCTAATGTAGACCCTGACCTGAGTTGTGAACATCTTGCTTTGTAGTTAGGGACCTCGAACTACAAACTACTAATTTGCATACAACGAGGAGCTACCTGGCTCTTAGGCTGGAGGGCTTGTTTTTCTTACCACAGCCCTCGAAATCTGAAGCACCCTAGAAGCTCCACGCCAAACAAGTTCTTTTGTGTGTGTGTGTGTATTGATGTAAACATAAGGCAAGCTTAGATAGTTGCTGTAATTGGTGTAAACACAATTGACCACTCACGACTTTAATTGATGCAAAGGAACACCCAGAGATCTGAGATCCTAAACCCCGAACTCTAAACCCGAAAACCCGGCTTCGTCCTTGCGAAGGACGAAGCAAAAAAACACATAATCCCGAATCGTATCGAAGACCCGTCTCAAACCGCAGATCAGACCCTTCTAAAACCGCCCTTCTGTAAACTTCAAAGCTAAGCCCTTACAAGAACCATAAAGCCCGATTAAAAAAGCCCGAGGCTGCCTGGGGCCCAGCCGGCCACCTCCCCGAGCCCTCAGCCGGGGGTTTTCCAGTGACAACGACTTCCCAGAAAGCTCAATGTGCCCCTTAATGAAGGACCCTGTAGGGTTTAGGGAGGTCCTTAATTGAGAACTCTTAAGGGTCTGGGATGTAGTCCATCCTGGCTGCAGGACTTTTTGGGTTTAGGGTTCAAAAAGGATGTGCCCCTTCATTAAGGGCTCTTTGGGGTTTAGGGATGTGCCCCTTAATGCAGGACTCTTTCGCGATTAGGGTTTAGGGATGGGCTCGTTAACGAAGGACTCTATAAGCTGTGAGGTTAAGGGTTTGGAGGTGTACCCCTTCTTTTATTGAAAGACTCTTCATATGTTTAGGGGTGTACCCCTGAATGGAGTGCTCTTTAAGGTTTGAGGCTTCAGGGTGTAAGGACTTTTGGGATTATAGGTTTTGTGATGGACCCCATAATGAAGGACTCTCAAGGGTTCGAGATCTGGGGTTTAGGGCTACGCTGACGCAAAAAGGGATGTAGTCGTGAATGAAGGACTCTTCAGGGTTTGGGGCTTAGAAGATTGCCCCTTGAGGAAGGGCTTTTTAGGCTGTAAAAAAGGCTTTAAGGTTAAAGGGTTTTGGGGTGTACCCCGTAACTTATTGAAAGAGTCCTCATAGGGTTTAGCGATGTACCTCAGAACGAAGTATTTAGGGTTTGGGGTTTAAGGATGTTCCCCTTAATGAAGGACTGTAAAGGGTTTATGGCTTAGGGTTTAGGGCAACGCTGATGCAAAAAGTCCTGTAGTCCTGAATGAAGGGCTCTTTAGGGTTTAGGGTGAAGGGATGGGCGTGCTCTTCCAGGCACGAGTACAAGCTCTTGAATCAAAGGTTTAGGCACGTGCTCCTTAGTCCTTAACGAATGACTCTGTAGGGTTTAGGGTTTACATATGGACCCCTTAATGAAGGATCTTTACAGGTTTAAGTTTAGAGTTTAGGGATTTCACTCTTGGTTGGATGAAAGACTCTTCATGGGGTTTAGGCATGCATCCCTTGATGAAGGACATATGATTCAATGTGTAGGGTTTAGGGGTGCGCCCCATCATGAGCGGCTTTTAGGGTTTAGGGCGTAGGGATGGACCTCTCGACTGACGCCATCAAAGGGGTTAAGGTTTGTTTGCGGGTCTAGGGGTGTGCCCCTTACGTTACTGAAAGTTTCGGGATGGACCCGACAATGAAGAACTTTGTCGGGTTTAAGGCCAAGGTTTGGTTCAAAAGGTCCTTTATGGATGTACCTTGAAGAACTCTTTAGGGTTGATTTGGGTTTAGGGTGGTTGCCATGAGGCGACCGCTTCGTTAAGGAATATACGGCTTCATCACGGCCGTGAGTATGGCATATGCCAGCCCTCGAAAAGTCTAAGACGTGTCCGTTAATTAAGGTGGCATTGGGCTTTGTGACTTGTGGGCAACTACTGCCCAGTGGGGCATGGCCCACGGCCTTTTCCGGCGGCTCTTCGGGATGTATAGTGGAATCAAGCGTTGCAGGACCTCTAGAAGTCTTAGAACGCCTGCAACTCTTCAGTACGGTGCAACTCTTCAGTACGGAGGGAGCACTGAGAGCATCCCTTGGGGCCTGTGAAGCAGTGGAGGGGTCCTCCTTCGTCTGCGGGTGCAAGGTATGTTTCCGTTACATGTTGGCTGACATATATGCAGGATGCACGGCTCCATAGATGCCATAGATCTGCATAAGGGGCTGCAAGTTCAGGTGTCCATCTTTTCATGTCCTCGTTGTGCGTGCTGAGGAGTGGCTCTAGAGTACTGGGTTTAGGAAGTCCAGCGGGAATGCGGACGCGAGGGCTCTCGGGCACTCTGGTTTGGACCTAGGACCTGGAATTTTCAAACTGATTTCCTTGCCTGGCGAAGGCTCATCACCCAATGACGAAGAAGAAACTCTCACCAGGAGAAAGGCTGTACAGAGTGGGCCGCCAGCTGATATGAACCACATCCCGATCAGTTCCTTGCCTCCATAGGTTGCATTGAAATTCCCGCACGGCGCAGTTCAGGGGCCCTAAAGCAAACTTCCTGCATGATTTTACCAACGCATCGTCAGAAACGATTCGGACTGCTGCAGACGCACTGCGCAGTGCTTGGATGTACTTCGTTCCCTTTTTCAGGCCTGCCTAGCGATTTCGGACTCTTGGGGTTCAGTTCCCCGACACCAGGAAATAGCTCTGGTATTCGCGGTACTGCTAGCCTTGAAAGCAGCTCCAGGCGTACTGGGGTGCTGATGCAGTATTCGAGGTTTTTCATGAACAAACCCTGGTGCCAGTATAGGAGCGGGTACTACCAGGTCAGCCCTTCTTTGGGTTTATTTAGGGTTTGCTGCATGGGGTTACTGAGAAGTGGCCACGAAACCAACCCTGAGACGGTCGATGACATGTGGTTCCGGCATCCTGGCCCGCTTGAATTCCGATCTTAGCATGCGGCAAAGGCTGGAAAAAGATTGCTGCAGCAGTTTACTGTTTGGGGTTCAGGTGTCAGGGTTTTCCAACCTGCCTCAATGGGCAGGACTGTACAAAGCGTGCACTGTATGCTGCTGCCAACGGCAACGTGGCCACTCAAGGTACCAGCATGCTTACATCTCCATGTCTCTTCGAAGCTGTTTGTAAGAAGGCCGCGAGATTGTAAGGATGGCTTATACAATACAACCCGTTATCGTAAGACTGCAACAGCTCCAGCAGCCCAAAACAATCCTCAGCATGCGACCGCTCGCGCATCCGTTTCTGTCATCTGACTTCGCCACGGCTCCGCTGGCATCCAATGAAGTTGGGGCCTGGGAGAGCTATAGTGGAAGGGTTGCCTTTCTCGTGTTCTTGTCTTGTGGTCTTGTGGTACCTATATGAGAAGTCTACTACTATCTGGACCATAGGATTGCTTGCCGGAGTCAGCAGAAACTTAAGCTCGAGCGCCTGTGGTTTGGGAACATAGGGTCTCAAATATATTAGAGTCCTCCGGCCTGAAAGTCCTATATGACTGTGGTTTCTATGTAATATAGCGCACCAAGCATGCTGAAAGCGAGGCAAATGCGTCACCTCAGGATTATGTAAGCGACTTGATTTCCCGAAACTTCAGACAGTCTGCCTGGGCGTAGGCTCTTAACATTGGACTTTTTTAAAAGCTTCTGAAAACTGCTGCCGACCCATATCTGCTGACGGAAATTCGAAGACTCGCACCACTGCGCACAAACTCCGGCTGTAGACGATATCTTGTCGAGTCCTATGCAAAATGAATGTTTTTTTTGTTGGGGGCCTGGAAAGACATTCGGGACACTTCAGCGAGATCAGACCAGGGGTCCGAAGCTGAAGATTGGATTAGGCTTTTCTTGGCCTTGAGGTGCCCTGAAGTGGCGATGGGGCCGGGGTCCCTAGCTGGCCTGCCCACCAGGACAACGGCTGCGAACTTCACCATTATACTGTGCCGACCGTCTGCTTTGCACCTGCAAAGCTCGTAAAGTTCACACTGCGGTTTGCAGTTCTCCCTGAATGCCAATAGAATGGACCCGCAAGAACCCTGAATAACACGTACCAGAATAGCTTACAAAGCTCACGAGCGGTTCAGGCTTCACAGGTCCCTCCCTCTTCTTTCCTTGAAGCCATGTCGGGCCAGGGAGACCAGCTGGACAAAATGTCTGCTTTGCTGGCAGAAGTGGCTGCTCAGCTAGAACAAGTGAAGCTGCAAGGATCACGGCGTGAAGAGCAGCATCAAGACCTCACTGATCGCATGACTCAGTTGGAAGCACGCATGGATGCCCCACAGTCCTCGGCTGCCGTGCTCATTCCGACTCAGCTGCAGCCACAGTCCTTCACAGTGCCGTTAGCACAGGGGGTAGACCTCAACGCCCCGGCCACGGTTGGGCAGTGCATGGAGCTGGTGCAGATGGCGATGCAGCAGAAGGTCGCCCCTGCTCTGGGAGCCGTCTACTCCTCCCTGTCTACCTCACAGGTGAGGACAAACGAGCGAGTGAGCAACCTTGAGCAGCAGGTCCGGGCCCTTCGCATCCGCACAGCCTGGGCCGAGAAGGACATGCTCTTTGCTCAGATCGAGCAGGCCAAACGTACCATAGTATGCCGCAACTTCCCCACGTGGCAGACGGAGGCGGACCGTCGCCTCACAGTGGAAAAGGCCCTTGCGAAAGCTGGGCTGTGGAACATTGATGGCATGTGGGACTTGACCACGACACGCCTGGACACCGGCACGCCGGGCAAGCCGGAGCTCTCCGCCACGTCCATCGTCACAGTCCCCTCCCTCACAATCCGGAAGCGGATCCTGGAGGTAGCGGACAGGGTGTACCCTTGGTACTTCCACCAGGAGAAGCCCGGGACCACGGAGGAGCCCAAGGAGCCCGACGAGGCGAAGGATAGTTCCGAAGGGACGGCGGAGAAGACCAAGGCAGAATCCTCACAGGCAGCCGGGTCTAAGGAGGAAGCCAAGACCAGGCTTGCTTCGCCGCTCCAGGGACTCATGAACGCCTACAGGGCGGCCTTCAGCAAGTTCGCCAAGGAGCCATTGGTGCCGAGGTGGAAGACCTTGGCCCTGGTCGACTCCAAAGAGGCTTGGCTGGGCCGCATCGTGTACCGTCGCGGGGTCCCCTCACAGACGACCTCCACAGGAACCCTCACAGACTGGGAGTGCGAGATCCACATTCCGGAGGAGCACGCCAACAAGCTCTTGGAGACCTGGCGCAGCATCTGGTACGACCAATTGCGACAGCAGGTCAACCAGACGACTGTCGAGCAGGAAGCTTTCGACAGTGCAGCCCGCCTCACAGCACACAACTACGCAGAGGCCAAGAGACTCAGCAGGTTCCTGACCAAGGCCATCCCAGAGTACAACGAGGGCGAGGACGAAGGATTGGATCACTGGATCGCCAGGTTCCGGTATGAGTTCCCATGGCCGGTGAAGTTTGTGCAAGTTCCATCGGATGCCGAAGAGAGGACACACTTCACAGGACTCAGGTCCACAGAAGAACTCATGGAACAGATGGCGGCTCAGGAACAGGAGGCTGCCTTCACAGTGGACTCGGAGAGCGGAGGTGTGGGGGCGATGATCGACGTGGCCTCCCAAGTGAAGCGCACTCACAGTGATGCCGCCTCCGCTGTCAGTGGCATCAGTGCGGCCAGCAATCCGAGCTCTGGGCTTCCTCCTCCACAGCCCACCAAGGCCAGGCCGAGCTACTACCCGTTCGGCTCACAGGCGGAGCTCGAGGGCGCGGTAGAGGAAGCCAAGATCACCCACATCAACAACGGTGGGGTCCCCACGGACTACTCACAGGAGGCCTGGGAGGCATGGTGCATCAAGCGCCGTGCTGCTGGCTCGCAGTGATGGTTCGGCAAGCGCGCCCTCTCTTCCTTGCAATCTTCCGCAGCAGCTGCGCGACCGCATTTTTCACAGGCTGCTGCCTCTTGTACCATAGCAGACCCAGACCGTACCACACAGCTGGGCAAAAACGAGTTGAACCGTTCTGGCACGCCACCTAAAGGCGAGCTGGGTGCGCTGAGCCACTATTATAACTCTAGTTCATCTGCACCTCACAGTTTTACTTTTCCAGGTTGCTCTGAGAGTTGTTCTAGTGAGCCTTTCGGCGACGAAGTGCCCCACAGACCCCACACCACCTCCCCGACACCCCCCACCTCACAGACCCGAGCACAATACCACCGCCACCTCAGGTCACAAACAGCACGGCAGCAGCGAGCACGCCGCCGCATCACCACCAGATCTCGCAGCAGGCGGGAGTACAGAGCATGGAGGCATGCTCTTTCCACCTTTCCAACCCCTAGTTGTGGTTTGGGCTCCAGAGCTAGGATCAACAACCAAAAGCCTTTATACGGCCCCACGCCGACTGCCCCAACCCCGGGCGGCTTACAGCCTGTTCCCACCAGGGTCTCCCCTAAGGGTCGTGGCCCGCAGTTTCGTTCCTGCAGACGTTTTCACCGCCTTTTGGCCAAAGCCCCTGACATGCGAGTGAAGAGACACCCTCCACAGAATCGATCCACCCCCAATCATTTGAGGCTTCGAACACCGGAGCCCGCCACCCCACCAATTGGCCATTTTGGTCCGCCTGCCTCCCCCACGGAAGGCTCTTCCACCACTGCCCCTCTCACAGCGGACACACTTCCCTCCTCCCTTCCCTCCCCGCCCAACCCTACCCCCCCCTCACAGCCTCAGTTGAACAGTGGCCGTGCCTCTTGGGCAGACGCCCACGATGCCCAGAACAAGCAACATACACGGGACATCCTTCACAGACACCCCGCCAGCGAACCTCTCTTATTGGTTGGCGACTTCAACGCGCAACTGCTCGACGAGCTTTCCTCCAATCGTGGCAGCGTCGGCACGCACGCCCACTTTGGAGCGAACGTGGCCGACGAGACCCTAGCTTCACAGGCTGGCGAGGACGACTCACTGTCCAACCACGCACAGCTTTTCGAGATGTCGGTCAGCCACGACTTGTGCTTCCCGCAGACGTGGATGGACAAAGACGAGCGACATCGAATGACACATCAGCGCCCGAATGGCGACTTGGTACAGCTGGACCATGCTGTCACCAAGTTCGCCTGGAAGAACATGGTCACCGATGTACACACCCTCCCGAACGCTGCCCTCAACAGCAACCACTTCCTCACCAGAGTCACTCTCCCTGCACACAGCCTGCCACAAGCGAGCTGCACCCACCCCCAAGCTGACCAGACGCCCTGACGCACAGTCCATACTTTCCTACAACACACACTTCACAGAAGCCCTCCAGCATCAGCCAGCCTTCGAGGAGCCTGCCTGACCCGAGACAACTGCGGAGGACGTCTCCCCCCAGCCTTCACAGTCGTGCACAGACCAGCAGAGGCTGGACCGGCAATGGAAATCGATTAAGGATTCCATTCTACAGTCCATGGAGATGCACATCCCCACATTGACTAGCAAGCCCAAGCACCCTTGGATCAGTCAGCAGACGTGGGAGCTCATCGAGCAGCGCACCGCCGCTCGCCAGAGTCAGAACCTGGAGACGGAGCGTCAGTTACACAAGACCATCCGCTCACAGGCCCGCCAGGACAAGCAACAATGGCTTAAGGATCGTCTTGAGGAGAGCGAGGAGACACTGGACGCCCGGGAAAAGTGGCGCTGGATCAAGTGCATCCGCTCGGACTACAGGCCTCGCACGGTCACTCTGCATGACTCCAATGGCAAGCCCACCAGCTACAGCAAGCATGCAGACACCTTCGCCAAACACCTGTCGGAAGTACAGTGGGCCCCCCCGCCGGCTGACTACACAGGCCCCACCCACAGACTGACTGACGACAGTCCAGTCAACATGGCCCCCATCACGATGGAAGAGCTCAAAAACACCCTCAAAGGCATGGCTTCACACAAGGCACCAGGTCCGGACCAAATTCCGGCGGAGGCCCTACAATGGCTTACGCCAGCCAACCGCCAACCGCTCTTGGACCTCTACAACGAAGCATTACTCACAGGCCTGGTACCGGAAGAATGGTCAACGGCAGTTGTTGCAGAGATTCACAAGCGCGGCACGATGGCGGACCCCAACAACTACCGCCCCATCGCCCTCCTCAGCACCTCTTACAAGCTCTTCGCCAGGCTCCTTCAGAAACGCCTGGAGCAGGCTATAGACTCCAAGCTGCGACCCACACAGTACGGGTTTAGAGCCACCAGATCGACCTCACAGGCGATACACGTGGCAAGGAGGCTGTTAGAGCGCGCGGAACGCTGCGGCTCAACCTTGTACGTGCAGCTTCTTGACTGGAGTCAAGCATTTGACAAGGTTCACCCGCAAGCTGTCACGGTGGCGCTAGAACGGCATGGGGTCACACCGGCGTTTGTCAATCTGATTGGCTAGATCTACAACAACCCCTCCTTCACAGTGAAGGCGGCGGGGCAACTGAGCCAACAGTCTCAAGCAAGCTCTGGCATTCGCCAAGGCTGCCCACTTTCTCCCTACCTCTTCCTGGTGGTCCACAGCATGATCATGGCCGACGTCGATGCAGAGCTGCAGCAGCATGGACAGATGCTCCCGTGGGTTTTTAGCCAGAACCAGTCATTCTATGACCTTGCTTACGCAGACGACATGGCCATTTTCACAGGCACTGCGGAAAGAGGTCAGCAAATTCTGCACAAGATTCAGGAAGTCGCTGCTCACAGCAACCTCTCGCTGAATCTCAAGAAGTGCGAATTACTTCGCTCACGGCTGGCCGTCAACCACATTCACTTCCTCACAGGAGAGTCAATGAAAGAGGTCACGCAGGCCAAGTACCTTGGCGTCGTCCTCAGCCACGACTCTTCCAGCAAGGCGGACATCACCGCACGGCTGGGAAAAGCGCGGAAGCACTTCAACACCTTGCACGCCTTCTGGCGACACACAGGCCTGAGCGTGGCTTGGAAGCTGCGCATCTACAACGCGGTCTTCATCCCCATGATTGCTTACGGCATGGAATCCGCTGCGCTCACTACAGCTGACCTCCACAGGCTCGAGGCCTTCCACTCACAATCCCTTCGCAAGATCCAGCGGATCAAAGCTACCTACTACACCAAGATCCTCACAGACAACCCCAACGCACAGACCATCCGTAACGAAGGAGTCCGAGCTCTGGCCGACCAACCCCCCCTCACTCACCACATTCACAGGGCACAGCTCAAGTTGTTTGGTCACGTTTTGAGAGCAACTCCGAGCAACCTGGAGCGAAACTGTGTTTTTACGAAGGCGTTTGTATATAGAGGGGGTACAGTACAGGCAGGCATTCGCCCGGGACGTCGTAGACTTCACTGGGCCGAGCAGTGTGCAGAGCTAGCATGGCACTGGCTTTCGTACACTTCCAATGCCATGACTTCTCTCGCCCCAAGTTTTCCTTTTGCCTTCCTTTTACTTCACAGGCTGGCTGTTAACCGTCCGGCTTGGCTTCAGTTAGTGGGGCTGCCAACGTGCAAGAAGCTCCTCAGGTCTAGCGCGTTCTTTTCCTACTCACAGTGAGTACGCTGACTTGTGTTTGCTTTGCATAGGGCCGCCCAAAAAAAGAATAGTTTACAACGCCTTACTTTCCTCTTCTGAACTGATAAAAATGGCTCTACTCTAGCTAACCCGTTACGTAGCGCTTCAAGAGACCTGTCTTGGATTTGGCTTGGGTCTTTTGGAGGTGACTGAGGTGGTTCGAAAAGGGGAGTCTCCTACTTCAGGGCCCTACAGAAACCGTAACTTCGAACAGCGTCTACGATCCGTCGGACTTGTAGTGACTGTGAAAGGGCATCCTGACAGAAACCATGCGCGAGCCTATTTCGGGGTTTCCAAAAATAGGGGACCCTAATATAGTACCCCAAATAGTAGGATCCTTATTATAAGGACCCCCAAATTATAAGGTACCGCTAATTTTCGGAAACTCCCATTTCGGGCTCTGGCCTAAAGCCTGGAACCACAGAAAATCCTGATCTGAAGTTCCACGCAGCTTGTGTGTCAGGCCAGCACAACTGCATCCGGTGAGGCGGCGCAGGGGGTCCTAAAACCTTGAATGACGCCCGAAATTTGTAGGTCCTGAACCTTAAGCCCGGGACTAAAGCCCTCAACACCTTAATTAAGCCCTAGCCCCTACAGACCGTCAGCCCTACGGCACTCTGGTACTACCATAGTGGAAGACCCTGCAGTGATCGATGCAAACCTTTCGGGACTTCGGAGCCTTGAGAAAGGTTGGCTTTGGGGCTTCAGGGGTTAAGGTTTGAGGCTTTAGGGCTTGAGGGTCTAAGGTTAAGTCTAAGGTTTGCACAACTTCGGAGTTTTTAGAGTGTGCAGAATTCAAGAATCGGTGTTGAGGGGCCTCGGAGGGCTGTAACTTGGGTCACAGGGCTGCTCAGGATTGCGAGACATATAGAAGCCTCATACATGTTGCGCATGAATGAAGGCTTGGCTAAGACTCAGTGTTCTTGTTCTTCTCTGGTCATCTTCTCAGCCCAGAACTTGAGTATCAGACGCACTTGCTCGGGTGACTCCCATGCTTCAGACTGGCTTGCGATATGGCACTGTACCTTGCTTGAAACATGCAGAGATAGGCAGAACCATGGGTACGGGCTTGTGGGGTTTGGGCTTGGCGGTTTTTAGGGTCAGGGTGAGTTGTGAGGACTTTGAATTGGTACTTGAGTGGGGTCACAAGATCCTATGATGGGGCAGGTTCGGGCTACGAGGAGGCCGAGCAGCTGCTCCGCGAAGCACTCGAGGGCCGCCGTTGTCCCAGCTGGCTTTGTCCAGTGCAGTCGCCGGCGCTGGCAATCGTAAGGTTCTAATTCGTATCGAGTTCAACAGATCAGTCGCGACAGTGTGTGCTCTGTTCTGGATGGTGTTTCAGCTTGTTTGGGATCTCTCAGGGGCTGCTATGTAGTGTAGCATTCTGGTGGCTAGACTGGGAATTTGCTACCTCACGGAAAGACACGTCGCTCCCGGGAAATAGGGCTCCAAATCTAAAGCGTGAGTATAGCAATTATGCAAACATGCCTTGAGATCCCAGGTCATGCCAAGCTCGGCAAGACACGTGCAGAGACGATGGGTTCGGTGCGCAATTTGGCGAAGGTACTACGACTGAGGGTTACGGGGCTGCAGCTCGAGGGAATCGTGGATGTGGAGGGTTTGCGATTTCACACAGTGCTGGCAACACTTGGAGCTATTACCTTCATCTTCCAAGCTGGTCGTTCCTTGCGCTTTTGCCTCCCCAGAGAGCACAAGCGACAGGCCCAGGGACGTTATGAGGAGGCCGAATCGCTCTACCCCAAAGAGCTGGAGGGTTGCCGACACCTCAGAGATTTTGTGGAACCGTGCGTTGCCTCCGTCATGTCTCAGCCAGGTGTTTGACGCAGTGTGTGGCATCTGGTCTAGAAGTACGCACTTTGAACTACCATCCCACATTGCAGGTTTTGGGCTCAACTAACCCCAAGCCCGAGTGTCGAAACCCTACACCTCAAACCCTGGAAACAGCACCAATCCAAACCGAAGGTGAGCAAGTGCCAGTCGCTGAGCCGATGAGGAAGCGTTTCCTTCTCAGCTAAGCCTTGTGATCTTCCAGAAGCGGAACCTAAACAGCATGCAGCTTGGTGCAATAGGCACGAAGATCCACATTGCTAACTCTTTGATAAGGAAGCTTCCTGCCCCCATATGCCCGCATCACAACACTTCTAGGGTAGCTTTTCATACCATCCCATGGCCATGGATTTCTGCCTGCGGGATAATGTGCGAGAGCCTGGCCTGGTGTTCAAAGAGATCCAAGTACTCGAAGACAGCGACGAGGAAGAGAAGACGTGGGGCCACAGGAGGTGTCGTGCCAAGTTGATCTTCAAGCCGACTGGAATCGTTCTGGGCAAGTTCCTCAGGCTTTGCTGCGATCTGGACCCATTCAACCCAGGCAACGGGCACCGGTCTGGCTGGCAAGCGCAATACAGGGTCCTTGCCAGTGGAGGCCTACAGATCTTCGACTTCGCTGATCTTGCCGCTGGACGAAAACAAACCAAGCAAGGGTAGAGGCGATTGCCGCGCGCAGCAAACCACAACGTATAACAGAAACAGCATCCATGGCATACACGGCAGAGACCTCAAAAGATAAGACTGCATTAAGCTTCCTACAGGAGTTCGAGCTACATCCCAGGGAATCTAAGCAAGCATTCCTCAAGCAAAGGTCCCCGCTTCTAGGCAAGGGAGCCACCATGTCCTCTGGTAGGCATAGGGAGCCCATCAATTGCATAAGAACATAGTAACCCCAAACAGAGTTTCATGCTTTGGAGAACCTCCCCTCCGCCCACTGTTGTATTCAGAAAAGTGGAGCTTTTGAGGCACCGGGGGAGTCGGACTTCAGCGAATTTCCTCTGCAGCCGAAGGCAGGGTGTGGATGCCTCTGTTAGGTTCATGGCCAGCTTTGGGTTTGCTTGAACACAGCGCCCTGATGCAAGGAGCAGAGGGGTTCACAGATGACGCGCAGATACGTGGGATCTGGCGATGAGCCAAGCCGATTGGAGGCAGCCAAGGCGATTATGCAAGCGGAGCATGATTATCTCAGTGTCTTCCACGAGATGGATTATGACGTGCTCATGTCCCTTAGTTTCCCCAGCAAGGCTTTACATTCTCCAACTAGTTACTAGTTGTTGGGAATGAAGCGGTGTGTGTTTTGTCTAGGGTATCCTGTTGCTCGCCTTCTCCGACAAGCCCTAAGTCCTAAGTCTAGAATGTCACACCAACCTGGCCCGAATTTCTGAAACAGCGAAGTAAGGTCCACGCATGGGAACGAACGGGAACGCAAAAGATACAAGCGTGTATTGGCTGCATGCTTGGTGGTTGGGTAAAGTGCTAAAAGCCTTCGCCAGTGAAGTAGTATGGTTATGCGATTCATGCAAGTACGACGGTCTCCAAGGGGAGTCAGATTCCCATTTTCCTGGAGCGCCTCGAAAGGATGGCGCAAGAGAAGGCATTCTTGCCGAATTGCAGTGTGGAGCATCCAGCTGAGGTGCCAAGGCTGAGGGAGATCCCTATGGACTCAATGGCGGCCTGCACTTCCCATGCTCCGTTTTTTACGTGAACGGAACCTAGGATTCGTTTCAGTGTCAGCAAAGGCCGCCAGGCAACATGCTGATCCAAGCCCATTTTCCTCATGCAAGCCTGGACTTGCTTCCCAGCTCCAAGGAAGAAGGGAGATCGCGCCACAGTGTTACAAGCTGAAGCAGAGCCACCTGTCAGCCACTCGCCGATGTTTGATATCCATTTCTTAGCCTGGTCTTGCAGAACTACTTCACAACCATGTATACAAGCTGTAGAGCGAGTAGCAGAAGTTCAGTGAGACCTAAAGATGCGCACACATGCCTGCTGATTACCGAGAACTGCGTACGACTGGGGATGCCAAGGAGAAATAACCGCTCAGAACATAATGCGCACAACGCCACATCAGGCACTGAGCTGCTTGGCGAGATGCACATATGCCACATTTGCAGCCACGGGGCAGCAGTCAAGCTCGAACGCAATGAACAGCTCCAGCCCAACATCCGCCCGGCGAGGCTGCAAGCAGGTCACTCTTGAGAGATATTTTCGTAGCACCAATACATTGGCGGGCACGTCTCTTCCGCGACGTACTATGGATGAGCGGTCAACACATCCTGGTGTCGGCATCATCTCCGAACCTGCCAGGTTTTCAGGGGTGTCCAGGGGCAATGACGGCGCAATCCATGTAGATGTTGGGCACGGTGGACCCGATTATGGTGAATATCTGTCCGGGGAAGAAGACTCAATCAACTTAGATTCCTCGGAGGACGAGCTTGACGCAAAGGATTCCATCGTGGAAGACCTGCATGCCATGTTAATGGGGCTGCGAGCAAGCAGATATCCTGGGTTGCTTCAAGATTTTGTTCCACGATGCTGCTATCATCTGCAGGGACGCTGCAGATTTGGCATCAACTGCGATTTTTCACACGATGACACAAAGAGGGGGCCCTGCCAGTTTGGGGACGGCTGCTGGCTGGGGCATGGGGACCTCCCAAGCTCCCTTTTGGGTCGCTTGGGGCACACTGCCACAATGCTGCGTTAGCTATTGTGGCATTCAGATTTCAGATAGCAAGTGAAGCAGTGAGGCAGCAAAACAGAAGCTGAGCAGGGCATGCTGGATATTCGGATGCATTCGCAGGGCAGAGATGTTGATACAACCCGAAAGGATGTCGTGAGTGTTGGTACTGAGCCTTCGTACACGAAAGGTAGGCTTTCGAATCACGTTCTGGCAGAGAGAAGCACATCTTGAATGTGGTTCTCGAGGCCGGGGCAAATTGGGCGAGATGCACCCGGAAACACTGACGTCGATGCACAATTCTGGAGTTCGCGGCAGGCTGGAGGGGGGGGCCCACGGGAACGAACGGAACTGCAACCATGAAGTGGCTGTGGCTGCGAAGAAGGCAACATTTTTGACATAAACACGCGTGTCTTCACGATGCATCGGCATATCGGTCACTGTTTGGAGAATCTGGACCATCTTAGGTTGTAGTTCGTAGGTATGCAAAGCACAACAGCAGGAACTGGGACGCTACCAGGAGGCCGAGCAGTCGTCGTCTCAGCTCAGGGCAGCTCACGACCAAATTCGACCGACGGCACTGCAGCCAGAGCGCTTGCCGTCCGGACTGTAGGCTCTCCTGCCGGGAATAGATGAAGTCTCAGGTGAATAGGTTTTGATATGTTTCGAAGCGAAGAACTGCAGAAGAGATCCCCAGGCCAAACCAAGCTAGGCGAGCTACTTCATCGAGTAGCACGCATCTAGACTTCAGCCCGTCAGCAAGGCAGGAAGGAGGACAATTGGAGGAGGCAGAGAAGCCATACCCCCAAGTGTTGTGGTCCAGCCATCTCCTTAAGATTTTACTGCTTGGGTTCGATTGGGTGTGGACGGAATGGGCTCAAGACAGATCCAGACTCTCACATGCCTTTCCTGTCTTGTTTCGGGCAGACACGACTTCCCACGAGCAGAAGTCCGAAAGCACATCCGTTTGTGATTATGCATCGCGTGTCTACGCTTTGGCTTCGTAGAGGCGGCGTGTAATCCGTGAGGACAGGAACCCATGCGTGCGCAACCTGCATGCTGCCAGCTCCCATGTAGCCGAGACCTTTTGAAGGAATCTCCTTCGAAATATCAGCACAAGACGAGTTGTCTACCGTTCCATGTAGCCGATGTAGCCTAAGACCTAAGACATGCCGAACACATCCTTTGGGACCGGCGTTGCACTGAGTTTCGGAGTTGGAGGTCGATTGCAGCTGCTTTTTTCAGTAGGAAAGTTTCCATGCCTGAACACTGACGGTCCCGTTAACCTAGTAGTTATTCTCGTGACGAGGGCAATGAATCGAGAGCCCACATGTTCCGCATGAGCACTAGCCACTAGCAGATGTCCAGAGCTTTGAATTGCGCGGTGTGCATGCTTACTGTGTGGGCGGATTGTTGAATGTGATGCTTCTTCTAGGCTGAACTTCTCTCATGCAGCTAGTAGAAGTACAGATGTAGCCAAAGAGGAAACCCTCAAGATTCAAGATCCTGAGATTTATGGCCCGGCCTTGTCAGTAAGGTGAGGTTGTGCAACCAGGAAGCTGGCCAACTTTCTGAAGGACATGCCCCCGCCCCCAAATTCGACGGCATAATTTTCCACATTGGCCCCAGGCTTTCCTAAGTAGGGCCACCTTCGTTACTTGGGCTTCACACGAAGGCCGCGGTTCGCACAGATAGCATAGCTTCTTCGGATGCACTTTCGTCGCCAAATCCGAGGCCAAAGTTCGCAACTCCTTGATGAAACCTCGGTGATGCCAGCAGGGAGTAGTCCATCACCCTCAACCCTTGAAAAAATCCCCAACTCTGGCCCCGAATCCGCTTCAAGTTTCCCTTTGGGGTGTCTCCCAGTCCCAAGACCGAAGCCCTCGCTCCTCCTCTCTGACGGCATTCAGATTCGGGAGTTTCCGAAAATCGTGGTACCTTATCTTGGGGGTCCTTATAATGAGGATCCTGCTATTTAGGCTACTATATTGGGGTCCCCTATTTTCGGAAACTCTAAACCCTAAACCCCTTATAAACTGGCTGTGTCCGAGTTGTGAGAGCGTAAACCCCTTATAGATCCCTTACAGGAACCCTTATGGTACCCTTTAAAGGAACCCTAAGGGTCCCCTATTTTCGGAAACTCCCATCTAAGCATCCGCAGGAACGCGGCCTCGAGGCAGAAGCCGGGGAGCTCCTCTCCTCCCTTGAGGCCATGGACGCAGGTTTCGGGGTGGGTTTAGGGTTTAGGAGTTTAGGGTTTTAGGAGTTTAGGGTTTAGGGTTTTAGGGGTTTAGGAGTTTAGGGTTTTAGGGGTTTAGGAGTTTAGGGTTTTAGGGGTTTAGGAGTTTAGGGTTTTAGATGTTTAGGGTTTAGGAGTTTAGGGTTTTAGGGGTTTAGGAGTTTAGGGTTTTAGGAGTTTAGGGTTTAGGGTTTTAGGGGTTTAGGAGTTTAGGGCTTTAGGGGTTTAGGGTTTAGGGTTTTAGGGGTTTAGGAGTTTAGGGTTTAGGAGTTTAGGGTTTAGGGTTTTAGGGGTTTAGGAGTTTAGGGTTTTAGGGGTTTAGGAGTTTAGGGTTTTAGGGGTTTAGGAGTTTAGGGTTTTAGATGTTTAGGGTTTAGGAGTTTAGGGTTTTAGGGGTTTAGGAGGTTTTTAGGAGTTTTAGGGTTAGGTTTAGGGGTTAGAGTTTAGGCTTTAGGGGTTAGGTTTAGTTTTAGGGTTTAGGGGTTTAGGAGTTTAGGTTAGGAGTTTAGGGTTTTCGGGTTTAGGGTTTAGGAGTTAGGGTTTAGGGTTTAGGAGTTTAGGGTTTTAGGGGTTTAGGAGTTTAGGGTTTTAGGAGTTTAGGGTTTAGGGTTTTAGGGGTTTAGGAGTTTAGGGTTTAGGGGTTTAGGGTTTAGGGTTTTAGGGGTTTAGGAGTTTAGGGTTTAGGAGTTTAGGGTTTAGGGTTTTAGGGGTTTAGGAGTTTAGGGTTTTAGGGGTTTAGGAGTTTAGGGTTTTAGGGGTTTAGGAGTTTAGGGTTTTAGATGTTTAGGGTTTAGGAGTTTAGGGTGTCAGCGGTTTAGGAGTTTAGGTTTTAGGGGTTTAGGTTTTAGGGGTTTCGGAGTTTAGGGTTTTAGGGGTTTAGGAGTTTAGGGTTTTAGGGGTTTAGGAGTTTAGGGTGTCAGGGGTTTAGGAGTTTAGGGTTTTAGGGGTTTAGGAGTTTAGGGTGTCAGGGGTTTAGGGTTTAGGGTTTTAGGGTTTTTAGGGTTTAGGGTTTTAGGAGTTTAGGGTTTTAGGGGTTTAGGAGTTTAGGGTTTTAGGGGTTTAGGGTTTTAGGGGTTTGGGAGTTTAGGGTTTTAGGGGTTTAGGGTTTTAGGGGTTTAGGAGTTAAGGGTTTTAGGGGTTTAGGGTTTAGGGTTTTAGGGTTTAGAGTTTAGGGTTTAGGAGTTTAGGGTTTAGGGTTTTAGGGGTTTAGGAGTTTAGGGTTTTAGGGGTTTAGGAGTTTAGGGTTTTAGGGGTTTAGGTTTTAGGGTTTAGGAGTTTAGGGTTTAGGGTTTAGGGTTTTGCGCATCGCAGCTTGCGTAGGAGTTTGTATGGTCGTGTACAGTCATCATGTTGTGTATACTATACCGTGACGTTCGTGCCCAAGCCCTCTGAGTTAAAAGAGCCGTAGTCTCGCTCATGGCTTAACGGTTTTGGTGTATTCTATAGGTTATCAGCCGTATTCGCTGACTTTGTCTCCGTGGTATTCTTACACTGGTATTCACATTGGTACATGAGCACTTCGCCCTCTCTGCTCACTACTGAGAAGGGAGAAACAACCGAAGTATCATCGGACGAGATGGACGACGAAACAAGAGATCGACTGCTTGATGAACAACTTACAGCAGCTGGCGCGGGCCCTACGGCACCGAGCTCAGGATCCCAAGCACTTGATAGGATCTTCGGTCCAGTGGGTCCTACCCTATCTCCATTTGTCTCAAATCCAACGGTCGACATCTCAAACGTACAGTATACCTTGTACAATGTTGTGAACCAGGGTGAAACAGCCGAACAACAAAGAATGGCAATAGAGCGAACGGAGGCAGATGCTGAAAGAAGACACGCAAGCATTCTGAACCAACAATCGCATGATAATCTTGTGAGAATGGCTGGCATGGCTGAACAGGCCGAGCGCCTTCATGAGGTGAAGATGGCAGAATGCGAAGCACAGTTTGCGGAATTTGAGTTCAACGCATCCCAAAGGGAAAAGTTTTTGTTGAACGAAGTTGCAACATGCAGGAATGAAATGAACATTCTGGAATCAATTTTCCAACAACGACATCAGTCGGAAATCGCTAAGCTCAGAACTACTCTGATTGCTGAGAGCGAACGCAACAAAGCACAACATCTTGATTTTCTTGGAATGCGATTCAAACAAGTTCTTGAAGAAACCGAAGCGAGTATGGAACGGCGTTTCATTACTGAAATCGCTGAAATGAGTGCACAAAACGACAGACTGCAGGATGAACTGGCTGCCGCAGAACGAGCCCTAAGAATGGAAGCCAATGCGGACGAAGCGGGCAAACAATATGCCACGCCGAAGCCAGGACCTAATCCTGCTGTCCCGTTCTCAAATCCATTTGAGATTCCCGAGAATATGAAGGACATCTTCGGAAGAACGCCGCAAGCTCAGGAACCTCCGCAAGGAACTTCTGTACCACCTGGGTTTGAGAACAGAGAGCCACAAAAGGAAAAGTCTCCTAAAGCTGCCCAAGCGGGTAAGCCGGCGACTGTTGACCCAGAAGGGGTTCCACATGTTGATTTCGGAGCTGAGGCATTGATTAGGGCAGCACGCTTGCTTACCCCTAAGACCGAAGGTGAAGAGGGCAAACCAAAGGTGAAAGAAGCCGAAAGTATCAAGCTTCCCGATTACCCTAATCCAGAGACCTACCGATCGTGGCGGATCTCGGTCCGCGAGATTGTGCGGGCTGCGAGCGATCGCCCGGATGAGGCATTTCGCTGGGTGCAGGAAGTATATGATAAAGAGGCTACCCTCAAGTCCTTACATGACACTGGGAAATTCTTAACATTGGACACGAAGTTGTTGGCTGCACTTACCAGAGTCGCTAGAGGAGAGATTTCAAGGCAAGTCCTAAACTTCAAAGAAACAGAGGCCACAGGAGGACGTGCCGTCAGGGGAAGACAAGTATTGTGGATGTTTCATCAACACTTTAAGACTAATGAAGAAGTCGGAAGCCTCTATAGCGTAGAAGACCTTTTAAAAGTGAAGTTGGTTGGGGACGACTTGGCTACCTTCCTTTACAACTTCGAGTCGGTGATTGCTGGAATGAGTCATGTTCCGGATGAAGTTACCTTGAGGGACATTTTGCTGAGGGAAATTCGGAAATCCCACCACATCAAGTACGATCTTCAGCTGTACGACAGGGCAAAGGAAGGAAACCCCGTACACACGTATGAATTCCTCGTCAATGCCATTAGGGAGCATCTAACTAGAGAACGGATGCGTAAGAACCGTGACCGCATCGCTAAGTCGCATGGCGATAGATACGGGGCCCCAGCGTACGGATCTGAACGTCGCCCCTCTTCACGAGGAGGCCGTGGAAGAAGCATGTCCCGAAGTAGCTCAAAATCCAGAACAAGCAGCAAAGGATCGAGCCAACGAACACCGCCTAGATCTCAGAGTCCCAAAACACAACAGGTTTGTTACGACTTCCAGAAAGGAAAATGCACAAGAGGCGACAAGTGTAAGTTTCTCCACAAACCAAAGTCAAGATCCCCAAGTCCTCATCGAACGCCTCAGAAGAAGATCAACGCGATTTGCACCTTTTGGAAGAAAGGCAAGTGCAACAAAGGCAAAGACTGTAGGTTCCTGCATCAAGATAAGCCCAATCCAACTGACGCCGCTCCTACTGAGCAGGCCGCCCCTGCGAAGAACGATGAAAAGCCTAGGAGCCCGACCCCGGATCCTAAAGCAAAGAAGGAAAAGAAACAAAGGGGCAGGTCCAAGAGCAAGGAAAAGTCTGGCGGACGCACGGCAGCTTGTTGCATTTCGTATGCGCTGGCAGCTGTGCCCAATGGGCAAGGCGTTAAGGGTGATGCTTCAGGAACGTTCAAGAAATTAAGGTTCAAGGAGAAGCCAAGCATTCGGGAGATTCCATTGGATGGTAAGGGTAAGAAGCATAGGACCAAACCGCGAACTTTCGAAGTTTGTTACTTGGATGCTGAAAGCTGCCCAAAGCCTCCAGTTCAGGACCTAAGCACGGCCATAAGAACAGCGAACGAGCTTGCCAGGATCATGTCCTGTATGCTCAATGGGATTGAAAGCCACTGTGAGTACGAGTGCACAGATGACTGCGAAGAGGGTGAGATCCCAGTTGCAGTGTTGAAGTGCGAGCTGTGTTCTAGCGTGGAAAGAACAGCATGCTCTAGCTTTAATGCGGGATTAGAATTCCTCGCCGATACTGGCAGTGAAGAAGATCTGATCAGTAGGCACGATCACTCTATCTACTACCCAGAGGCTCCCATCGAAAACGCTAGTAGGCCGGTCAACTTGATTACAGCTAATGGTCCAGTTCAGGGAATCAAGTCAACCAACATCCCGATGCCTGAACTGAAGCAAAACATTGAGTGCTATCTACTGGAAAGCACGCCACCGGTGTGTTCTGTTGGGAGAAGATGCATGGACGATGGATATGATTTCCATTGGCCTGCGGGCAAGGTTCCATACTTTATAGCTCCCGATGGTAAAGTCATCAAGTGTAAGATGAAGGGTAGAGTCCCAGTGATCTCAAATGATGACTCGGTAGCGAGCCCAGCAAGCGCTGATGATTCCCAGAAATCTGCTGGAACTCAGGTGTTTAACGCCGGTACAGTCAAGGTTGAACTGGCGGCACCTGCGGAGGACGAATCTTCGGGTTTCCAGTAGAAAGCCGTCCGAGAGGACCGGCCGGGGATGAAAGAGTCGTCCACAGCGACTCCGAGATAGAAGAAGCAATCAATGCTGCACCGCCAATTGCAATCAAGCCTAAAGATTTAGCCAAGCCAGGTTGGATCACTAGCAGTGAAATTGCCGCATCAAAGATCATTATTGGTCATCGGCCAAAGGCTCTGCGAGTACCTGCACCTCGTCATCCAAGGTTCGTGCTAAGGACCACTTGGATCTACAAGGACTCTGCTTGGAGCAAGATTGAGGATTCTGTTGACATCAGAAGTCTAAGGGTTAAAAATCAAAAGATTGATGGATCGCCAATTCTGTCGATTACTGCTTTCAAAAGACCCGAGGACGACCCCTTAATCGAGCCCGATAGTGACAAGGAAGAAGATGAGGGAAAGGAAATCTCGCAAGAAGCCCGGCTTCGCGCCGAGGCCGAAAGCATCCATCATCAATTCTGCCATCGTCCTAAGAACCCATTCTGCAAAGTGTGCCAAAAGGCGAAGATGCTATCTCCCCAAGCTCGAAGAAAGGGGGGTCTTCGACCATACACAGTGAAAAGTATGGGGATCATGTTACCATTGATCATCTCGTGACAAGAGATCTGAGGGACTTTGGATTTCAGGATGAGAGGGTGGCGCTTGTTATCAAAGATGTGTTTTCGCAATTTAGGTATGTGTATCCTAGCGCAACAAAATCAACGGAACAAGTGCATGAGGACCTTCTGCACTTTTTCGGTACGCAAGACGAAGTTGGGGTTATCTACTCTGACAACGCGCCGGAGTTAGGAGCAGCTGTGAAGGAACTCCGATGTAGGCACAACACCTCTAGAGAGTACGTGGATGAAACTAAAGCCGTCATCGAACGGGAAATCCGCACCGTACTAGAGGGTACGCGCTCGAACTTGGAGCAAGCCGGTCTTCCAGAACGGTTTTGGCCTTTAGCAGCTCAGCACCACTCCATTGCGCTCAATCTCACAAAACGAGTGGATACTGGTGAAATCCCATGGGAGGCACGCTTTGGGGAATCCTTTGCGGGATTGATCGTTCCTTTCGGAGCTAAGGTCTTGTATTGGCATAACCCTAAACAGAATGTTCCGGAGACTTCCAAGTTTTCGTCAACTGGGGTTGAAGGGATCTTCCTGGGATACCATATCCAACCAGGGTTTGTTTGGAAGAAGGAGTATTTGATTGCACCCGTGAAAGACGCACAGTTTGCCATTGAGGACGGAAACCTCAAGGTCATCAGGGCTAAGCGCGTTGAGTTGATTGAGGGGAGTTTTGAGTTCCCACTTCAATCGGGAAGGATCAAGGATCGCGAGGCACACGAGGTTCCACTGTTGGATGATCAGAACATTCATGCTTCAGATGAAGAAAAGGAACGGGGACTTCGTGAGGCAGGCGAACTTCTTGATGAAATCGGCTTATCCGAACCCGAACCCGATGACGATCAAAGCCCACCGAAAGGTGAGGCCGCGCCTAGGCCCAGAGAGCCATCGTCTAGTTCCAAAGGTGATCTGTTTGACCCCACGAAATATCCTGATGGTAGACCGGTTCCTGCTGGTTACAATTGGGATGGGGTTAGACTTGTGAGGAACAAGAAAGGCTCCAAAAGACCTCCTGATGTCCCGTCCGAATTCTGGCACATGTATTCCGCACAACAACGAAAAGAGGAAATCGAACGATGGGAAAAGAAGGTTGCGCGGGAGGAAGCTAGGTTAAAAGAAGAACGTGAGAAAGAAGCTCCCGCTATGCCTGTTCTCCTTGGACATCGAGAACCTCATCGACCGAGGACGCCTGAGGATGGGGAAAGGTTGCACGGTTTATTTCTGGATAAGCTAGAGGAAACTTGCGAGGATCTTTTCGCTGTGGTTGCCAAGCTTATCAATCAGAATGATGTGGCCAGATACCCTGAGGCTCAGGCTGCTATGGACAAAGAATGGAAGAAACTTCTTGATAAAGGGTGTTGGCTTGAGAAACAGGTTCGTGAGTACGACGACGTCTTGTCTGAAACCAAGGCAAAAGGCGAAAAGGCTCACTTCGGGAACGTGTTCGAGATTTGCAGCCTTAAGGGTTCCGAGTTGCAGGATGGCAACCCGCTTAAGTACTACAAGGGACGTTCTGTGTTCCAGGGGAACCAGGTTCGAGATGAAAATGCGGATCACGCGATCTTCGCCGAACTGGGTTCTAGCCCTGCAAGTATGGAAGCGGGTAAAATCATCGATGTGTTCGGAAGCCAACCAGGCTATGCAAAACAGCAAGCTGATGCTCGACAAGCGTATACTCAAGCTTTGTTCAAAGGGATTGCGACTTGGGTTCGACTTCCCAAGAATCGTCGACCGCCCGAGTGGCGCAACTTTCGCGACCCAGTTTGTCCTCTCAGACTAGCTTTGTATGGACATCCTGACAGCGGCGGCATCTGGGAACGACACTGCACTGCTCAGTTGAAGAGCATAGGGTGGATCCCGGTTCTTCCAGATATATGGCAAAGTATCTTTTACCATCCGGAATTAGATCTCCTCCTCGTCGTCTACGTCGACGATTTCAAAATGGCAGGACCAAAGGACAATCTTGCTAAGGGATGGGAGGGGATTGGGAAGGTTTTGGATATGGATCCTTCGGAACCTTTTGGGAGATACTTTGGTTGCAATCATCGAGAGCAGAACGGTGTTATGCTTGACCGCAGCGCACATCCTTTTGCTTATGTCTTCGACAAGAAAATTGCAGCACCAGCAGCCGGAGGAAACTCCAGGCCGAGTAGAACAGAAGATTATTGGGAGGTTGATCCGGATGCTGCGCTTGCAATCAGACATCACAGGTACCCCAGAAAGCGTTTGTACGTACCAAGTGAAGACGACATGAGACAGTTTCCCACTCTGGGAACTGAACGCATAACAGAGTTTGAGAATGGAGATCAGATACAGGATGATTCCAATCAGGGGGGCCCTGCTAGGCGAAACGAGTGGTGGACGGGCAAAACAATCTTCTCTATCATGCCAACGACGGCAGACGACTTTAAGCTCGCTGCTGCCGCCCGAAAGGGCAGGCCGATGAGAAGCAAATCAGACGCTAAGCGCGAAGCTAAGCAGTCTAGATTTAAGAGCACTGATACGATCATCAAGGAACCCGTCCCCGCTATGACTAAACCTGTCAACGTTGTGACGTATGACATGAAGGACTTCCTGGTCTCCTGTGTCGACAAGTACTGTGAATTAGCTAAAGTTTCACGTGATTCCCTGAAGTTTGCAGCTACGCCGTTTCATGAGAACAGAGTAGCCAAACCTGTGGAAGGCAACGAACCCCAGGGGAGGTTACAACCGATTGCCAGTCGGGTCCTCATGAAGGTATTGTTTGCAGCAAGAATGGCAAGGTGGGACTTACTTCGGTGTACCCAGTCGCTCGCTTCTAGGGTCACGAAGTGGTCAAGAGACTGCGATGTCGGTTTACATCGGCTGATCTGCTACATTAATTCGAGCTTGGACATCACGATGCAGGGTTTTATTGGCGATAAGATTTCGGACTGTAAGTTGTGGCTCTTCTGTGACGCCGATTGGGCAGGAGAATTTGATTCCAAATCCACATCAGGATGCGCACTGTTCTTGGTTGGGCCCAACACTTACTACCCGTTGAACGCTTTTTCAAAGAAACAGACCAGCATCACGACGTCTAGCACCGAAAGTGAAGTAGTTTCAGCGAATCACGGCATCAGAGCACAAGGCCTGCCTAGCTTAAGCTTGTGGTGTTACCTTTGGGGAGAGGTTACCGCTAATGCAGCCGGTCGAAAGACCAGGCCGCCGGCGGAATCACCTAAAGTCACGGAAACAATCGTTGCAAGGATTGACCCGGAGCTTGATGCAATCAGGTATGGTGAACTCAGTCATGAAGGACGCTCGGTCGCGGATATAAATGGCTTGGATGTTCATCTTTCTGAAAAGTTTCAGGTTCAGTTCTTAGAAGATAACCAAGCTACAATCACCATCATTGCGAAAGGTGACAGTGAAAAGCTTCGTCACACCGATAGGACGCAACGACTTTCGTTTGCATGGATGAAGCAACAGTTCGAAAAGGGCCATTTCAACATGATCAATGTTGATACCAAAGAACAGGTCGCAGACATCTTCACAAAACCGTTTGCTGAACGTGGTAAGTGGGAACACGCGCTTAGGCTCATCAATCATGTACCTGATGCGCAGAATGCGAAGCCGGCTGAAAAGCCAGGCCGCTCTCCTACACCACACGAGGTTCAAGGCAAACGTGCTAAAGCAGCTGCTGCCATTCAGGAGGTTGAGATGGTTGCTTCAGAACTTTCCCGCCTGAAGGAGTACGGCTGTGATGCTTTGGAAAGGTTGTGTGAAGAGATTGCATCAAATCATACAGCTAAGAAATCCAAGCGACCTCGCATTGCATCAAAGAAACAAGGCTATTATCAAGTGTACGGAACTTGGACACACGGTGGAATGCAAGGTGTTACCAGAAGCACCACTAGGTATCCCGCAGTTGCCAGGTACTTGAATGAGTTCGTGAAAGCTCATTCTCCCGACTCAGGTTTCACATGGACCTCAGTGGTGATTAGCAAGGACAACATGGCAAAAGTTCATGCTGATTCCCATAACTTAAAGGGTTCTAAGAACCTGATGGTTAGCTTTGGTGACCACAAAGGAGGTGGATTGTGGGTTGAAGATCAGACTGTTTCGGATACTAAGGCGCAGTTCCAGAAAGACGCTCAAGGACGTTTCATCAAAGGGGATGTGCATGACACCCATTGCAAACCTTTTGTCTTTGACCCAGCCAAGAAACACTGCGTGTTGCCTTATACCGGAAAACGTTTTTCTATCACCGCGTATACCTCTCGTGGTTTTCCCAAGCTTTCCACAACTGATCTTGAAACCCTCAACAAACACGGCTTTAGGCTCGGGTCTGCGGCGGCCGCTCCTGCAGACGCCCGGCTCGCGCCGAGGCCGATGGACTTTTGCAGGGTTTTGCTTGACTTTGGGAACGCTAGTGAAACCACCTTGTCAGGAAATGATTCCTGTCGTGTTATCCCTGTCCCGAACAAACTTGAAACCATGAATCCGAAAGCTATGTCAAAAATCGCTAACAATCTTCGTGCCCTCTGCGACGAGGGGGGAAGCACTAAACCGATTCTCTACTTTGCATCGCTGCCGGACCACGAATGGAACAAATGTCTGAAATCGTTGATGTCGTTATGCCGATTAACCAAACGTCTTAGGCCCCACCTGCTGTTGGAAGCTTCAGCTAACAACGAGATGTGGTGTATGCCTGCTGTTGTTAAGTTGGCACACGATTTCGGTCTTGAGAAACACAAGAGCGGGTCGCTGATCTTTGCATCGTCTTTTCGATTGAAGCGGCTGCTGCTCGAAGCTACCCAGGACTGTGGACGACTAAGGACATCGAAAACCAAGGTTTCGGCATTGCATGCTGATTGGCAAGTGCATACTACTAAGGACAATGATGGACCTAAGGTACATGAAGGACTGGCATGCGCAGCTTTGTCATCGCTTTACTGTACAACTAAAGCCCAGCTAACGCTGAGGCCGGGTCCTAGTCCCGTGGTAGCAGCTGAGAGTAGAAGAGCGATGGCGACCTACGAAGAGCAGGTGGCCGATTTTTGGGGCCGCCAGCTTTGGGCGGCCGTCATCAGTCACGAGTCGATAGGCTTCCAAGAGTCGATTGACGAAGGAGAGTTGCGAGCACTTTTTCAGTACATGCCGGTGCAAGTGGCTGCTCACAACTGCTTTGAAACGGATCGATATCCTGGGCTCAACCGAGTGGCAGCACTGACGCAGTCTGGCATGTCGCAGCTAAAGCCCGATGAAAATCGAGGCCGAAAGCGGGTGCTCATCCTCCTCTCCGACTCTACGACTGTTTTCGTTGCTGGCAAGAGAACGAGGACGGACCTTTCCTCGGATTTGAAGGCAGCGAGCTCGGGGGTCTATCTGCAATACAGGGAGATAATTTACGAACCCCTGTGGGGCAAAACATTGTCCGAAATTCGGGAGAGGGCTCAGATCCTCTGTGACCAGACGGCTCTGCGCTACTCTGGCGACCAAGAGTTGCTGGTGGACGTGCAGATTGTCTGGATGGCGAATGAGATCGTCGGCAGATACGGGATATTTTGCAGCCCCGGCGTCCCGACGTGGTGGGACCATCAATCGCCCATAGAGGCCCGCGGAGATTGGCAAAAGATCTGTCGGAGAGTTTGCCAAAACCTTGAAGCGCTTGCAGACCTGCAGCGCCGTTCTCCATATGTGGGGTCCATTGTGATCTGCACAGGAATTCGCAGCTTCGTCTACGGGTTGCCAAAGCAGTTCGATGAATGCATTGCGCGATTCAAGGACGAAGCGGTCCGTAGAGGACTCGCCGCCTGTGACATCCACCCCTTCCTTGGAGATTTGGCGCTCTATAATGACAACGTCCATTTCCGCGAGGACAGCGAATCCCGCCGCAAGATGGTTTCGGGTTTAGCCCACATCATGCAGATCGAGATCGCCGAGCGCTACGCCTCCAGAGCCATAGCGAAAATGGGCGAGGCCGCCTTCCAATCACTGCTTGCTGAAAATTATTTTGATTCCCGTGGTCGCTACGCAGTGGATAACCATGTCCTGCAAGCGGCTCTTGCGAGGATGACGAGAAGCAAGCAGGTCAAAGCGGAGCCAACGGAGGAGGATCCGTGGGACGACGCATACTGGGAGGAGAAGCGTGACGAAAGTCACGCCGAACTGCCTGCGCCTGAGGTCCCCGACTTCCTCAAGGAGATGAAGATTCAGAATGTCATCAGCGTCGCGCCCGGTGTTTTCGCAACAGAAGAGGAGATCAATTCGCCGGAATGGAACAAAGCCCCACCTAAGGTGGAGGCCGTTACCCCGGCGAGTACTGCGGCTTCGTCTTCTGGCGATATTCGACCAATGCCGATCGACGCATCCATTTATGGTGGAGGCATTCTGTCTGGCGACTCTGGCACCGAGCACGCTGCAAAAAGAGCTCGCCTCGCAAAGGCTGAGGCCGACAAGCAGCGATTGACCAAGCTCGCAGTGCAGGGATCGCGCGGAATGAGGTTCATGAATGACACCTACGACTTCGCCGAGATGACTGGCATTACCCTGTATGATTACTGGAACGAATGCCCCTCGCAAGAGGAGGCCGACCAGTACATCGAAGTGTTCCAAAAAGACATGACGCCAGGCCTACACTACCCCAGATGTGACCACAAGATGGTCACATTTGTCACTGGACTGATCAGGGGCAACTTCGAAAACAAGGGTAATCAATTTAAAATGCGATCGTGGAGCGGGCCATGGGTACTAGCCATGGAAGTGCTTGAGGTTGCTAATCGATGCAGACCTGGAAGCGACATCGGTTTAGGAAGCCTCCTCGACATGATCGCCACCGACAACAAACAGCGCCTTATGTTTCGCGGACCAATGGACAGTGCTGCCGATGCAATTGGCCAACCGGCTTTTCCGGTCTACGTCGGTTGTACGCAAGGCCACTCCAGCAATCTGCAGCTCGACAATGCCTCTATTGCAAAGGCATATCTTACACTGCAGCGTTCTGAAGAGCTGGCTAATGCCGCCCGAGAGGGCAGGCCGTTGATCCCGATTGATAAGGCGCCGCCCAGACTCTATCATCGCACAACACATGATGCGGCGTATGCGATTCTGGAAGATCGTTTGTTGCCTGGTTTTGGAGGTTCTGAGAAGGCGCATTGTTATTTTGCGCCGCTGCCGCTCGAAGAGCAAAAGGCACGTTCAGGACTCCGTGCAAGCGCACCAATTGAGATCGTCTTTGACACCCGGGAGGTCCTCGAAGCTGGTTGCGACCTATTCCTTACGGAGTCTGATGGCATACTGTGCTCCGAGGCAGTGCCCGGCTCGACCATCTTGTTCATCAATGACACGCAACGCGATGTCGTACTTTGGTCCCGTGCGGGAGGCGCTGTCCCTCCTGATGAGGCGGAACAAGGTGAAAGCCCAGCTAACGCTGAGGCCGGCATCGATATCGTTCTTGATGAACCCGAGGCTGAGGAGACGACTCAGGACAATTTCGCACCGCCTATTGATGAAGAACATGGTACCCTTCCAGCTGAGGAAACATCCCTACCGCCCATTCCAGATGTCGCTGATGTGCTTGAGGGATCGTTGGCTATCACCGATGCCCCTGCAAAGGCTGACGACGATGAAGCTCCTGATGATGAGCAAATGCCCTCCGTAGAGGAGAGGCCGCTTGTTGAACCAGGCACCATCATTGCACAGCCGGGTCCTCCAATCAGGACTGTGTACATCGGTGACGGAATGGCGACAACGGTGACGCTGGATGCTGAGGGTACACCAGTTGAAGCAATCCAGGAGCCGGTGGGAAGGCCAGAACCAGTACTTTATGCTGGTAGTGAGACCAAGCCATCCGCCGCGTTTTTGGAGAAAATCAAATGCTACCACTGCAAAGCTGAGTGTCTTCAAGGCCAAAGGATTTGCTCTCAATGCGGAGGGCCAGTTCGACCAGGTCAATTGAAGGCACAGGGCAGACGGACGCTGTTGGCACGTGGGCGTGAAGCTCTGCTTCAGGAGATGGGTGATGCCGCTGAACGAGTGGGAGTGAGGCCAAGCCTTCAAAGCGCATCGAAAGATGTCGCCGGCCGTGGCATGAACTCCTTAGAAGGCGAGGTTATTCGGAAAGCCAAAGTGGCAAAGCAGAGAGCCATGAAAAAGGGCTACACTGATTGCGTGGCGAGGTTCAATCATGACAATGAATACGCAATTTCAATGGCCAAAGAGGGATACACACGCAGAACGATCCGTGCCCTCGACTGCCTCTGCTTCGCCTACCTTCCGAACCCTGGCCGCACTCGATCGCAACGCATGCTGGCTATTGGATCCTCCAGAGCGGCGAGTTCCACGCACCAGACCCGCACGGACGAGGTTCCAGAGTGTCGTATCATTTTCTTTACCGGAGACGATGGCATTGGCGGTAAGTTGTGCGCAGCGGGACTAACGTCCACGCCGGAGGATACGCCAGTAGCATTTACATGGTACGGAGCCATCCTTTCGTTCCAAGATTTCGCTCACAACATCGCCAGGCAAAAGGGGGGCATCCGTCTACAGACTTTTGGCCACGGCAAGGTGGATTTCCTCAACTACGATCCCGCTGCAGTGGGTACGGACCTGCAGACCGTTTTGGCAAAGGACCTACCCTTCATGGTGGAGACGGTTGATGAAACCATCAAAAAGGCCAATCAAAGTCGTGCTGCCCAGCCGAAGTATGCCCAGCAGCATCCGCCAGATGGTGGCAAGGGCTCTACATATGCCCGAGCAGCAGAGAAGGGAAAAGGCAAAAGCCCGGCTAACGCCGAGGCCGCCGATCGCACCAACCGCGACTGGGACTGGGATAATCAATCCTGGTGGCAGAATTGGTCTTCGTCATCCTGGGGATCATGGCGCGGCCAGAACTGGGACAACCAGGACTGGCGTGAGTGGCGCAATCGCGGATGGCGTTGGAACTGATAAGCCGACCCAGTAGTCTGATTCTTTCGAGCAAGAGGGATGTTCACCCGGCCTGTGATATTTTTCAAGTGGCTGTGCGGCGAACTCCTATCGTCCTTGCTCCACGCTGAAACCAGCGTCTTGCATTTGAAGAAAAGCTTGCATGCAGTTTTCGCACCCTTCCTCGAGGCACACGATAGTCACATGTACTTTTGCTGATACAACTGATGACGCGGGAGGCAACTCCACGCCGATCGTCGAACTCCGAGCCGAAGCGCTCTTCCACCTGCAGGCGAAGGTATGCTGTGTTTTTGAATGCAGTGACCGTGCCTTTAGGTGAGGGGGGTGTAGTTTTGCATCGCAGCTTGCGTAGGAGTTTGTATGGTCGTGTACAGTCATCATGTTGTGTATACTATACCGTGACGTTCGTGCCCAAGCCCTCTGAGTTAAAAGAGCCGTAGTCTCGCTCATGGCTTAACGGTTTTGGTGTATTCTATAGGTTTTAGGGGTTTAGGAGTTTAGGGTTTTAGGGGTTTAGGAGTTTAGGGTTTTAGGGGTTTAGGAGTTTAGGGTGTCAGGGGTTTAGGAGTTTAGGGTTTTAGGGGTTTAGGAGTTTAGGGTGTCAGGGGTTTAGGAGTTTAGGGTTTAGGGTTTTAGGGGTTTAGGAGTTTAGGGTTTTAGGGGTTTAGGAGTTCAGGGTTTTAGATGTTTAGGGTTTAGGAGTTTAGGGTTTTAGGGGTTTAGGAGTTTAGGGTTTTAGGAGTTTAGGGTTTAGGGGTTTAGGAGTTTAGGGTTTTAGGGGTTTAGGAGTTTAGGGTGTCAGCGGTTTAGGAGTTTAGGGTTTTAGGGGTTTAGGAGTTTAGGGTGTCAGGGGTTTAGGAGTTTAGGGTTTTAGATGTTTAGGGTTTAGGAGTTTAGGGTTTTAGGGGTTTAGGGTTTAGGGTTTGCAGGCAGCGACGTGTTGTAGGACGGTAGCCGGGTTGCACAAGCTGACTGGGGCACCGCAGGAAGAAGGCTTCGTAGTATGGCACGGCGAACGGTGCAATCTAAGGGAAGCCGCACTGCTGTTTTCAACCAGAATGCTGCGTGTCCAAGCACACTGTTGATTGTGAGGAGCAGCACCAGGGATTTCACTGGCATGCCCCCCTCCCCCGGCAATTAGCAAAGATCAGGAACGTTTTCATCAGAACCTATTTGCTTCTCCTTACAAGAGTCTTGTAGCGGCGTAAGTCCCTCAGACTTCCGCTTCCGAGCAGATCTCATTGCCTCGTCCTCTACAATGCGCCACTGGTGGTGCATGCGGTAGTACAGCTCCAACTCCTTGTGGTCCTCGGCCTTTGTCAGTCCATTCGCAAGCTGTGCTTCTGAGTGGACCCATCGTATCACGACCCCCGTGGACTTTTGGGACTCCTTTAAGCTCAGGAGTTCGATGTTCGCTCTCTTTTCTGCTCCATTGATGCTGAGCATTGCCGTAGATAGCTTGTCGTAGACATTCCTGGAATCGGTGATCACGCACCCCGGAACCCGAGAAACTACTTGATCAGGTTGTCGTAGGTCCACATTGCCGTACACCATCTCGCTCCACTGGTAACGCACGTAGTAGAGCGCGTCCTCGCCGTTCACTGCTGCGGCGGTCTCAGCGGCGCCCGGGCTCCTGCACGAGCGGTCGATCCTCGTAGAGTGCCAGCTTATGGGACTTATAGAACTAACTTCCCCCTTTAACAGAGCGCCTGAAGAAGCTCCAATCAGTATGCCTTGTGTACTGCCTCCATCAATCCTGTTCTTATCTGAATGAAGCGTCCACCCACGCATAGAAATGCACCTCGGAATGTTGCTTCGTGATCAACATGCTGTGGTCCTTCCTTTGTGTCACTGACTCTAAAAGGTTGTTGGCTTTCACCAGTGTGTCGACAGTTGATTTGTTGACTTCGGAAAGCAAGAGTCCTACATCAGCTGAAACATGTGGGGCCATCTGTTGCGCATGCCAACTCAGACCACCTAACAAGGCTCTCAGTTTGGTTTTCTCATACTCCGTCGTAGGGGCCTTTCTAGCTCTTTTCCGCGTAGCACTCACATGAATGGCTTCAATGTTCTCGACATACTTTGGTTGGGATAATCGAAAACCCTGTTCACAAGCTTCCACATGCACTCCACATTGCACGAAGGTGTCTTTATCCCAATCTCCCCATCGAAAACGTTCTTGGATCTTCTGCAACAGCCCTTGCCATTCGCTATCGGAATCACTTCCCGCAAACATGAAATCGTCCACATGGCCTGAAATCATTCCCCGCACTTGACCGTCTTTTCGCCAGACCCATGCACAGGAATCGGACCACAAACGTTCTAGTCCTATGCTCTCTAAGAACTCGGCGACTGTCTTGTACCATTCAAGAGGAGCATCCACTAGTCCGTAGCATGCGGGTGGCCTGGCGGCAAACTGCTCTCCGCAACCTCGTCACGGAACCTGCTGGGATGTTCATGGCCTCGCATATCTCATCACATGGTACACAGAACAGCTCTGAAGGGTATTCGCGGCCTTGGAGGAATGCACCACTAACATCTCCTTTCATCAGTCTCCAACCTTTGTTGGCCGCTAGTTGTAGCATGAGCTGTCGCGTCTGCCTCGTCATAACCGGAGCTGTTGTGGCACGGTGTTCATACCCAGGGTCTTGATACCCCAAAAGAACTGCGCGGGCCTTTGGTTTCAAGGACCCATCTTCGCGAACCTTCCAAGTCAAGATCCATCGCATGCCGACTGCCTGGTCACGGCTCGGCCTCATACCTTCAGGAAGTGCCTCGAAGGCCTTGGCAGCAATGAAGTTCTTCACCTCCACTCCTTTAGCTCCCTGGAACTTCTCACGGTCTTCGGGGGACAGTCTCTTCTCACTCACTTCCACAGCTCGCTTCTTGAAAGCACCAACAAAGTAGCTATGCAGGTCTCGTGATGCCAGCTCCATTCCCCGTCGGCTTTCGGGCAATGGGATGGCTACTTCCACTGCTGCGCTGTCCTCGGCCCAGTAACTCGTGTGTTCGGCCATCCAAGCTGTCTGTGGCACCTTCTCACACCAGTGTTGTGATGTCACATGGAGATCCCAGTCCGGCTCGGATTGTCCCAGACGGCGTATGTTACTAGGCTGGCTGGTGCCTAGCGTCTCTCCTTCATCCATTTCCTGATCAGCTACTCTCAGCTCTGACGCTGGCCTCTTTGTTGGAATCCTCCTTCTGGTCGGTTGCACTTCACTACCTGGATCCTGAGCACGTTGCCATTCTTCTTGTGATGGCACCTCTGCACTGATATCCTCATACTGGTTGCCTCCCACTTCTTCTGCCAGTCTTGTAAATGTCCAGGGAGTGGCCTGTTCTTCTGACAGGGCTTCAACCAGTTCTTCACGTTGACTGGCTGGTCGAAGCTGTTCGGGACTGCACTTGATGAGACTCCGCCCTCGCACGCACCACACGGCATGCGCAGGCCGGCGGTTTCCGGCATCATCGGCTTTTGTCTCCATCGCCAGAATTCTTGCTGGTCCTAGGAACCTTCCTTGATTAGTCCCTGGTTGCTTCTTGCTCTTATTTGATTCCTGTGTTCGCCAGAAATAAACAAGATCGCCCGGATGGTATTGAAGCGACGGCCTGGTTCGTGAATTCAGGGCCCGTTGTATGCGCTGTTCAGCCATCCATTCGGCCAGCCCTTTCTCAGCTTCTGCTCGCAACCGTGCTTCTCGCGCAAACTCTTCTGGAGGGTGGTTCAGGATGGGTTCTGTGACCGCGGCTTGCAAGACATCCACATGGCTACCTGTGATGTCGGGACTGTGGCCCAACACATGTTGCGTAGGAGAAAATCCCCGGATCATCTCTCTTTGATTGAAGGTGGACACGGCGGTACTCAGTAGCTCTTCAGGTCCCACTTCTTTGTCCAGCTGAGTCATCTTGTTCATAAGTTGTTTGATTCCTTGAATGGCTTGCTCTGCCACTCCAATTTGCCAGTGAGCTTCTCCAGGAATGATGTCTAGGTAAATCCCATTGCGATCGCAAAACCCTTCTACAGACATGGCCCTGAAGCTACCAGCCGGATCGAGCCTCAATGTTTTGGGACGTCCAAACGTCTGGATCCATCCTTCCGTGAGGAAATTGAGGCACACGGCGGCATTGGGAGCTTGGGCTTTTCCTTTTGTCAGGATCTTAGCCATACGGAACCTGGAACCTTCGTCCACGATCACCATGAAGTTCTGTTGCTCATTTGTCGTGGGGTGAGTCCAGTGGCCCACATCACAAGTCAAGGTATGGAACTTCGGGGGCAAGGGTTCCAGTGATGCCACCTGTCTCGGTTGTACTTTCCGCTTCTCTTCGCAAACGGTACACCTGAATGATTTTGCAAGTTCGAGCACCCTGGGTTTCGCATTCCTTCGCTTCAAGGCCTCTACCATGTTTCTAATACTTCCATGACCAGTGGCCGCATGCAACAGATAGAGTTTCCGTTTGATGGCCTCATCTTGCTTGTTGCTTTGCTGTTTGAGGGGCCCACTCCAAACCTGTTTGCTCCTAAGCACATGAGCGGCCTCTACTCTTTCGGGTGGGGGCCCTGAAAAACCTAAGTTGCGGAGATGCTGCTTCAAGTCCTCATCAACGCGCACCCAACCCCTGCTGCTGTAAGCACTTAGGGTCACCCGATTCCCTTTCCAATTCTGAGTCCCATGCCACTTCCTACCGGAAAACTGAATCACCCTCTGAAACGCATCCTTCTTATGTCCCTGGACCCAGTGACCCTTCAACAACCTGCGACTGGAAACTTCACCTTCCAAAGACTCGCCTGAATCTTCAACCCACAGCTCTCCCTCAGTGTACTTCCCGAGGCCGATAAGGTAGTTGGGGGTGTCGGGGAGGTTATGCACATCACGGTGAATGTCCAAATGACAGTTATCATTAACCACAAAGGAGGTGCAATGCACAGGCTCGGGACTCCAATGCTCTAAGTACTTCAGTATGTGCCTACAAGTGTGGGGAAAAGCTTGGCTTTGCTTGGTCACTCCATAGTGGTTACCGTGTGAGTAGAGTCCGAACGCAATGTATCGGGGCTTCTGTTCTTTCACTGCACCTCGGTGTTGCTTTGAGGTCTTGAAGGGCAGTTGCTTCAACATTTGTTCGCAGGTTTCATGACTGAAGTCGCGGGCCTGGAGGCTGTTTTGGGCTTGGGTCTCAAGGCTTTTGTTGTCCTGAAGAAGTTCCACTTCCGCATCACAGGAGTCCGCTTCCGAATTTCCGAAACACTCCAGTCCTACCGCATGCTCAAAGTCCTCTTGTCCTTCAGCCAAACAACTCTGAAAAACCTGAACTGCTTGTCTTCCCTTAAGGCAACTAGCGCACTCCACTGGTAACTTCATCCCTGAAGCCTCTCCACAAGTGCAAAACTCACCTTCTCCGAAACCCTCCAACAACTGAGAAATCCCTGCACACTCCTGTAGTGTCCCTTGGTGGGACAGTTCCTGCACGAGAATGCGTGCCGCTCTGGCGGCGTACTCGGTTGTATATGGGCCGTCGTCGGTGGTTACCTTGCCTTGTCTAGTACCGTGCTTGTATTGCTTGTCACAACGACATGGCAGGTTCATGCTTTGAGCCATCCGCTTACATGTGGTCATGATTTTCCATCCTGTCTGAACCAACTTGTGATCATGTACATCTCTCAGATTCACTGCACAACCTCGGGTCACCGCAGAAAACAAGTTCAGTTTCGAGGTCCATTGTTGACAAACTGGGAGTCTCCAAGCTTGGCTTTTGTCGGCCATCTCAATGGTCACATGAATGCCACTTTGAATACACAAGTTAGCCACACAGGTCACGGCAATCAGGATTCGGAGGTCTTGTTCCTTCTGTTTCAGAACCTGGGCCTTCTGGGCTTCGTCTTTCATGTTCATGTTTTGCATAGGACTGTATCCTTTACATTCCGGAGTAATCCACACATGTTGGGGCCTCTCGAGCCTGATCCTATCAAGTTGGAGCCTCAGTCCCTCTTTCGTACTTAGATCACAACCGTTCCAAACCCCGCAACTCACTGCCGCTTCTGGGTTTTTGGTCAGTTCGCGAACCCTCTGTGCCAGTAGGCTGTTGGAATGAGCGCCACACTCCATCAAAAACGGCCGATCATATCCTGCCAGGGCCTGGAAGATCTCAGGAACAATAGCATTAGAAGCTTCATCTAAGTTACGGGCCTTGTGCTCACCCAGTTGATTACTCATCTCAGATTGACTGCCTTGGCTCGGCCTATTGGTACCCGCTTCAGCCCTCACACTCAGGGTCCTGTCCTCGGTGAGCGTGGTTTGATCGCCACGAACGACCCATCCGTCATGGTGTCCTCGTCCGACTGGATCGCCTGCTTGCGCGGTGGCTCGCGGGTCTCGCCCTTCATCGCTGCCATCTCGGCCTGGAGCTTGGCAATCATGCTCGCCATCTCGTCCAACTTCTGGTTCTGCTCCAACTTCTTGGCATCCGCATCCACAAGCACCTCCGGCGACGAGGCATTGGAATCGGACTTTCCTTCCTTTTCCACCAGGAGTCTCCCGGCTGCGCGGCTGAAGTGCTTTGGGGCCGCCGTAGACGAGGTTCCCGGCGTCGCCATGGTCCCGTAGCCGGCTGTTGGGAAGTTCCCAAGCATCTCGCCGACCGGCACCTTGTTCTTGTTCGTCGCCAGAGGGTGTGTCTCCAGCCAATCCGCCAATCTCTTCAAACGGGGATCGCAATCCTGTGGTCCCTCGCGAGCTGTCTGCATCACCCATCGCCCGTAGTCGATGTGGGTCTTCTGGATGTCCTCGTAGCGAAGCTCGCTGTGGCGACCGAAGCCCACAATGTCCCTGGCCTCCGCTGGTGCCCTCTGTAGGATGGCGCGCATTCCTTTCATCTCCAGCTGCGGCTTGGTCTCGTTCCCGGTGAGCTGTAGCTCGAGCTCCTCCGCGCAGAAGGTTCTGAGTAGGTCCTTGGTCTTCGAGGCCTTGCGTAGCTCGCGTGTCATCGTCTCGAGGGTCGTCGAGTTCATCTCCTTCTGCGTGGGCTCGGTATCGCGATTCTGGAGCTCCAGGAGGCGGGCCCTGATCTCCACCTTGGTCCAGGCCTTGGCGGGGTGCTCGCCGTACTTCTTGAGTTCCTCGGTGAGCTGCGCCTTCGTCATCTTGTACATTGCGCCCGCGAAGATCTGAGGATGGGCTAGTGGAGCCGGGCGAGGATCTGCTTGAAGCTGAATGGCCTCCAGAACAACTGCTGTCATTCCTGATCGACTCCTTTGGTCTATCATCGCCACACTCACTCATGCATGGAGAAGCAAAAGAAGCTCTACCCCTAAGCTCACTATCACTTCCCTTCTGGTTCCTGATCTCAGAACTAATTACCGCAGCAGATTCTACTTCGGAACTGCTACCCTGTCCCGTCAATTGCGAGACCTCCATTTTCCCCACGGGACTGGAGTCATGGAGGAGTTGTCCCTAGCAGTCGGCAACCACAAATGCTGCCAGACTGGGCGCTGCTTCGCGAGTGCTCACTGAATCCTTGTACCAATCTTCAGTCATATCCAACAGCTGGTGGCCTGTAGCCGAGCGCTCGGCTCGCACCAGCCTCTTCGGATCCAGTTTCCTAAAACAAATCAAATCATGTTCAAAATCTATGATGGCACCCAAACTCCTCAACGAATCTACTGACAGAAGCAAGGGCCCATCTCCATGGTCTAAGCAGTGCACTCTCAGGCGTCCCGGTTGACTGTTCGCCTGGATCTGGAGCTGTGCTGTCGATGCACAGCGGTTCTCCGACCCGTTCCCGAAGCCGAACACTGGTCGCTCATCCATGTTGAGCTCCGCCAACATGGTCTTGCCGTGCTTCTTCTCGTTGAGCTTCATGATGGCTTCCATTGCCTCGATGGAGGCCAAAGTCCTGGTCGCACCGCCATCAACGACGGCCTTTCCTTGTTGTACAGCTTCGGATGTTGTTGTGACTCCGGTGGCAAAGGCTTCCTGATTTTCCGCCGGCGCGTCGCTGAAGCAGATCAAAGAGGATGTGGCCACCGCCTGGGTACTTGCTTGCGACGTCGGTGGCTGTGGACAGTTGGCCACCCGGTGCCCGACCAATCCACACCGCAAACATGTCATTGCCGTGTCGTCCTTGGGTCCACTCTGTCCTCGTCCTTTGCCTTTGCCCTTGTTGCCATGCTGGTAGTACTGTCGGGAGAGCCTCACGTTGTGCTGTCGTGTTCGTGCATCCCGTAAGGTCCGACGGGCTTGCTGCATCACGGCCATGGCACCTTGAACTTCGCCCTCTGCTTCATCCCACAGCTCTTGTCCTTCCTCGTTCAAGTGGTCCTCCACGTACTCGGTCGCCTCGTCGTCTTCCTCATTCTCAACCTCCTCGGCCTCCACGTAGTCGCCGAGGTATAGCCGCTCTGGCGACCTGCCGGATCTCGTCGAAGAAGTTCATTCCCGGACCACTGGTTCCTGAGTTCTTGGGCCACCTTCTGTAAGGAGAAGTCGCCTTGTAGGGCGGTCTGCACAACGTTCTTTTCCTGGGTCGTCAGCCCGGCATCTTGTAGGAGGTACCAGCCCTGCACATAATCCGGAAGGAGCTCTGGCATCTCCTCGATCACGTAGTCCTCCTCGGCCTGCCAGGAAGAGGCACTCCACGAAGAAGCGCTGGACCACTGCCACCAGGGGCTAAGCCCCGAAGCTGTGACCCTGCCAGCCTGTTTGCCAGTAGCTCGGAGGTTCGTGGTTCTGACCCCAACCCCATGAGGCCTGACCATCCTCGTGCTCATCACCCTCTTCTTCACCGCCGGTTGCAGTGGCGCTGGCCACCGGTGCTGCACTTTGAACTTCAGCTGCGGGCTCAGAGGCGTGAACATGGGCTCCCGAATCGTAGCTGCTCCTCCTTGATCCCGTCCATTGTCCAGGCCATCCAGCTGAGGCTGCCTTGGTGGCCTTCCGAGGACCATGGAAGGGGGCGACTCTTCGAAGTGCTTGTTGGGCTCGGAGGTAAACTTCGCACTTCCGTGTAACGTAGTCATTGATCGTCTCTTGTGGTCGCCGTCTGCTATGCTTGAAGTAGCGGTTGAGGTACTCGCTGAGCTCGGAGATTTGTGGACGCCCCAGGCACGACCGCAAATGACGTAGAAGTTCTCCTACCCCACCATTGTAGGAGAGCCAAGTCGCGGTTTTCCCTGCCACCAATCTCCTCGCCGAACCTGTCAGTTCCGCGAGTATCTTGGGACCAGCCAGATACCGCTTTTCACGGGCCACTGACTGCTCATACATCAAGCATGCCTCCTCGAAGTCGTTGAAGCTCCCTGCTTCACCATCCCATATCGGCACTCCGTCCTTAGTCCGGTTGCCGGTTCCTCCACTCGCCGCCATTCTCTGTTGAGGGCGAACGCTCAACAGACTTGTCCCTGGATCGACTGCTCTTGAGCTCCTCAGAGCTCCGCTACCATGCAGGCAGCGACGTGTTGTAGGACGGTAGCCGGGTTGCACAAGCTGACTGGGGCACCGCAGGAAGAAGGCTTCGTAGTATGGCACGGCGAACGGTGCAATCTAAGGGAAGCCGCACTGCTGTTTTCAACCAGAATGCTGCGTGTCCAAGCACACTGTTGATTGTGAGGAGCAGCACCAGCAGCACCAGGGATTTCACTGGCAGGGTTTAGGGTTTTAGGGGTTTAGGAGTTTAGGGTGTCAGGGGTTTAGGGTTTAGGGTTTTCGCTGCGAGTGCGCTGTCGACCCCTCCATGAAGTGGTTGGGGTCGGCGCATGAGCTGCAATGCCCGCCCTCCCACCCTAATTTCAAACCTTGAACGGGCTTAGGGTTGTCTACCCCCCCAACCCCCCCTATCAAGGGGGGCTTATATAGTTTAGAGGAAGCCTCCTCAAACTCTTCTGGTGGCCTTCTGGGTGCTTCTTAAAATCCAGGCTGGGTTCAGGCCCTTTCTGGGAGGTTTTCTACGGCCTTCTGGTGGTTTCTGGATGGTGCCTTGCAGGGGCTTTGGAGGGTTTACGGGGGCAGGGCCTCTGAAGGCTTTGTGGGGGCCTTCTGGTGGCTTTGTGGGGAGCCCTCGAAAGGCTTTTTAGGGCCATGTGAAGGGCTTCTGAAGGCTTTCTGGGGCCTTGTTCGCTTTGTTGGGGACCAGAGCTTCTGGTGCCTGGTGCCTTCTGGAGCTTTGCCGTCCTTCATTTCAGCTCTACCTAAAATCCAAGCCCCAAATGACAAAATCCAAGCCCGAAGTGACAACATCCAGTCCCGAAGTGACAAAATCCTGGCTGGGTTCAAGCCTTCTGGGGCCCTTCTGGGAGGTTTATAGTGGCCTTCTGGTGCCTTCTGGGCTTTCTGGATGCTGCCTTGCAGGGCCTCTGCAGGGTTTGCGGGGGCAGGGCCTCTGAAGGCTTTGTGGGGGCCTTCTGGTGGCTTTGTGGGGAGCCTCGAAAGGCTTTTTGGTGCCATGTGAAGGGCTTCTGAAGGCTTTCTGGGGGTCTTGTTCGCTTGTTGGGGACCAGACCTGCAGGGTTTGCGGGGGCAGGGCCTCTGAAGGCTTTGTGGGGGCCTTCTGCGGGCTTTCTCCGGTCCTGAATTTTGGGTACCAAACCTTAATTTTGGAGATCAGGTCCTTAATTTACGTGCCAAACCTTAATTCTCGAGCTCCGGTCTTTAATTTTGGGTACCAAACCTTAATTTTGGAGACCAAGTCCTTAATTTACGTGCCAAACCTTAATTCTCGAGCTCCGGTCCTTCATTTTGGGCACCAAACCTTAATTTGGGAGACCAGGTCCTTAATTTCTGGTCCCAAAGTCCCAAACCTGAATTCTCGAGCTCCGGTCCTTAATTTTGGGTCCAAAACCTTACTTTTGCAGCCCAGCTCCTTATTTTAAATCCCAAACCTGAATTCTCGAGCTCCGGTCCTTAAGTTTTGGTCCCAAACCTCAATTTTGGAGCTGGTCCTTAATTTCTGTTCCCAAAGTCGATTTTGTAATACTCGCTCCTTCCCCGGAAGCAATTTCCAGGTCCGGCTTCTTCCTGGCCTCTTCCTAGCCTTTTCTGGCCTCTGCCTGGCCTCTTCCTGGCCTTTCCGGCTTTTTTATAGTCTTTCCTGTAGTTTTGCATCGCAGCTTGCGTAGGAGTTTGTATGGTCGTGTACAGTCATCATGTTGTGTACTATATACTGTGACTTCCGTGCTCAAGCCCTCTGAGTAAAAGGTTAGCGTTACCGCTCATGGCTTAACGGTTTTGGTGTATTCTATAGGTTATCAGCCGTATTCGCTGACTTTGTCTCCGTGGTATTCTTACACTGGTATTCACATTGGTACATGAGCACTTCGCCCTCTCTGCTCACTACTGAGAAGGGAGAAACAACCGAAGTATCATCGGACGAGATGGACGACGAAACAAGAGATCGACTGCTTGATGAACAACTTACAGCAGCTGGCGCGGGCCCTACGGCACCGAGCTCAGGATCCCAAGCACTTGATAGGATCTTCGGTCCAGTGGGTCCTACCCTATCTCCATTTGTCTCAAATCCAACGGTCGACATCTCAAACGTACAGTATACCTTGTACAATGTTGTGAACCAGGGTGAAACAGCCGAACAACAAAGAATGGCAATAGAGCGAACGGAGGCAGATGCTGAAAGAAGACACGCAAGCATTCTGAACCAACAATCGCATGATAATCTTGTGAGAATGGCTGGCATGGCTGAACAGGCCGAGCGCCTTCATGAGGTGAAGATGGCAGAATGCGAAGCACAGTTTGCGGAATTTGAGTTCAACGCATCCCAAAGGGAAAAGTTTTTGTTGAACGAAGTTGCAACATGCAGGAATGAAATGAACATTCTGGAATCAATTTTCCAACAACGACATCAGTCGGAAATCGCTAAGCTCAGAACTACTCTGATTGCTGAGAGCGAACGCAACAAAGCACAACATCTTGATTTTCTTGGAATGCGATTCAAACAAGTTCTTGAAGAAACCGAAGCGAGTATGGAACGGCGTTTCATTACTGAAATCGCTGAAATGAGTGCACAAAACGACAGACTGCAGGATGAACTGGCTGCCGCAGAACGAGCCCTAAGAATGGAAGCCAATGCGGACGAAGCGGGCAAACAATATGCCACGCCGAAGCCAGGACCTAATCCTGCTGTCCCGTTCTCAAATCCATTTGAGATTCCCGAGAATATGAAGGACATCTTCGGAAGAACGCCGCAAGCTCAGGAACCTCCGCAAGGAACTTCTGTACCACCTGGGTTTGAGAACAGAGAGCCACAAAAGGAAAAGTCTCCTAAAGCTGCCCAAGCGGGTAAGCCGGCGACTGTTGACCCAGAAGGGGTTCCACATGTTGATTTCGGAGCTGAGGCATTGATTAGGGCAGCACGCTTGCTTACCCCTAAGACCGAAGATGAAGAGGGCAAACCAAAGGTGAAAGAAGCCGAAAGTATCAAGCTTCCCGATTACCCTAATCCAGAGACCTACCGATCGTGGCGGATCTCGGTCCGCGAGATTGTGCGGGCTGCGAGCGATCGCCCGGATGAGGCATTTCGCTGGGTGCAGGAAGTATATGATAAAGAGGCTACCCTCAAGTCCTTACATGACACTGGGAAATTCTTAACATTGGACACGAAGTTGTTGGCTGCACTTACCAGAGTCGCTAGAGGAGAGATTTCAAGGCAAGTCCTAAACTTCAAAGAAACAGAGGCCACAGGAGGACGTGCCGTCAGGGGAAGACAAGTATTGTGGATGTTTCATCAACACTTTAAGACTAATGAAGAAGTCGGAAGCCTCTATAGCGTAGAAGACCTTTTAAAAGTGAAGTTGGTTGGGGACGACTTGGCTACCTTCCTTTACAACTTCGAGTCGGTGATTGCTGGAATGAGTCATGTTCCGGATGAAGTTACCTTGAGGGACATTTTGCTGAGGGAAATTCGGAAATCCCACCACATCAAGTACGATCTTCAGCTGTACGACAGGGCAAAGGAAGGAAACCCCGTACACACGTATGAATTCCTCGTCAATGCCATTAGGGAGCATCTAACTAGAGAACGGATGCGTAAGAACCGTGACCGCATCGCTAAGTCGCATGGCGATAGATACGGGGCCCCAGCGTACGGATCTGAACGTCGCCCCTCTTCACGAGGAGGCCGTGGAAGAAGCATGTCCCGAAGCAGCTCAAAATCCAGAACAAGCAGCAAAGGATCGAGCCAACGAACACCGCCTAGATCTCAGAGTCCCAAAACACAACAGGTTTGTTACGACTTCCAGAAAGGAAAATGCACAAGAGGCGACAAGTGTAAGTTTCTCCACAAACCAAAGTCAAGATCCCCAAGTCCTCATCGAACGCCTCAGAAGAAGATCAACGCGATTTGCACCTTTTGGAAGAAAGGCAAGTGCAACAAAGGCAAAGACTGTAGGTTCCTGCATCAAGATAAGCCCAATCCAACTGACGCCGCTCCTACTGAGCAGGCCGCCCCTGCGAAGAACGATGAAAAGCCTAGGAGCCCGACCCCGGATCCTAAAGCAAAGAAGGAAAAGAAACACAGGGGCAGGTCCAAGAGCAAGGAAAAGTCTGGCGGACGCACGGCAGCTTGTTGCATTTCGTATGCGCTGGCAGCTGTGCCCAATGGGCAAGGCGTTAAGGGTGATGCTTCAGGAACGTTCAAGAAATTAAGGTTCAAGGAGAAGCCAAGCATTCGGGAGATTCCATTGGATGGTAAGGGTAAGAAGCATAGGACCAAACCGCGAACTTTCGAAGTTTGTTACTTGGATGCTGAAAGCTGCCCAAAGCCTCCAGTTCAGGACCTAAGCACGGCCATAAGAACAGCGAACGAGCTTGCCAGGATCATGTCCTGTATGCTCAATGGGATTGAAAGCCACTGTGAGTACGAGTGCACAGATGACTGCGAAGAGGGTGAGATCCCAGTTGCAGTGTTGAAGTGCGAGCTGTGTTCTAGCGTGGAAAGAACAGCATGCTCTAGCTTTAATGCGGGATTAGAATTCCTCGCCGATACTGGCAGTGAAGAAGATCTGATCAGTAGGCACGATCACTCTATCTACTACCCAGAGGCTCCCATCGAAAACGCTAGTAGGCCGGTCAACTTGATTACAGCTAATGGTCCAGTTCAGGGAATCAAGTCAACCAACATCCCGATGCCTGAACTGAAGCAAAACATTGAGTGCTATCTACTGGAAAGCACGCCACCGGTGTGTTCTGTTGGGAGAAGATGCATGGACGATGGATATGATTTCCATTGGCCTGCGGGCAAGGTTCCATACTTTATAGCTCCCGATGGTAAAGTCATCAAGTGTAAGATGAAGGGTAGAGTCCCAGTGATCTCAAATGATGACTCGGTAGCGAGCCCAGCAAGCGCTGATGATTCCCAGAAATCTGCTGGAACTCAGGTGTTTAACGCCGGTACAGTCAAGGTTGAACTGGCGGCACCTGCGGAGGACGAATCTTCGGGTTTCCAGTAGAAAGCCGTCCGAGAGGACCGGCCGGGGATGAAAGAGTCGTCCACAGCGACTCCGAGATAGAAGAAGCAATCAATTCTGCACCGCCAATTGCAATCAAGCCTAAAGATTTAGCCAAGCCAGGTTGGATCACTAGCAGTGAAATTGCCGCATCAAAGATCATTATTGGTCATCGGCCAAAGGCTTTGCGAGTACCTGCACCTCGTCATCCAAGGTTCGTGCTAAGGACCACTTGGATCTACAAGGACTCTGCTTGGAGCAAGATTGAGGATTCTGTTGACATCAGAAGTCTAAGGGTTAAAAATCAAAAGATTGATGGATCGCCAATTCTGTCGATTACTGCTTTCAAAAGACCCGAGGACGACCCCTTAATCGAGCCCGATAGTGACAAGGAAGAAGATGAGGGAAAGGAAATCTCGCAAGAAGCCCGGCTTCGCGCCGAGGCCGAAAGCATCCATCATCAATTCTGCCATCGTCCTAAGAACCCATTCTGCAAAGTGTGCCAAAAGGCGAAGATGCTATCTCCCCAAGCTCGAAGAAAGGGGGGGTCTTCGACCATACACAGTGAAAAGTATGGGGATCATGTATGCCAGTCCGGGGCTAACCGGGTCCTTTCCATTATGGAACCGGGTCCTAGGACTTATTATGTTGATGTGACATGGAATGTAGCAAGACATATGTGTTCTTGTGGCTCAATGGAAGACATGCTGGACATGTGAAAACTTGTGTTCTTGCGGCTCAATGGAAAAACAAAACCTGAAAACTTGGTCTCTTCCAAATGGAGATGCATACCTGAAAAACTGTGTTCTTGTGGCTGGACATGTATAAAAGATGTGTGCTTGTGGCTCAATAGAAAAACCAATGCCTGAAACTTGGTCTGATCGAAATGTGAAAACATATACATCGAAAAATCAATAATTGCCTGTCCCAAGTTTTGTAGTTCACATGGAAATTAAATTTGCCAAAAATTTTGAAAATACGTTTGTGCCGAGCAAACCAAACAAATGTAACTTGGTGTTCTTGTGGCTCAACGGAAACAAAAATCTTGAGATTTTGTGTTCTGAAACCCTAAAGTCAGCTGTTTGTACGATTCACAACGACTTGAAAAGTAGCAGGTTCATGATTAAACATGAGGGGAATCTGAACTTTCGTAACGTCCAGCCCATGCCTTAAACCCTGAACCCTAAACTCTGAACCCACCCAACCCCCTAACCACACAGGTAGGTAGAGAGGTATAGTTAGGTAGGCAAGTAGGTATGGATAAGTAGATAGGCAGGAGGGAAGGTACTTGTAGGTGTAGGTGCGTCGGCAGGCTTGCAGGTCGGTAGGTAGATAGATAGCTAGGTAGGCGGGCATGTAGGTAACGAGGCATTGATGAGGAAACCGGTTTAAAACCCCTAAACCCTTAACCCCTAAACCCCTAAACCCTGAACCCTAAATCCTAAACCCGAAACCCTAAACTAACCCTCAACCCTAAACCTTAAAAGGTAGCAGGCAAAAGTAGTTGTAGGCATTCGCGCACGCCCTGTCAGGATGTCAGGTGGCCACACCAGGGCTCTTCGGAGCCCCGTACAGGGGCGTACCCGCGCCAAGGCCTGAGTGGGTCGGGGCATGAACCCCGAATAGGGGGGGGTGAGCTTGGACCCCGTCGGAGCCCCGTACAGGGGCGTACCCGCACCAAGCCCGAAGGGGCTGCGGGATCGAATCAGGGGTCGTTAGAGCCCCACACAGGGGCGTATCGATGAACCCCGAACAGGGGTCGTGAGAACCTGAGCTTGGACCCCGAACAGGGGTCGTTAGAGCCCCGCACAGGGGCGTACCGATGAACCCCGAAAAGGGGTGAGCCTGGACCCCGAACAGGGTCGTGAGAACCCCATGCAGGGGTGTGGATGAACCCCGAACAGGGGTGAGGATATGTGAGGATGAACCCCGAGCAGGGGTGAGCCGGACCCTCAAAGACAGATGCAGAGAGAGAGAGAGAGAGACACAGCGAAAATAATTAACGAAGCAAGGAAGAAGGAATGATCAAGATGAGGGTGTGACTGTAGATGCGAGGAATGAGCAGGCAGCAAGAAGTGATGTGAGGGAGGCGGGAAGGGAAGGAAGAGAAGGAAAGTCATGCATGGCATCAGTATCCCTCTGCTCACTTTCAGTCTGTCGGCGGCCACCAGGCTGAGACAGTCTGCGCATCGCGATCCTCGAAGAGCCCCGGCCCCAAGCCACCCGGCACTCCAAGACTTGACGGCTGCACCGTGGGTGGCTTCCAAGCTCAACATGTTGGACTGCAGCAGTTTTTCAGCTCAAGATTCAACGAGATCGAACCGTTTTGCTTGGCGCCACTAGCGCCATGTCTGAGCGAGTGTACCCTGAGGCGATTGCACAAGTCTTGATGCAAACAAGGCAGTGTTATTGACATGCCCATGCACGCAGATCGTCAAACTCAAGACCAGGAAAGAAGTGCCCCAGTTCGACGTACTGCCACGGAAGTGCAGCAATGGATCGAACGGATTTTGGCAGGCTTCATGGACCTGAAGGAACTGATTCAGATGATGATGGAACTTATTATTCGGATTATAGCGACGGATCCGCTGCCGATGCCACTACGCAGATGGGAGGAAACATGTTTACGAGAGAGGAATTCAATCTAATCTGCATCGACCTGGTGTTGGCATGTGTCATGATGAACTTGGCAACAGGATGGCAAATGGAGCGGGCTTTGACCGATCGGCAACTACGAAGAGAGCTACAGCAGTTCGAAACCAGGCACCACAGACGCGGATCCTCTGCAGGTGATATTGTGGAAGCAGGTGTACAGGAACGGATTCCAACAACACAGAAAGTAAGCATGGTTCGACAACGCAACGTACTCCATGGAAAGTTGCAAATGGAAGTGAACCCGGTAGATGCAGAGAGATTGCGGGGCTTGGTTGAGCAGCCTCCCGGCTGGGATTGGGCTTTGCCTGATCGAGGAACTATGGTGAGGCTCTGCGAGGGCATTCTGGCATCCTCGTTTGAGTTTGAACGGATTCCAGTGACGGATGCTAGACGGCTGGCAGTTCAATACTGCGAAGTCATCAGTCCACTGAGGTTCCTGGCAATGGTTTTGCTGGGCATGCCGGACACGTACAGAGATCAGCTTTGGTTTCTGCTTCACAGGCATGGAAGAGTCCTCAACGTATAGACGGACTGTACGTATACGCAGTCTCACAAAAACTTAGATGGACTAATGTACGGATACACAGTCTCACAACAAACCAGCAATGGCGAGAAAAAACGTGTCACTTGCTTAACAAATTGCTTGACGTGCCTAAATTGCTGGACCTAAACCCTAAACTCGTCGACCTGAGGTCAGGCCGGCCTTCTTCATGCCAAATTCGCTGGCAAGATCGACATTGTGTTTGGAGGCTCGAAAGGGAAAGTCTGTCCTTTAAGAGTGCTCATGTTTGCATAAACCCTAAACCCTAAGCATCCGGCCGGTACCACTACAAGATTGCAACATGCGCGCCCGGCGCGCGTTCGCCTCAACGCCCGGCGCGCACACCCGTAAACGTTGCAAGCAGACTAGAGAATAATGTATGTATATTATGCGCAACGGATGAATGTTTATTTCATTTTATTTCAATGAAGCATTCAAACCACATATACACCTGCGCGCCCGGCGCGCGCCCGCTGCGCGCCCGGCGCGCGCTCGTTGTTGCGCGCCCGGCGCGCGCCCGCTGCGCGCCCGGCGCGCGCTCGTTGCGCGCCCGGCGCGCGCTCGTTGCGCGCCCGGCGCGCGCCCGGCGCGCACCCGCCTGCACGCCCGGCGTGCGTACTCCTGCGTTTAGGGTTTATGGTTTAGGGTCGTTTTAGCGCCCGCCACGCGTACTCCTGCGCACCCGTCGCGCGTACGCCTGCACGCCCTTCGCGCGCACATCCGTAAATTAATGTTGCAAGCAGATTATCGAATAGTGTATTACTGCACGCGCACGCTTGCGCGCCCGGCACGCGTGCGCGTGCGCGCCCCGGTCTTGGGAAACCTAAATTCCGAATTGGGGGCCTGTGGGGCTGTGCTTGAGCCGAACAAACAACCTCAAACTGCTGTTACAAAATTATAAGCAAAGCCCTTAAGCTCTCAAAGTTATTCGGTAGTTGGGTTATGGTAAAAGGCCTTCTTATTGAATGTTGAAGCTGCAGTCTGCAGTCTTCGAGTCTGCAGTTAAGGGTTTTAGGGTTCAGGATTGGGCCTGGGGTTCAGGATTTTGGTTATTCGAGACTTAGGGACGGGTTTCTAGCAACCGCTGAATCAAAGCCAGGAAACCCCTGCTCGGCCCACTTATTCAGATTTGGTTCTTCATTGTTTATGAACGTAACCCCAACCCCCGAAAACCTATCAATCAACAACGTCAAAGCCCAAAACCCTTAGAGCCCAAAATCCCTAAACCCGGAATCCCCAATGACGTCTAGACCCCTAAACCCTGAACCCAAACATCACCTTTCCCAGAAAGCCTCGAAGCTAAGCAGAGAGCCTACACCTCCAAATCCCGAAACCCCTAGATAGACCTCCCAATCAAATCCGCAAAGCCCGGCTTCAGGGTCTAGGGTTTCAGGGTTTCGCGCTTTAAGCTGTGAGAGCTTCAGGGTTCAGGGTTTGGGGTGTTAGAAGTCAGCGGGGTTTCAGCGTCCTTAAGTTCAACGTGGGTTGAGCCTTTGTGGTTTGGGGTTTCTGCTTCTGCAAGTTTCGGGATTCAACGCTTAGGGGTTCAGGGATTGGGGCTTTAGAGTTTCAATTTTGTGTTTGGGGGCCAGGGTTTCAGGGTTTGGGGCTTTAGAGGTCAGCCTTTAGGGTTTCAGGGTTTGGGGCTTTAGAGTTTGAAGGTTTAGGTTTTGGGGCCGGCTACAAGGCGGCTTTAAGAATTCAGAGCTTCCGGCCTAGGGTTTCAGGGTTTGGGGCTTTAGCGGTCACGGTGGTTTGAATCCTTTACGTGGGTAGGTAGACAAGCCGGTGGGAAGGTAGCGAGGTATAGCTCCGTAGGTACAGGCTTGGTAGGTAGGTAGGTAGATTCGTGCTTTTGGGTTTGGGGTTTGGGTTTCGGTTTAGGGGTTCAGGGTTTGTGGGGCAAGGGGTCGTTCAGTGGTACTGGGCTTTGGTGTTTGCGATGTGCGGTTTCGGGTTTCTAGGGTAAGGGGTCTTTGGGTTCGGTGGTGAGGGGTTGGTTGGTTTTGCCTTTAGGATCTAAGTTTAAGGCCTAAGTTTGGAGTCCCAACAGCTGCAGCTGAAACCCCTGGAGCCTTGAATTTCAAACCCCTGCAGGGGGAGGGCTCAAACGTCGACCGGCGGCACCTCAAGCATGCTCCACGAGCGATCGGGAAACTACACGTAGTTTCCCGGTCGCTCGTGGAGCTTAAGGTAAGTCCCGATCGCTCGTGGCCGGCCGGATTTGGCATGGAGTGAATCCAAGCCTAGTGGATGTTGAATATATCAAAGAAGCCATCACCAAACATATATAAATTCAAGGAATCCCAACCAACCGGCTAATAATTCAAGGAAACCAAACCAAATCGGATAATGATTCAAGGAACCCAAACCAAATCCAAATCCGAATCATGGAAACACAAACAAAAAATTAAAAAATCAATCACATTTTCCGTCTTGGGCCAACTTCCAGAACGCGATCGATTCTCCAGAAAATCAATCACAATTTCCTTTTGCAAAACAAAATCAATCACAATCTCGGTGTTGGGCCGTTGGCCAAAACGTGATCGATTCTATTTTGCAATATCAAAACGCGATCGATTTTCCAGAAAACCAATCACACTTTCGGCCGTGAGCCAACTTCCAAATTGTGATTGATTCTGTCCGGCCAAACCAACCAAATGGTTTCCTTGATTTTCTGTAAATTCCAGGAAGCCATCGCCAAACATTTACAAATTCAAGGAAGCCATCGCCAAACATATATAAATTCAAGGAAACCAAACCAAATCGGATAATAATTCAAGGAAACCAACCCAAATCGCAGAATAATTCAAGGAAACCAAACCGTGGAGCATGATTGAGGTGCCGCCGGTCGACGTTTGAGCCCTCCCCCTGCAGGGGTTTGAAATTCAAGGCTCCAGGGGTTTCAGCTGCAGCTGTTGGGACTCCAAACTTATAGGCCTTAAACTTATAGCTCCCAAAGGCAAAACCCCACAACCCCTCACCACCGAACCCAAAGACCCCTTACCCTAGAAACCCGAAACCGCACATCGCAAACACCAAAGCCCAGTACCACTGAACGACCCCTTGCCCCACAAACCCTGGACCCCTAAACCGAAACCCAAACCCCAAACCCAAAAGCACGAATCTACCTACCTACCTACCAAGCCTGTACCTACGGAGCCATACCTCGCTACCTTCCCACCGACTTGTCTACCCACCCACGTAAGGGATTCAAACCACCGTGACCGCTAAAGCCCCAAACCCTGAAACCCTAGGCCGGAAGCTCTGAATTCTTAAAGCCGCCTTGTAGCCGGCCCCAAAACCTAAACCTTCAAACTCTAAAGCCCCAAACCCTGAAACCCTGGCCTCCAAACACAAAATTAAAACTCTAAAGCCCCAATCCCTGAACCCCTAAGCGTTGAATCCCGAAACTTGCAGAAGCAGAAACCCCAAACGACAAAGGCTCAACCCACGTTGAACTTAAGGACGCTGAAACCCCGCTGACTTCTAACACCCCAAACCCTGAACCCCGAAGCTCTCACAGCTTAAAGCGCGAAAACCTGAAACCCTAGACCCTGAAGCCGGGCTTGGGGATTTGAGGTTTGGGAGGTCTATCTAGGGGTTTCGGAATTTGGAGGTGTAGGCTCTCTGCTTAGCTTCGAGGCTTTCTGGGAAAGGTGATGTTTGGGTTCAGGGTTTAGGGGTCTAGACGTCATTGGGGATTCCGGGTTTAGGGATTTGGGGCTCTAAGGGTTTTGGGCTTTGACGTTGTTGATTGATAGGTTTTCGGGGGTTGGGGTTACGTTCATAAACAATGAAGAACCAAATCTGAATAAGTGGGCCGAGCAGGGGTTTCCTGGCTTTGATTCAGCGGTTGCTAGAAACCCGTCCCTAAGTCTCGAATAACCAAAATCCTGAACCCCAGGCCCAATCCTGAACCCTAAAACCCTTAACTGCAGACTCGAAGACTGCAGACTGCAGCTTCAACATTCAATAAGAAGGCCTTACCATAACCCAACAACCGAATAACTTTCAGAGCTTAAGGGCTTTGCTTGTAATTTTGTAACAGCAGTTTGAGGTTGTTTGTTCGGTTCAAACACAGCCCCACAGGCCCCCAATTCGGAATTTAGGTTCCCCAAGACCGGGGCGCGCAGGCATACGCGCACCGGGCGCGCAAGCGTACGCGTGCAGTAATACACTATATTCGATATTCTGCTTGCAACATTAATTTACGGATGTGCGCGCGAAGGGCGTGCAGGCGTACGCGCGACGGGCGCGCAGGAGTACGCGTGGCGGGCGCTAAAACGACCCTAAACCACATAAGCCCGGAGTACGCACGCCGGGCGTGCAGGCGGGTGCGCGCCGGGCGCGCGAAGGCGCGCAACGAGCGCGCGCGCGGGCGCGCAGCGGGCGCGCAGCGGCGGCGCGCGCGCGCCGCGCAACCGCGCTGCGCCGGGCGCGCAGCGTGCGCGCGCCGGGCGCGCAACGAGCGCGCGCCGGGCGCGCAGCGAGCGCGCAGGTGTATATGTGGATTGAATGCTTCATTGAAATAAAATGAAATAAACATTCAGCCGTTGCGCATAATAATATACATACATTATTCTCTAGTCTGCTTGCAACGTTTACGGGTATGCGCGCCGGGCGTTGAGGCGAACGCGCGCCGGGCGCGCAATCTTGTAGTGGTATACCGGCCGGATGCTTAGGGTTTAGGGTTTATGCAAACACGAGCATGCTTAAAGGACAGACTTTCCCTTTCGAGCCTCCAAACACAATGTCGATCTTGCCAGCGAATTTGGCATGAAGAAGGCCTGACCTCAGGTCGACGAGTTTAGGGTTTAGGTCCAGCAATAGGCACGTCAAGCAATTTGTTGAGCAAGTGACACGTTTTTTCCTCGCCATTGCTGGTTTATTGTGGGATTGTGTATCCGTGCATTAGTCCATCTAAGTTTTTGTGAGACTGCGTATAGGTACAGTCCGTCTATACGTTGAAGACTCTTCCATGCCTGCGAAGCAGAAACCAAAGCTGATCTCTGCACGTGTCCGGCATGCCCAGCAAAACCATTGCCAGGAACCTCACAGCGAACAGTGGACTGATGACTTCGCAGTATTGAACTGCCAGCCGTCTAGCATCCGTCACTGGAATTCGCTCAAACTCAAACGAGGATGCCAGAATGTCCTCGCAGAGCCTCACCATAGTTCCTCGATCAGGCAAAGCCCAATCCCAGCCGGGAGGCTGCTCAACCAAGCCCCGCAATCTCTCTGCATCTACCGGGTTCACTTCCATTTGCAACTTTCCTTGGAGTACGTTGCGTTGTCGAACCATGCTTACTTTCTGTATTGTTGGAATCCGTTCCTGTACACCTGCTTCCATAATATCACCTGCAGAGGATCCGCGTCTGTGGTGCCTGGTTTCGAACTGCTGTAGCTCTCTTCGTAGTTGCCGATCGGTCAAAGCCCGCTCCATTTGCCATCCTGTTGCCAAGTTCATCATGACACATGCCAACACCAGGTCGATGCAGATTAGCTTGAATTCCTCTCTCGTAAACATGTTTCCTCCCATCTGCGTAGTGGCATCGGCAGCGGATCCGTCGCTATAATCCGAATAGTAAGAGCTAGTTCCATCATCATCTAAATCAGTTCCTTCAGGTCCATGAAGCCTGCCAAATCCGTTCGATCCATTGCTGCAATTCCGTGGCAGTACGTCGAACTGGGGCACTTCTTTCGTAGTCTTGAGTTTGACGGTCTGCATGTATGCGCATGTCAATAACACTGCCTTGTTTGCATCAGGACTTGTGCAATCGCCTCAGAGTACACTCGATCAGACATGGCGCTAGTGGCGCCAAGAAAAAACGGTTCGATCTCGTTGAATCTTGAGCTGAAAAGCTGCTGCAGTCCAACATGTTGAGCTTGGAAGCAACCCACGGTGCAGCCGTCAAGTCTTGGAATGCCGGGTGGCTTAGGGCCGGGGCTCTTCGAGGATCGCGATGCGCAGACTGTCTCAGCCTGGTGGCCGCCGACAGACTGAAAGTGAGCAGAGGGATACTGATGCCATGCATGACTTTCCTTCTCTTCCTTCCCTTCCCGCCTCCCTCATATCACTCCTTGCTGCCTGCTCATTCCTCGCATCTACAGTCACACCCTCATCTTGATCATTCCTTCTTCCTTGCTTCGTTAATTATTTTCGCTGTGTCTCTTTCTCTCTCTCTCTCTCTCTCTGCATCTGTCTTTGCGGGTCCGGCTCACCCCTGCTCGGGGTTCATCCTCACCCCTGTTCGGGGTTCATCCACACCCCTGCATGGGGTTCTCACGACCCCTGTTCCGGGTCCAGGCTCACCCCTTTTCGGGGTTCATCGGTACGCCCCTGTGCGGGGCTCTAACGCCCCTGCTCACGGTCCAAGCTCACCCCTGTTCGGGGTTCATCCACACCCCTGCACGGGGTTCTCACGACCCCTGTTCGGGGTCCAGGCTCACCCCGCCCCTGTACGGGGCTCCGAAGAGCCCTGGTGTGGCCACCTGACATCCTGACAGGGCGTGCGCGAATGCCTACAACTACTTTTGCCTGCTACCTTTTAAGGTTTAATTAGGGTTGAGGGTTAGTTTGGGGTTTCTGCGGGTTTTAGGGTTCAGGGTTTAGGGGTTTAGGGGTTTTAAACCTCTTTCCTCATCAATGCCTCCTTACCTACATGCCCGCCTACCTAGCTATCTATCTACCTACCTACCGACCTGCAAGCCTGCCGACGCACCTACACCTACAAGTACCTTCCCTCCTGCCTATCTACTTATCCATACCTACTTGCCTACCTAACTATACCTCTCTACCTACCTGTGTGCCCCTTCCTACCTGCAGCTTCTGGGCTTGAGTGGGTGGGCGGGTTTGGGGGTTGGGTGGGTATAGAGTTTAAAGTTCAGGGTTTAGGGCATGGGCTGGACGTTACGAAAGTTCAGATACCCTTCATGTTTAATCATGAACATGCTAATTTTCAAGTCGTTGAGAATCGTACAAACAGCTGACTTTAGGGTTTCAGAACACAAAATCTCAAGATTTTTGTTTCCGTTGAGCCACAAGAACACCAAGTTACATTTGTTTGGCTTGCTCGGCACAAACGTATTTTCAAAATTTTTGGCAACTTTAATGTCCATGTGAACTACAAAACTTGGGGCAGGCGATTATGTCAGTATGGCTTTGATTTTTCGATGTATATGCTTTCACATTTCGATCAGACCAAGTTTCAGGCATTGATTTTTCTATTGAGCCACAAGCACACATCTTTTTATACATGTCCAGCATCTCGCTTCTTCCATATAGAGCCACAAGAACACAGTTTTTCAGGTATGCATCTCTATTTGGAAGAGACCAAGTTTTCAGGTTTTGTTTTTCCACTGAGCCGCAAGAACACAAGTTTTCACATGTCCAGCATGTCTTCCATTGAGCCACAAGAACACACATGTCTTGCTACATTCTATGTCACATCAACATAATAAGTCCTAGGACCCGGTTCCATAATGGAAAGGACCCGGTTAGCCCCGGACTGGCATATGTTACCATTGATCATCTCGTGACAAGAGATCTGAGGGACTTTGGATTTCAGGATGAGAGGGTGGCGCTTGTTATCAAAGATGTGTTTTCGCAATTTAGGTATGTGTATCCTAGCGCAACAAAATCAACGGAACAAGTGCATGAGGACTTTCTGCACTTTTTCGGTACGCAAGACGAAGTTGGGGTTATCTACTCTGACAACGCGCCGGAGTTAGGAGCAGCTGTGAAGGAACTCCGATGTAGGCACAACACCTCTAGAGAGTACGTGGATGAAACTAAAGCCGTCATCGAACGGGAAATCCGCACCGTACTAGAGGGTACGCGCTCGAACTTGGAGCAAGCCGGTCTTCCAGAACGGTTTTGGCCTTTAGCAGCTCAGCACCACTCCATTGCGCTCAATCTCACAAAACGAGTGGATACTGGTGAAATCCCATGGGAGGCACGCTTTGGGGAGTCCTTTGCGGGATTGATTGTTCCTTTCGGAGCTAAGGTCTTGTATTGGCATAACCCTAAACAGAATGTTCCGGAGACTTCCAAGTTTTCGTCAACTGGGGTTGAAGGGATCTTCCTGGGATACCATATCCAACCAGGGTTTGTTTGGAAGAAGGAGTATTTGATTGCACCCGTGAAAGACGCACAGTTTGCCATTGAGGACGGAAACCTCAAGGTCATCAGGGCTAAGCGCGTTGAGTTGATTGAGGGGAGTTTTGAGTTCCCACTTCAATCGGGAAGGATCAAGGATCGCGAGGCACACGAGGTTCCACTGTTGGATGATCAGAACATTCATGCTTCAGATGAAGAAAAGGAACGGGGACTTCGTGAGGCAGGCGAACTTCTTGATGAAATCGGCTTATCCGAACCCGAACCCGATGACGATCAAAGCCCACCGAAAGGTGAGGCCGCGCCTAGGCCCAGTGAGCCATCGTCTAGTTCCAAAGGTGATCTGTTTGATCCCACGAAATATCCTGATGGTAGACCGGTTCCTGCTGGTTACAATTGGGATGGGGTTAGACTTGTGAGGAACAAGAAAGGCTCCAAAAGACCTCCTGATGTCCCGTCCGAATTCTGGCACATGTATTCCGCACAACAACGAAAAGAGGAAATCGAACGATGGGAGAAGAAGGTTGCGCGGGAGGAAGCTAGATTAAAAGAAGAACGAGAGAAAGAAGCTCCCGCTATGCCTGTTCTCCTTGGACATCGAGAACCTCATCGACCGAGGACGCCTGAGGATGGGAAGAGGTTGCACGGTTTATTTCTGGATAAGCTAGAGGAAACTTGCGAGGATCTTTTCGCTGTGGTTGCCAAGCTTATCAATCAGAATGATGTTGCCAGAAACCCTGAGGCTCAGGCTGCTATGGACAAAGAATGGAAGAAACTTCTTGATAAAGGGTGTTGGCTTGAGAAACAAGTTCGTGAGTACGACGACGTCTTGTCTGAAACCAAGGCAAAAGGCGAAAAGGCTCACTTCGGGAACGTGTTCGAGATTTGCAGCCTTAAGGGTTCCGAGTTGCAGGATGGCAATCCGCTTAAGTACTACAAGGGACGCTCTGTGTTCCAGGGGAACCAGGTTCGAGATGAAAATGCGGATCACGCGATCTTCGCCGAACTGGGTTCTAGCCCTGCAAGTATGGAAGCGGGTAAAATCATCGATGTGTTCGGAAGCCAACCAGGCTATGCAAAACAGCAAGCTGATGCTCGACAAGCGTATACTCAAGCTTTGTTCAAAGGGATTGCGACTTGGGTTCGACTTCCCAAGAATCGTCGACCGCCCGAGTGGCGCAACTTTCGCGACCCAGTTTGTCCTCTCAGACTCGCTTTGTATGGACATCCTGACAGCGGCGGCATCTGGGAACGACACTGCACTGCTCAGTTGAAGAGCATAGGGTGGATCCCGGTTCTTCCAGATATATGGCAAAGTATCTTTTACCATCCGGAATTAGATCTCCTCCTCGTCGTCTACGTCGACGATTTCAAAATGGCAGGACCAAAGGACAATCTTGCTAAGGGATGGGAGGGGATTGGGAAGGTTTTGGATATGGATCCTTCGGAACCTTTTGGGAGATACTTTGGTTGCAATCATCGAGAGCAGAACGGTGTTATGCTTGACCGCAGCGCACATCCTTTTGCTTATGTCTTCGATAAGAAAATTGCAGCACCAGCAGCCGGAGGAAACTCCAGGCCGAGTAGAACAGAAGATTATTGGGAGGTTGATCCGGATGCTGCGCTTGCAATCAGACATCACAGGTACCCCAGAAAGCGTTTGTACGTACCAAGTGAAGACGACATGAGACAGTTTCCCACTCTGGGAACTGAACGCATAACAGAGTTTGAGAATGGAGATCAGATACAGGATGATTCCAATCAGGGGGGCCCTGCTAGGCGAAACGAGTGGTGGACGGGCAAAACAATCTTCTCTATCATGCCAACGACGGCAGACGACTTTAAGCTCGCTGCTGCCGCCCGAAAGGGCAGGCCGATGAGAAGCAAATCAGACGCTAAGCGCGAAGCTAAGCAGTCTAGATTTAAGAGCACTGATACGATCATCAAGGAACCCGTCCCCGCTATGACTAAACCTGTCAACGTTGTGACGTATGACATGAAGGACTTCCTGGTCTCCTGTGTCGACAAGTACTGTGAACTAGCTAAAGTTTCACGTGATTCCCTGAAGTTTGCAGCTACGCCGTTTCATGAGAACAGAGTAGCCAAACCTGTGGAAGGCAACGAACCCCAGGGGAGGTTACAACCGATTGCCAGTCGGGTCCTCATGAAGGTATTGTTTGCAGCAAGAATGGCAAGGTGGGACTTACTTCGGTGTACCCAGTCGCTCGCTTCTAGGGTCACGAAGTGGTCAAGAGACTGCGATGTCGGTTTACATCGGCTGATCTGCTACATTAATTCGAGCTTGGACATCACGATGCAGGGTTTTATTGGCGATAAGATTTCGGACTGTAAGTTGTGGCTCTTCTGTGACGCCGATTGGGCAGGAGAATTTGATTCCAAATCCACATCAGGATGCGCACTGTTCTTGGTTGGGCCCAACACTTACTACCCGTTGAACGCTTTTTCAAAGAAACAGACCAGCATCACGACGTCTAGCACCGAAAGTGAAGTAGTTTCAGCGAATCACGGCATCAGAGCACAAGGCCTGCCTAGCTTAAGCTTGTGGTGTTACCTTTGGGGAGAGGTTACCGCTAATGCAGCCGGTCGAAAGACCAGGCCGCCGGCGGAATCACCTAAAGTCACGGAAACAATCGTTGCAAGGATTGACCCGGAGCTTGATGAAATCAGGTATGGTGAACTCAGTCATGAAGGACGCTCTGTCGCGGATATAATGGCTTGGATGTTCATCTTTCTGAAAAGTTTCAGGTTCAGTTCTTAGAAGATAACCAAGCTACAATCACCATCATTGCGAAAGGTGACAGTGAAAAGCTTCGTCACACCGATAGGACGCAACGACTTTCGTTTGCATGGATGAAGCAACAGTTCGAAAAGGGCCATTTCAACATGATCAATGTTGATACCAAAGAACAGGTCGCAGACATCTTCACAAAACCGTTTGCTGAACGTGGTAAGTGGGAACACGCGCTTAGGCTCATCAATCATGTACCTGATGCGCAGAATGCGAAGCCGGCTGAAAAGCCAGGCCGCTCTCCTACACCACACGAGGTTCAAGGCAAACGTGCTAAAGCAGCTGCTGCCATTCAGGAGGTTGAGATGGTTGCTTCAGAACTTTCCCGCCTGAAGGAGTACGGCTGTGATGCTTTGGAAAGGTTGTGTGAAGAGATTGCATCAAATCATACAGCTAAGAAATCCAAGCGACCTCGCATTGCATCAAAGAAACAAGGCTATTATCAAGTGTACGGAACTTGGACACACGGTGGAATGCAAGGTGTTACCAGAAGCACCACTAGGTATCCCGCAGTTGCCAGGTACTTGAATGAGTTCGTGAAAGCTCATTCTCCCGACTCAGGTTTCACATGGACCTCAGTGGTGATTAGCAAGGACAACATGGCAAAAGTTCATGCTGATTCCCATAACTTAAAGGGTTCTAAGAACCTGATGGTTAGCTTTGGTGACCACAAAGGAGGTGGATTGTGGGTTGAAGATCAGACTGTTTCGGATACTAAGGCGCAGTTCCAGAAAGACGCTCAAGGACGTTTCATCAAAGGGGATGTGCATGACACCCATTGCAAACCTTTTGTCTTTGACCCAGCCAAGAAACACTGCGTGTTGCCTTATACCGGAAAACGTTTTTCTATCACCGCGTATACCTCTCGTGGTTTTCCCAAGCTTTCCACAACTGATCTTGAAACCCTCAACAAACACGGCTTTAGGCTCGGGTCTGCGGCGGCCGCTCCTGCAGACGCCCGGCTCGCGCCGAGGCCGATGGACTTTTGCAGGGTTTTGCTTGACTTTGGGAACGCTAGTGAAACCACCTTGTCAGGAAATGATTCCTGTCGTGTTATCCCTGTCCCGAACAAACTTGAAACCATGAATCCGAAAGCTATGTCAAAAATCGCTAACAATCTTCGTGCCCTCTGCGACGAGGGGGGAAGCACTAAACCGATTCTCTACTTTGCATCGCTGCCGGACCACGAATGGAACAAATGTCTGAAATCGTTGATGTCGTTATGCCGATTAACCAAACGTCTTAGGCCCCACCTGCTGTTGGAAGCTTCAGCTAACAACGAGATGTGGTGTATGCCTGCTGTTGTTAAGTTGGCACACGATTTCGGTCTTGAGAAACACAAGAGCGGGTCGCTGATCTTTGCATCGTCTTTTCGATTGAAGCGGCTGCTGCTCGAAGCTACCCAGGACTGTGGACGACTAAGGACATCGAAAACCAAGGTTTCGGCATTGCATGCTGATTGGCAAGTGCATACTACTAAGGACAATGATGGACCTAAGGTACATGAAGGACTGGCATGCGCAGCTTTGTCATCGCTTTACTGTACAACTAAAGCCCAGCTAACGCTGAGGCCGGGTCCTAGTCCCGTGGTAGCAGCTGAGAGTAGAAGAGCGATGGCGACCTACGAAGAGCAGTTGGCCGATTTTTGGGGCCGCCAGCTTTGGGCGGCCGTCATCAGTCACGAGTCGATAGGCTTCCAAGAGTCGATTGACGAAGGAGAGTTGCGAGCACTTTTTCAGTACATGCCGGTGCAAGTGGCTGCTCACAACTGCTTTGAAACGGATCGATATCCTGGGCTCAACCGAGTGGCAGCACTGACGCAGTCTGGCATGTCGCAGCTAAAGCCCGATGAAAATCGAGGCCGAAAGCGGGTGCTCATCCTCCTCTCCGACTCTACGACTGTTTTCGTTGCTGGCAAGAGAACGAGGACAGACCTTTCCTCGGATTTGAAGGCAGCGAGCTCGGGGGTCTATCTGCAATACAGGGAGATAATTTACGAACCCCTGTGGGGCAAAACATTGTCCGAAATTCGGGAGAGGGCTCAGATCCTCTGTGACCAGACGGCTCTGCGCTACTCTGGCGACCAAGAGTTGCTGGTGGACGTGCAGATTGTCTGGATGGCGAATGAGATCGTCGGCAGATACGGGATATTTTGCAGCCCCGGCGTCCCGACGTGGTGGGACCATCAATCGCCCATAGAGGCCCGCGGAGATTGGCAAAAGATCTGTCGGAGAGTTTGCCAAAACCTTGAAGCGCTTGCAGACCTGCAGCGCCGTTCTCCATATGTGGGGTCCATTGTGATCTGCACAGGAATTCGCAGCTTCGTCTACGGGTTCCCAAAGCAGTTCGATGAATGCATTGCGCGATTCAAGGACGAAGCGGTCCGTAGAGGACTCGCCACCTGTGACATCCACCCCTTCCTTGGAGATTTGGCGCTCTATAATGACAACGTCCATTTCCGCGAGGACAGCGAATCCCGCCGCAAGATGGTTTCGGGTTTAGCCCACATCATGCAGATCGAGATCGCCGAGCGCTACGCCTCCAGAGCCATAGCGAAAATGGGCGAAGCCGCCTTCCAATCACTGCTTGCTGAAAATTATTTTGATTCCCGTGGTCGCTACGCAGTGGATAACCATGTCCTGCAAGCGGCTCTTGCGAGGATGACGAGAAGCAAGCAGGTCAAAGCGGAGCCAACGGAGGAGGATCCGTGGGACGACGCATACTGGGAGGAGAAGCGTGACGAAAGTCACGCCGAACTGCCTGCGCCTGAGGTCCCCGACTTCCTCAAGGAGATGAAGATTCAGAATGTCATCAGCGTCGCGCCCGGTGTTTTCGCAACAGAAGAGGAGATCAATTCGCCGGAATGGAACAAAGCCCCACCTAAGGTGGAGGCCGTTACCCCGGCGAGTACTGCGGCTTCGTCTTCTGGCGATATTCGACCAATGCCGATCGACGCATCCATTTATGGTGGAGGCATTCTGTCTGGCGACTCTGGCACCGAGCACGCTGCAAAAAGAGCTCGCCTCGCAAAGGCTGAGGCCGACAAGCAGCGATTGACCAAGCTCGCAGTGCAGGGATCGCGCGGAATGAGGTTCATGAATGACACCTACGACTTCGCCGAGATGACTGGCATTACCCTGTATGATTACTGGAACGAATGCCCCTCGCAAGAGGAGGCCGACCAGTACATCGAAGTGTTCCAAAAAGACATGACGCCAGGCCTACACTACCCCAGATGTGACCACAAGATGGTCACATTTGTCACTGGACTGATCAGGGGCAACTTCGAAAACAAGGGTAATCAATTTAAAATGCGATCGTGGAGCGGGCCATGGGTACTAGCCATGGAAGTGCTTGAGGTTGCTAATCGATGCAGACCTGGAAGCGACATCGGTTTAGGAAGCCTCCTCGACATGATCGCCACCGACAACAAACAGCGCCTTATGTTTCGCGGACCAATGGACAGTGCTGCCGATGCAATTGGACAACCGGCTTTTCCGGTCTACGTCGGTTGTACGCAAGGCCACTCCAGCAATCTGCAGCTCGACAATGCCTCTATTGCAAAGGCATATCTTACACTGCAGCGTTCTGAAGAGCTGGCTAATGCCGCCCGAGAGGGCAGGCCGTTGATCCCGATTGATAAGGCGCCGCCCAGACTCTATCATCGCACAACACATGATGCGGCGTATGCGATTCTGGAAGATCGTTTGTTGCCTGGTTTTGGAGGTTCTGAGAAGGCGCATTGTTATTTTGCGCCGCTGCCGCTCGAAGAGCAAAAGGCACGTTCAGGACTCCGTGCAAGCGCACCAATTGAGATCGTCTTTGACACCCGGGAGGTCCTCGAAGCTGGTTGCGACCTATTCCTTACGGAGTCTGATGGCATACTGTGCTCCGAGGCAGTGCCCGGCTCGACCATCTTGTTCATCAATGACACGCAACGCGATGTCGTACTTTGGTCCCGTGCGGGAGGCGCTGTCCCTCCTGATGAGGCGGAACAAGGTGAAAGCCCAGCTAACGCTGAGGCCGGCATCGATATCGTTCTTGATGAACCCGAGGCTGAGGAGACGACTCAGGACAATTTCGCACCGCCTATTGATGAAGAACATGGTACCCTTCCAGCTGAGGAAACATCCCTACCGCCCATTCCAGATGTCGCTGATGTGCTTGAGGGATCGTTGGCTATCACCGATGCCCCTGCAAAGGCTGACGACGATGAAGCTCCTGATGATGAGCAAATGCCCTCCGTAGAGGAGAGGCCGCTTGTTGAACCAGGCACCATCATTGCACAGCCGGGTCCTCCAATCAGGACTGTGTACATCGGTGACGGAATGGCGACAACGGTGACGCTGGATGCTGAGGGTACACCAGTTGAAGCAATCCAGGAGCCGGTGGGAAGGCCAGAACCAGTACTTTATGCTGGTAGTGAGACCAAGCCATCCGCCGCGTTTTTGGAGAAAATCAAATGCTACCACTGCAAAGCTGAGTGTCTTCAAGGCCAAAGGATTTGCTCTCAATGCGGAGGGCCAGTTCGACCAGGTCAATTGAAGGCACAGGGCAGACGGACGCTGTTGGCACGTGGGCGTGAAGCTCTGCTTCAGGAGATGGGTGATGCCGCTGAACGAGTGGGAGTGAGGCCAAGCCTTCAAAGCGCATCGAAAGATGTCGCCGGCCGTGGCATGAACTCCTTAGAAGGCGAGGTTATTCGGAAAGCCAAAGTGGCAAAGCAGAGAGCCGTGAAAAAGGGCTACACTGATTGCGTGGCGAGGTTCAATCATGACAATGAATACGCAATTTCAATGGCCAAAGAGGGATACACACGCAGAACGATCCGTGCCCTCGACTGCCTCTGCTTCGCCTACCTTCCGAACCCTGGCCGCACTCGATCGCAACGCATGCTGGCTATTGGATCCTCCAGAGCGGCGAGTTCCACGCACCAGATCCGCACGGACGGGGTTCCAGAGTGTCGTATCGTTTTCTTTACCGGAGACGATGGCATTGGCGGTAAGTTGTGCGCAGCGGGACTAACGTCCACGCCGGAGGATACGCCAGTAGCATTTACATGGTACGGAGCCATCCTTTCGTTCCAAGATTTCGCTCACAACGTCGCCAGGCAAAAGGGGGGCATCCGTCTACAGACTTTTGGCCACGGCAAGGTGGATTTCCTCAACTACGATCCCGCTGCAGTGGGTACGGACCTGCAGACCGTTTTGGCAAAGGACCTACCCTTCATGGTGGAGACGGTTGATGAAACCATCAAAAAGGCCAATCAAAGTCGTGCTGCCCAGCCGAAGTATGCCCAGCAGCATCCGCCAGGTGGTGGCAAGGGCTCTACATATGCCCGAGCAGCAGAGAAGGGAAAAGGCAAAAGCCCGGCTAACGCCGAGGCCGCCGATCGCACCAACCGCGACTGGGACTGGGATAATCAATCCTGGTGGCAGAATTGGTCTTCGTCATCCTGGGGAACATGGAGCGGCCAGAACTGGGACAACCAGAACTGGCGTGAGTGGCGCAATCGCGGATGGCGTTGGAACTGATAAGCCGACCCAGTAGTCTGATTCTTTCGAGCAAGAGGGATGTTCACCCGGCCTATGATATTTTTCAAGTGGCTGTGCGGCGAACTCCTATCATCCTTGCTCCACGCTGAAACCAGCGTCTTGCATTTGAAGAAAAGCTTGCATGTAGTTTTTCGCACCCTTCCTCGAGGCACACGATAGTCACATGTACTTTTGCTGAACTGATGACGCGGGAGGCAACTCCACGCCGATCGTCAAACTCCGAGCCGAAGCGCTCTTCCACCTGCAGGCGAAGGTATGCTGTGTTTTTGGATGCAGTGACCGTGCCTTTAGGTGAGGGGGGTGTAGTTTTGCATCGCAGCTTGCGTAGGAGTTTGTATGGTCGTGTACAGTCATCATGTTGTGTACTATATACTGTGACTTCCGTGCTCAAGCCCTCTGAGTAAAAGGTTAGCGTTACCGCTCATGGCTTAACGGTTTTGGTGTATTCTATATTTCCTGCTGTCTTTGCAACCTCTTCCTGGCCTATCCGGCCAAGTCCTGGCCCTTCCGAGCCTCTTCCTGGCCTCTGCCTGGCCTGTTCCTCGTCTCTTCCATCTTTTTCCTGGCCGCTTCCCAGCCCCTAGGTCCGGTCCTCAACGTTGAGTCCCAAGCCTTAATTTTAGATATAATTTTGGAGCCAAGTCCTGAATTCTAGGAAACGCACCTGAATCTTACAGCACCGTCATTGATCTCTGGTATCAAACCTTAATTCCCCAGCTCCGGTCCTTAATTTTTAATCCCAAATCTTAATTTTGGAGCCGGTCCTTAATTTCTGGACCCAAACTTTCATTCTCGAGCTCCGGTCCTTAATTTTGGGTCCCAAACCTTAATTTTGGACACCAGGTCCTGAAGTCCCAAACCTTAATTCTAGGCCCCAAACCTTAATTTTAAAGCCGCGGTCCTTAATTTTAGGTCCCAAACCTTAATTCTAGGCCCCAAGTCTTAATTTCAGAGCCGCGGTCCTTAATTTGAAGTCCTTAATTCTAGGCCCCAAACCTTAACTTTAGAGCCGCGGTCCTTAATTCTAGGCCCCAAGCCTTAATTTTGTAGCCGCGGTCCTTAACTTTAGGTCCCAAACCTTTTTTCTAGGCTCCAAACCGCCGCGGTCCTTAATTTTAGGTCCCAAACCTGAATTCCAGGCCCCAAACCCTAATTTGAGAGCCGCGGTCCTTAATTCTAGGCCCCAAACCTTAATTTTAGAGCCGCGAATTTTAAGTCCACACCTGAATTCTAGGCCCCAAACCTTAATTTTAGAGCCACGGCCCTTAATTTTAGGTCCCAAACCTGAATTCTAGGCCCCAAACCTCAATTTGAGAGCCGCGGTCCTTAATTTTGGAGCCGCGGTCCTTAATTTTAGGTCCAAACCATAATTCTAGCTGCCGGGTCCTTCATTTGAGGCTTCTTCAAGCTTAAGGCCAGAAAGGAGGAATTCAGGTGTGCTCGGTCGTTGGGCGCTGGGTTTAGGGTTATTATTATATAGGCTGCGGGAGGCGGCTATTCACTTCAGCCGCGTGGACCGGAGGTCCAGGGACCTACAGCTCGCCTTTCGGCCATCGCCTTCGGTCCCGCAGGCGCCTTCAGGCCAGCCTGCTGCGGCCGGCCCCCATCGCTGCGGTGGGGGGCCGGCCTTCAGTTTTAGGGGTTTAGGAGTTTAGGGTTTTAGGGGTTTAGGGTTTTAGGGGTTTAGGAGTTTAGGGGTTTAGGAGTTTAGGGTTTTAGGGGTTTAGGAGTTTAGGGTTTTAGGGGTTTAGGAGTTTAGGGTTTTAGGGGTTTAGGAGTTTAGGGTGTCAGGGGTTTAGGAGTTTAGGGTTTTAGATGTTTAGGGTTTAGGAGTTTAGGGTTTTTAGGGGTTTAGGGTTTAGGGTTTTAGGGGTTTAGGAGTTTAGGTTTTTAGGGGTTTAGGGTTTAGGAGTTTAGGGTTTTAGGGGTTTAGGAGTTTAGGGTTTTAGGGGTTTAGGAGTTTAGGGTAGGGGTTTAGGAGTTAGGGTTTTAGGAGGTTTAGGAGTTTAGGGCTTTAGGGGTTTATTGTTTTAAGGGTTTAGGAGTTTAGGGTTTTAGGGGTTTAGGAGTTTAGGGTTTTAGGGGTTTAGGAGTTTAGGGCGTCAGGGGTTTAGGAGTTTAGGGTTTTAGGGGTTTAGGAGTTTAGGGATTTAGGGTTTAGGAGTTTAGGGTGTCAGGGGTTTAAGGGTTTTAGATGTTTAGGGTTTAGGAGTTTAGGGTTTCAGGGGTTTAGGAGTTTAGGGTTTTAGGGGTTTAGGAGTTTAGGGGTTTAGGAGTTTAGGGTGTCAGGGGTTTAGGAGTTTAGGGTTTTAGGGGTTTAGGGTTAGGAGTTTAAGGGTTTTGGGGGGTTTCGGAGTTTTAGGGTTTTAGGTTTAGGAAGTTTAAAAAAAAAAAAAAAACAAAAAAAAAAAAAAAAAAAAAAAAAAAAAAAAAGAAAGAAAAAAAAAAAAAGAAAAAAAAAACAATCAAAAATGTTTTGGGGGTTTAGGAAGTTTTAGAGGATGTCGGGTTTAGGATTTTAGGGTTTTAGGTTTAGGAGTTTAGGGTTTTAGGGGTTTAGGAGTTTAGGGCGTCAGGGGTTTAGGAGTTTAGGGTTTTAGGGGTTTAGGAGTTTAGGGATTTAGGGTTTAGGAGTTTAGGGTGTTAGGGGTTTAAGGGTTTTAGATGTTTAGGGTTTAGGAGTTTAGGGTTTCAGGGGTTTAGGAGTTTAGGGTTTTAGGGGTTTAGGAGTTTAGGGGTTTAGGAGTTTAGGGTGTCAGGGGTTTAGGAGTTTAGGGTTTTAGGGGTTTAGGGGTTTAGGAGTTTAGGGTTTAGGGGTTTAGGAGTTTAGGGTTTTAGGGGTTTAGGAGTTTAGGGTTTTAGGGGTTTAGGAGTTTAGGGCGTCAGGGGTTTAGGAGTTTAGGGTTTTAGGGGTTTAGGAGTTTAGGGTTTTAGGGTTTAGGAGTTTAGGGTGTCAGGGGTTTAGGAGTTTAGGGTTTTAGGGGTTTAGGAGTTTAGGGTTTTAGGGGTTTAGGAGTTTAGGGTTTCAGGGGTTTAGGAGTTTAGGGTTTTAGGGGTTTAGGAGTTTAGGGTTTTAGGGGTTTAGGAGTTTAGGGTTTTAGGGTTTTAGGGTTTAGGTTTAGGAGTTGAGGGTTCGGGGTTTTAGGAGTTTAGGGGTTTAGGGTTTGAGGAGTTAGGAGTTTAGGGTTTAGGGGTTTAGGAGTTTAGGTTTTAGGGGTTTTCGGAGTTTAAGGGTTAGGGGTTTAGGTTTGTGGGGTTTAAGGATTTAGGGTTTTAGGGTTTAGGAAGTTTAGGCTGTCAGGGGTAGGGGTTAGGGGGGAGGGGGGGGGTGGGGTAGTTTAGGTTTAGAGTGGTTTAGGGTGTAGGTTTTAGTAGAGGGGGGTTTAGGAACTTTGGTTTCGGGGTTACGAGTTTTAGGTGTTAGTGGTTTAGGAGTTTAGGTTTTAGGGTTTAGGAGTTTAGGGTTTTTAGGGTTTTAGGTTTTAGGGCTTAGGGTTTAGGGTTTTAGTTTTAGGGGCTTAGGGTTTTAAGGAGTTTAGTGGTGTTGGTTTTTAGGGTTTAATGAGCTTAGGGCTTTAGGGTTTTAGGGTTTTAGGGTTTAGGGGCTTAGGGTTTTAGGAGTTTAGGGTGTTAGGGTTTTAGGGTTTAGGAGCTTAGGGTTTTAGGAGTTTAGGGTTTTAGGGTTTAGGAGCTTAGGGTTTTAGGGGTTTAGGGTTTTAGGGTTTTAGGGTTTAGGAGCTTAGGGTTTTAGGAGTTTAGGGTTTTAGGGTTTTAGGGTTTAGGAGCTTAGGGTTTTAGGAGTTTAGGGTTTTAGGGTTTAGGAGCTTAGGGTTTTAGGAGTTTAGGGTTTTAGGGTTTAGGAGCTTAGGGTTTTAGGAGTTTAGGGTTTTAGGGTTTTAGGGTTTAGGAGCTTAGGGTTTTAGGAGTTTAGGGTTTTAGGGTTTAGGAGCTTAGGGTTTTAGGAGTTTAGGGTTTTAGGGTTTAGGAGCTTAGGGTTTTAGGAGTTTAGGGTTTTAGGGTTTTAGGGTTTAGGAGCTCAGGGTTTTAGGAGTTTAGGGTTTTAGGGTTTAGGAGCTTAGGGCTTTAGGAGTTTAGGGTTTTAGGGTTTCAGGGTTTAGGAGCTTACCTGGACAACCTTTTGGCGTTTCTTAAACAACAAGTCGATTATTTTTCAGGCAAAGAAACAACAGACAAGCAGCAATAAACAAAAGAAACAACAAGTTGTAACTTTACATCAAGGTCCATGCTTTGGGCTTAATTAATAAGTATATAAATAACAGTCGCACTGCTTCGAATCTGGTTTCGGTGTTTATAGGGTACATGGGCTTCTGCAAACAATTGCCTACGGCTCTCGGTGCTTAGGGCTACGGGGCTTCTGCAGACAATACGGCACGGTGCAGAGCTGCGGGGGGCTTCTGCACATACAATTGCCTACGGCTCTCGGTGCTTATAGGGCTACCGGGGCTTCTGCGCAAACAATTAACTACGGCTCTCGGTGATTAGGGCTATACGGGGGGCTTCTGCATACACTTGCCTACGGCTCTCGGTGCTTAGGGCTATTGGGGGCTTTTGCACAAAGAATTGCCTTCGGCTTCGATGGCTCTCGGGCTTCGGGTGCTTCTGCAAATGGACAACCAACCAAGCACAACGACCGACCGACCAAGCGAACAAGCACAGCAAGCCTTCAAGCACAACCAACCAAGCACAACGACCGACGGACCAAGCGAACAAGCACGGCAAGCCTTCAAGCACAGCATGCTTTCAAGCACAACCAACCAAGCACAACGACCGACCGACCAAGCGAACAAGCACAGCAAGCCTTCAGGCACAACCAATCAAGCACAACGGTCGACCGACCGACCAAGCAAACAAGCACAGCAAGCCTTAAGCACAACCCAAGGCGCCCAATCGACCAAGCGAACAAGCACAGCAAGCGCAATCAACCAAGCACAATCGACCGACCGACCAAGCGAACAAGCACAGCAAGCCAGCACAACCGACCGACCGACCGACCGAAAAACAAGCCAACCGACCAAGCAACGAGTTAAGCGTGCGTGTGTCAGACATGGTGCACAAGCCAACCTTTTTCACTCTGCAGACGGCGCCACATCATGGATCTCTTCAAGATATATCGAGCACTCCACGCCATCAACATAGTTCGCGGATGGGAAGCGTGGGCACAAGATCTCATGAATTTCATGAAATCTTCTTCTGCAAAGTTTGCGAAGAACATGGGGTTGATAGCATTGCGTTCAATGTCAGATATCAGGTGACACAAGTAATGGTGTTTCGGCCTCACTATGTACAGAGTTTGCTTGCGAAGCAAGCATTGCCGAGCCATCCTTTGCCAGAGTTCCAGGTGCAATTGCAGCAAAGCAGTGCCTTGAGAGGCTTCATGTCGAGCGAGAAACGGTCGTTGGCCTTTGCCGAAGAGCGACAAAGCGGAATCCAAGGACCAGAGCATAGCGGCACGAACTTGATTCCAGTGAATAAAGTCAGCATCTGCAGTCCACGGCACGGCCCGCTCCTCATTGGGTAGGATATATATATATATATATATATATATATATATATATCTATCTTTCACCATGCCATTTAGGAAAACAAGCGATATGGCTGATGCAGTTCAAGTACTACGTCAATGGCAAAGTGTGTCACAAACGCCAGCAAGTTCCTCGTTCGAGATGCTTTGATGCGTGACGACAGCTCAGGGTAGTTGGCGCTGTCCGATTTGCCCAGCGATGCCACCGTCAGCGGCTTGATGTGGACGTCCAGGCGACGGTCACGAGCCCACAGCTTGGCGCGTGCAGTAAAAGTAAACAGGACATTGTCGAACGGTGTGTCAGAAGCCATGCCCAGGAACTCATGCATCTGACCTGGACGATTCGAAAGCACAAATGATAGCAACTTCTAAACCCCATGACATGCAGCAAACAAACCCACGTCACAGCTTACCATGCTCCGAGATTCGGCTTTCCAACGTTTCCCAGAGGACACTGCCAATGAGGTCCCGCAAGATGCCCAGATGGGCAATGTGCATTACTCGGCTGCAGAGGCACCACATTAGTTGTTAAAGCAACTCTTTCAATCTCAGTCCTACACCGTTTACCAGCCAATCATACTGCAAGTGGGAAGCTGTCGAAAGCGCGTCTGTGTTTGTGAAAGCCAGGGATCACCTTCCATGGAGTGTGCTCCTCTGTGGTACATGCTTGCCTCGGTTCCAGGGTTCGTCGCCAGTTGGCAGCCATCGTAAAGTCAGCGTAGGTGAGGCCACGAAGTCTTTTCTGGGCAAGGCAAAGGTCGCAACAGTTGTTGGTCAAATAATTCCTTCTCAACCGGTGGCTGAGCATGTGGGCTTCCTGGTCACCCTTCCACCACGAGAAGATGGCACGTTTGTCGCCCATGATCGGGGTTTTTGCCCTCTTGCCCCTGAAGCTGTTTTCTGGGAAAACCACGTCCAAATGGTCGCGATCTGCAAAACATCCAGTTTTCAAGGATCTCAGGTCCCACTCAAGCACAGCCAGCACTGCCTCTCGTGTTTTGGCGCAGATGCGACTGGAAGGCAAGCCAATGAAGCAATGTCGCGACAAGAGGGATCCCTTTTCGTTCAGGGGCACAGACCAGCTCCAGAATGCCGCAGACTCATCATGATAATTTGGCACGGCGTCTTCGTGCCAGACCATGGGGTACGTCAGGTGCAGCGGGTGGTCCTTATGAGCAGAGAGGTACACCTCATCTGTTTCTCCTCAGTGTGTCGCCCACGGACTCAAGCATTTGTGTTATACGGGGGTTCAGGGGTCTGTGGCTAGATAGGTAGATTGGTCGATATGTTTTCTTTTAGAAAAAAATAAACTACTTTAAAGTTGCGGAGTTTCTGGCCCACCACTCTTCCAAGCTTCCCAGCCCCAGAAAAATTTCAGACTCCAGGCCTCGAGCGTGTATTTCATGGAAGACATCAGATGGCAGCACGAAGCAAACCTCCTCGTGAACCAAACTTCTGGTTTGATTCTGGCCGGGTCTCCCAGAGCTGAGCAGCGGCAGCTTACATCTGTATCCACGGAAAGGGAGTTGTATCCAGCGCCACATGTCTCTTTCTCTCGTGCTCCTTGAAAACTGTCGATTTGCGACACCACGTGCACCGTCACAGACAAAGGCTGCGGCAATCTTAGCGGAGTCGTGAATCGACATGGCACCAGACCCCACACGTTCTGCCAACACTTCCGCTCCACGGCCATCCATGTCGTCTGTCTTCCTGATCAGCTCTGTACAGGGGTGGCAAGTGCCAACGCCCTGAAAGAGATGTGGAAGTAATGCGGTTGAGACTCATTCGTCGATGTTGTTGCTTCCTGCAGCAACCATGCAAAATTTATGCTGAGCGTAGCTGTGGACAAAAGCATTATTGCAACTCCCCATAATTGATTGCATGTTCTGCTGGCAGCTGGCATGACCGCGGACTCCAAGTTCGGAGCTGCACTGCACGAGGTGGACGCACCGTACCTGCGACAGGATATATAATAGGACGAGATTGTGATCGATCGTGCGACGCGAGACCGAAGGCAACAACGCAGCTGTCAGATTTTTTGTCACAATAGCCGCTGAACTATAGCAAAAGTGTGTAGGATTCTGCAGGCATCGGAGCAGGATCTGTCTTGGCCATGACGACATGCGCAGCAACGCAATTTTCATTGGTATCATGGCGGCTCCCTAGAAGGGGCCGGGTCAAATTCTATTTCCTGGATTGAGGGGGCCGGGGCCTCAGCCCACACTATAGAGTAACATGGACAAGATTGCATCCCTGCCACGTCTGCCAGACAGCACCCGTGACCCGCACGACACCTGCGCTGCCGGGAGAGGAGGCCTCATGCCCGGCAGAGACGAACCAAAACAAGCGAGGGTTTCACTGCTCCTTTGGAGCACCCTTGCGTTTCTTGTTGGATCCCTGCTTATTGGCCGGTTTCATGGTCGCTGCTTTTGTGAGGCTTTCAGCTGCTTGCTTCGGCCTTTCCATATCTTGCAGCAGCAGCACGTACTGCTTCCCGAAAGGGAGGTACTGCTCCTCCACCTCCACTTTGGCTCTCAACAATGCCTTCACATCGTTGTACAATTTCCTGGCATGTGACATGCGCCACGCACACATGTGGCAGAATCGAAAACAGTTCCCTACGAGAGAAAGTATAAGTGCGAGCGGGGCACTTGAAGTTGCTCTCGGCGTTGGCCAGATCTTTCAGCAAGTCCTTGCCGTAGGGATTCGCTTCCATCTCCGTCTTCAGCTTGGCAGCCAACGTAGACCCAGCCAGGGCTTTCTTCGCCAGGTCCTCGCCCTTGTCGAGCACAGTCATGTTTTCCAGCGTCTTCTTCTTCGGCTTCTTGGGTGCTGGCGGATCTCGGGTATCCTTCTCTCCCGATGGCACACCCTTCGGATCGGCCGTCGCAGGCGTTGATGGCACCGAAGGCGAAGGCGAGGGAGCCGAGGACGATGACGGCTGTCCAAGCCGTCGTTTCAGAGCACTCGGTTCGGGCCGCCTCCGTAGCACATGTGCAAAAAAAACATGTGGTGCACAAATGCATTGGACCTGCAACCCTCACTAAATCTGGGTAGGTGGCATAAGATCTTTCAGAGCAGGCAAATCATCTCGATGAACATTCGTGCGGGCGCCCACGATCTGGCCTGAGATAACATGAAATAAGCTATGGGATTCTCGAGGGAGACTGATTGACGTCACAAACACACAATTAAAGGCACATGTCCAGCATGGGATCAGTCAGGCCAAGGAACGATCGATGTCGGAACTCCCCCAGTTCCTTCGAGAGGACACGGGCAGCAGCACTTTTAAGATGCAGCAGACCTACAGAACATGCATGAACAAAACTCTCAGACGTCGCATGATGTCATGTGGTCCTCTCTGTCTTGGAAAGGTAGAAGATCTTGGAGCCTCGGAGGTTTGGATCTTCGGCCCAATCTCCACTGGCTTCCTTCTCTTTCATGACATCTTTCGCCCGCTCTCCGTATTTCTGGATCAGTTCCAGCTCCGTGTAGGGAGCTGAATTCGTCAGCTCCTGGCTGCTGACCTCCTTCACGACTTGCCGCTCGTAGCTGCTGCACAGCTCCTGCAAGTCGCCCCCATGCTCCATGAGCTCACTGATCAAGTCCGAAACGGAGTCGTCATCCTCTTTTGCAAGCTTCTCTCTCAGGGAAGCGGGCAGGGCTTCCTGCCTTTTCGGATTCTTCCTCAGGCGATTCAGAAGCATCGCGCTCTGGCGTCTGTTGCACGCAGGCTTTTGCACCGGCGGCTCTTCGGAAGCCGGCTTCCGATCCACAGTTTTTTTTGCTTCTTCCTCTTTCTTCTCATCCTTCTTCTCATCCTTCTTCTCTTCACACGAGGGCTCCTCGGTTTTCTCCTCCTTCACTTTGGTCCATCCCAACTGTTTCTTCACTTCGTCCTCGTCATCCACTCTGGACCTCAGGGCCTGTGACTGCTGACGCAGCCGGGCGAGCTCATCCATTTTTTTCTTGTCCTCCGCTTGCTTGTCGAGCTGCTCCCTGACTTTCGCCATCGCTTCTTGCACAGTTTCTGAATCCATCTTGGACTGTAGATTCAGTTTTCGCTGAATTTCCTCCTGACGTGCTTGCTTCTCCGCTTTCAGTCGATCCAGCTCCAGCAGAAGTCGCTCCCGTTCGTCTTCGTATCTCTTCTCCTGTCAGTTTCTAGCCTAATGGTTTACAAGGTTTATAGGGGTTAGGGGTTATAAGGGTTTGGGGAGGTTCATAAGGGTTTAGGTTTAGGGGTTAGGGCGAGTTTTGGGAAGATCGGATCAGAGCGCACGTGTTGGGTTTAAATAAGTTAGGGTTTAGGGTTTCTAGGGTTTAGGGTTGTGGACATTTAAGGTTTAGGATTGATCGGCCTGGTCTAGTGGAGTCTCTTTGGCCTTTTCATTTTCTTTCTTGAGCCTGGCTTCCTCCTCCTCCTCCTCTTTTTTCCTGATCTCTTCTTGGGCCTTTTCTTCTGCCTCCTTGCGCCTGGTTTCCTCCTCCTCTTTTTTCCTGGTCTCATCCTTGGTGTTTTCTGGGCCCTCCTTGCACTTGACTTCCTGATCCTTCTGGAGCATCACGAGCTGCCGTTCCAAGTCATCCATCTCCTTCCGGAGTCTTTGTCTGGTGTTTTCTGCTTCCTCCTTCCGCCTGGCTTCCTCCTCCTCCTCCTCTGTTTTCCTGATCTCTTCTTGGGCCTTTTCTGCTTCCTCCTTCCGCTTGGCTTCCTCCTCCTCCTCTTTTTTCCTGATCTCTTCTTGGGCCTTTTCTTCTGCCTCCTTGCGCCTGGTTTCCTCCTCCTCCTTTTTCCTGATCTCATCTTTGGCCTTTTTTTCTTCCTCCTTGCGCCTGGCTTCCTCCTCCTCTTTTTTCCTAATCTCTTCTTCGGCCTTTTCCTTTGCTTCCTTCTTAAGCCTGAGGTTTTCCTGATCTTGCTTCATGATCTCTTCCCAGCGCCTGTTGTCTTCCTCCTCCTTTTTCTGCATCTCCTCCATTCTCTTCGTTTCTTCTTCCTTGCGTCTCTTGCATTCCTCCTCATCCTCCTCAGCTTTATTCATCCTCATGGATTCTTCCTTCTTACGCAGATCCTCCAACTGTCGTTCCAAAGCAGCTCTGCGTTGCATGAACTCCTCATCCTTAATCTTCTGTTCGTCTGCGATCCGTTTCGCTTCCTGCTCCTTGGTCCTGCGGATTTCCTCTTTCATCTTTTCTTCTTCTTTTGCCTTCCGCTTTGCATCCTCCTCTTTCTGGCGGATCTCCTCCTTCAGCCTTTCTTCTTCCTTCCGCCTGGCATCCTCCTCCTCTTTCTTGCGCATCTCTTCATTCAGCTCCTCTGCCTTCCGCATGGCTTCCTCCTTCTGTCGGATCTCCTCGTTCAGCCTTTCTTCTTCTGCCTTCATCTTGGCTTCCTCCTCTTTCTGGCGGATCTTCTCCTTCAGCATTTCTTCTTCCTTCCGCCTGGCTTCCTCCTCCTCTTTCTTGCGGATCTCCTTCAGCTCCTCTGCCTTTCGCATGGCTTCCTCCTTCTGTCGAATCTCCTCTTTCAGTTTTTTTTCTTCTGCCTCCATGGCTTCCTGCTTCTTCCGGATCTCATCCCTCAGGCGGTTTTCTTCTTCCCTACGCCTGCTTTCCTCCATCCCCATGCGGATCTCCTCGTTGAGCTCATCGCTGAGCCTTTGTGTTTCTTCCTTCCGCCTGGCTTCCTCCTCCTCCTTCTTTCGGATCTCCTCATTCAGCCTTTGTTCTTCCGCCTTCGCTGTGGCTTTCTCATCTTGTTCCTAGCAATGATTCAGGGCGAAAGTATGCGGGCGTTGGCACTTGCCACCCCGCACGGACGTACACTAGTCCTAGCAATGATTCAGGGCGAAAGTATGTGGGCGTTGTCACTTAGCCACCCCGCACGGACGTACACTAGTCCTAGCAACGATTCAGGGCGAAAGTATGCGGGCGTTGGCACTTGCCACCCCGCACGGACGTACACTAGTCCTAGCAATGATTCAGGGCGAAAGTATGTGGGCGTTGGCACTTAGCCACCCCGCACGGATGTACACTAGTCCTAGCAACGATTCAGGGCGAAAGTATGCGGGCGTTGGCACTTAGCCACCCCGCACGGACGTACACTTTAAGGGTGTTGGCACTTACGAACTGCAAATCCTACCTCCATTTGTTTCTTCAAGGAAACCACACGGTTCCGCAGGAATTCCTCTTCCTCCATTCGTCGCTTCTTTCTTGCCTCGACGGAAAGACCGGACGACTTGCATGCAGAGCACCTAATTCAACCAAATGCAATTGGGTCGCTTCTTCGATCTCGAAAATCATTTCGACTTTCTTGAGTGGATCAAGCTGGGCATCTTCTGAAATCTCCTGCGCTGAATTAACATCACGAGTCCAATGCATGCGGTGTCCAGACAAAAGGATACCGGGCCTTCATTTCCGCTTCATCCATGAGATCTTCGAGATCCATTTCCAGGTAATCGTTGTCAGCCTGACAGAGAAATGCACATTGAGCAACGTACACATGTTCTGACACGCATGACTGCCGCATGAAACAAGCCCACCTGCGTCGCCAGCGTTGCTTGGGTCTCCATGCACTGCGTCTCGCTGGCCCGAGGAGCAGGATGCACTTCGGCATCTTTCAAACCCCGGCACACAACTCGACCGATTTTCTCGGCCGAGTCCATCTGCTCCAACTTCACCCTGATGTCGGACATGTTTGAGTTTTGTTGCTAAGCTGGCTTTGCCAAGTTGTCTGTCAAATTACAAAATGTCGGACATGTCCGACATCAAGGATCGAAGCACGACCCAAAGCAAGGGCCTCCCTACGCACGGGATCCCTACAGGAAAACCAAAAGCTGCAGGTGGGCAATCGGAGCTCCATATATGCAGCAGCGAAGCACAGCCCGTAGAATGCATCATGTTCACAACAGCAATTACGCTGCCCAATGTTTTGACACAAGCGCAGACAGATGTTGCATTCAAGCGTCAAGCCATCGGATCCTGAGACGACATCCAACCAACAGCAACAGATGCCATGAAGGCAATTGGTAACGGGTTGGTGTGTTATGTACTCGAATGGATAGGAAGGGTAAGTTGCTCTATAGGGGTAACGGGTCGTAACGGGTGGGTAACGGGTGGCCCTGTTCTATTATGTAATAGACGTTTCTTTCGGTAACGGGTCGGTAACGGGTCGTTCCGTTGTACGGTTGATTGGAACTTGTTTGTGACGGATGATACGAAGCAGCAAATGCAGTCGGGTCACAGGAAACGTCGACAGTACATGAGGGTATCCGCCAGCTCCAAGTCGACATCGTCATATGAAACAGCCCGAAGTATGCCAACCTACGGTCAGCATGGCCAGGGCAACACTCTATCACAGCAGAGTTCAGGGGTAGACGTGCCACCCAATCCTTCATTTGGAGCAGGCCCATGTCACCAGAAGCAGCCAATGCGGCAATCCGACGGGACATCCTGCACGTGTCTAATGTAACACGATCCGGATCACACCGATTCATACCATGCAGCAAGGTCCCGAGGGATCGCAAGCGACTGCGATGGATCTTCCACCAGTTCGCGATGCATCGCCCAAACCTGGGTTGGCATTCAATCCTATCTAGGCCGCACGATTAAACTGCACGATTAAGCAGTCACGCAATCTCGGGCATGTGCTCGACGGGATAGTCTTGACTGGCCTTCAATCCCGGACCGCCCGTGACTCGTTCGACTCCATTCACATCATGAGTCCTCGTTGGGTAGACGATATATACAGGGGAACAAGGACACCATGCAGGAATGCCACTAGCTAAACCGAGATGCCTGCAGGTCACAGGCAGACTGGAGTGATCACTCTTTGTGAAGGACGTGTAGCTCGTGAGGGCTTCCGTGACATCATCAGCAGAATAGATCCACACAGGCTTCAGTGAATCGGCGCCCCAATTTCCCAGGTTGATGCTATACTGGCTCAGGCCACCTCTGTCCTTAAAGAAGGATATCAAATATTGCATGGGCACCGTGTTGACTATATGAGAACCTTTCGGGTTCTCAATCGTGAACACAGATCCACGCCACCATGCCAGCAAGGCGAATGCCACCGTGACACCAACGAGGCGGTTCCCCAAAGCCACGTGCGGCCTGGTGGTGTCACCTTCCGGAAAGAAGGGGCTCCTCTGATGTGTTGCAGCATTTATCCATACAAAGCTGGAGCAGACGACGCCGAGATGACATAGCGCCCCTGGCTGGGCCAGCAGGATTGCTGCCACGCCGACCAGCAAGCCAATGTTGGAGCTCAGGTCATGCAGCTCGCTGCCTTACGAACTAGACAAGGTTCAGTTCTCGAAAATTGGAAAGACAATACATGATGTATTGCAGCATTGGTTCGATCGACATCAATGGCTTTCACATCGTAACCCATATTCCGCCAAGCAGATGCCAGGCGGGCTTTCCCAGCGAAGAATTCCAGGAGTTGCACATCACCGCACACCTCCTGACAGGAATGATAAAGGCAAAGAGGATTGGTTCTGCGTGGCAGTCACAATTTAAATTGCTGCTCCTCCGACGCACGAACTCCTGCTTTCTGCAGGACAAAGTGGAAGATCACCAGTTCCACCAGAACCTCATATCCAGGATGTTGCATGTGTGAAATCGCAAATCCGGAATGAACATGGATTTAATGTGACATACTCTTGCGTTTTTCCCATTCGCCGCAGCGCCATGCGGTTGCATCATCACGCAGCATATATAGTTTCAGCTAGCGTCTGCCATTGCAGCGTTCTTCAGGTTCCGGAGTCTCTCCAGAACCGTGCCCTCATCACCACCATCATTAAGCTCTGCTGCGGCAGCGTTCACCTGAAGCACTTGAAAAATGGGTCCCAAGAGCACGTCCGACCGAGGTTTTCCTTAGGAAGCATACATTCAGCGGTGAAAGATCCCAGCCTCATCGAAGTGGTGGCTCAATTGTATGAGCTGCTTGTCTTTGCCATTATCCAGCTTCTTCGCCAGAGCCAGGATCTGGACCACAACATGTTTGACGCATCATATGCAGCATATGACGACATGCACTGCATGTGAAGTTTATCCTGCCGGCGAGACACATCTTTTCCATTGCGACGTGCCTTCTTTGTGACGTAGGTCTTTCTTGTTTTCTTTGTTTTCTCAGCAGCCACGCTCTTCTTCTCCGCACGGAGCTTCAGTTGGTCTGCAGTGCCAGGAAGGTTTCATGGTTATGACAGCTCAAACACATGACTCAAGGCCCAGCCTGACGACAACAGCGGTTCTGCTGGTGTGCGTGCATTGTGATCTTTCATATCCTGGCCAGTCTATAAGGTGACTGATCCAACAGGGCAAGGCATGCAGGCATCATGGTTTTGGGGGCAGCAGAGCTTCCTTTACGTATTCCGGTTGTGGTGTGTATGCCACCTTCGAAGCTGCCGCGAACTGGTCTGGCTCAGGAGCGGGGTCTGCCTGGTGCAGGCAGTCGATCATGTGTTGAACCCTCTGGAAAGAATTGTGTACGCCACCTTCGAAGCTGCAGCGAAGTGGTCTGGATCAGGAGCCGGGTCTGCCTGGTGCAGGCTAGTCGATCATGTGTTGAACCCTCTGGAAAGAATTGGGTATGCCACCTTCGAAGCTGCAGCGAACTGGTGTGGATCAGGAGCCGGGTTTGCCTGGTGCAGGCAGTCGATCATGTGTTGAACCCTCTGGAAAGAATTGTGTATGCCACCTTCGAAGCTGCAGCGAACTGGTCTGGATCAGGAGCCGGGTCTGCCTGGTGCATGCAGTCGATCATGTGTTGAACCCTCTGGAAAGAATTGGAATTCAATCATGCGGCCCCAGAGGCCGCAGCGGGCTTGTCGGTCGAACTTCCGGCCGCCGCGGGCTTGTCGGTCGAACTTCCGGCGGACTGAGATAGAGCGGCCGGCGAAGGAAACAGCAATACATTGCGCAGACACACAGAAATCCAAATGAAACCTAAATGGCACAACTCGACTCAATCAGAGGCCAGGAGCTGGCATGCGGGCACCTTCATCGTCCGAACAAAGGTCCAGGAGCTTGTTTTCTAGATCCTATATACATAGCAGCAACAAGACCGGTGACATGTGGCCCAGGAATATACACAAGCACATGAGTCGACCACCCAGTCCTCCATGACGCGCTTCCTTTTGTTATCCAGTTGCTTCTGCAACTCGATTCTTTCTCTGTCGCCTTCCTCGAGCTTCACATCGAACAGCAGGTCATGCTCCAACTCGGCCTCGGGCATCGCGGCGTCGTCTTTGAGCTCTTGAGCTCCGTCCTCCAAGAGGTCGAGAAGCTCCAGCAGCTTCTCATCATAGGAGAAGGCAACGCTCGGCCACTTTGTGCTGCCGCAACGCGCTGCAAGAAATTTCCACGACCGCCGAAGCTTCCGCAGCGCCGATACCATCGCCTTCAAGTCGTACGCCAGGGTTTCAACGATCACCCCCGGCATGATCGGCAGGAGCACACTCGACAGAATCTGCACCATCCTGAGTCAGGAATGTTCAATCTCAGGCAACACAGCATGCACGATCTACAGTTTGAGCTGAGCATCGACTCACCACTGATGAGGACCTTGGGCTCGCAGAGCAGGAGTGGCTTCAGGATCCAATGATGCTCCTGATCGTCTCGAGAGACAGCGAAGCAGACAACACCCCAACAAAGAGAGGAATAGCAGAACTCACTTTCGCCGGGGAGCAATCAGAAACTCGCGAGCGATGGTCCCTTTCAGACTGGCCACCTTCTTGAAGATATTTTGAGCATCTTCGATCACCTTCGGGATGAAGTCCAGGGGCACATTATTCTTGATCTGATCAACCACAGCGGACAGCTCGTCCGCTTCCAAAGTCCGCTCGACCATCCCGCTTGGCCGACCCATTCTACTGGTTTGCTTAATGTGCACATCTGACAAAAGCTGCATGCAGCTAGCTCTACTGCTAGAGATACCTGTAGCTGAGTCCTGGAATCCAGGACCATGCACAGCTGCATGCAGCTAGCTCTATACTGCTAGAGATACCTGTAGCTGAGTCCTGGAATCCAGGACCATGCACAGCTGCATGCAGCTAGCTCTATACTGCTAGAGATACCTGTAGCCGAGTCCTGGAATCCAGGACCATGCACATTCAACACCATGCTGCAGAGCCATTTTGCATCCAGTGTATGCAATCAACAAAAGTGCAGCATGCAGCATGACTGCCACGGAATCTTTCTAAGTGCAAACGCCTATTGCGAGCAAGGAGCCCAAGGAAGGCCAAGAAAGACCATGCCATATATTTCCCTCATGTCATCGAATTCCAAGCGCTCTAGGCACTTTTCAACCAGCAGCACATCTGGAATATATACCATGGCTCTGAGTCCAAGGCGCTGTGCGTAGACCAATTTAGATATTTCAGAGGCTGATCCATGTTGCCCAGCAGCCCAACAAGAATGATTTACATGCACGGCACATACAATATGTTTTAGCGGCCAGAGTTATTGCTGTATGAACGGCTTCCCTAAAAGGTGCCGGAACGAGGTTTATGCTTACGTGATGTCACTTGACTCGAGCAATCCGAGACACGATTTCGAGCATCCATGATGCGTGATCGCACAGGCACAACAACAAAGCCTCACAGAAGCAATTGCTGGCAAAGCGAGGGGGCACTTGCTGAGCGGACGGGCCACATCATTTGCTTCTCGTTCTGTGCACAGGCGCACACGTTTACACTTTCAAACAACGATCGCATGTAAGAGGCATCAAGGAGCAGTCCTGATAAGAATTTTCTCTTCCGAGATCGTCCCATCCTGGCATTCAGGTTCATCCCCGAGCAGACAGACATGCGTCCAATTAAGCCAGAGGGCAAGAGATTTGGAAGGTCCGCAGCACCGGGGTGGCAGGTGCCAACACCCGGGCCCGGGCCTCATCTGCGCAGCGTGGTGGAGGGAGTCCTTCGGCGCGTAAGGCGTAAGTACATGCACATGAACATCGGAATCTAGACACATGCATGGCTGTGTCGTGTCGGCCTGCAGCACTCGATCTTTTTCGTTGCCCGATCACGTCGCTCGCAACAGCAGCTGCTGGTGTGTGCACAAAATCGAGGCCCCGGAGCTGCTGCGGCACGGGCATCGTCGTGCAAGATACTCTATGATATGGCACTCAAGTATATAAGGGACCCCGAAAGCACATAATAAGCATAATAAGCATTTATGGTGTTCAGGGTTGGAGGTCGAAAGCTTCTGTTGCAGCAGCAACAACAACAACTACTACTATACTTCTTCTGGAAATGCCTTAATGACTGTACAGTCAATTATATAGCCCGCAGCCGCAGCACTCTTCCTCGTCCTCGCTGATCTGACTCTTGAGGGATGGAGTCCATTCCCCGGGTTTGTCCGGGGACTCCATGGGCTCCTCATCTGCTACCGCCGGCTCCACCGGCATCTGCAGCGCCTGCTGCTCTCCAAATCCTTAGTTGCCTAGAGGACGAAATGTCTCTTATAATTCCCCGAAAGGTAACTAGTGAAAATGTGCGGCGCTGAATGTTTCTTAATTTCCTCTAGTACGACCTAACATAATTATGAGGATTTGAAATGCACTTTATTTTCCCTATTGACAAGTCACGGATTGTGAAAGAACGAAATGTCTGTTATTTTCCATCATGATATGGTATGATATATATATATATATATACATATATATATATATATATATTTATATTTATATTTATATTTATATTGTGAAAGAACGAAATGTCTGTTATTTTCCATCATAATATGATATGATATGATATGATATGTTATGATATGATATGATATGATATGATATGATATGATATGATATGATATGATATGATATGATATTATATATATATATATACATATATATACATATATATATACATATACATATATATATATATATATACATACATATATATATATATATATATATATATATATATTGTGAAAGAACGAAATATCTGTTATTTTCCATCATGATATATATATATATATATATATATATATAGGTAATAGTATACATATTTGGCATGACTTGACTTGCTTTGGCATGGCATGACTTGCTTGCTGCTGCTACTACTACTACTACTACTACTATGCTACTGCTACTACTACTACTACTACTACTACTGCTACTAGTACTAGTACTACTACTACTACTACTACTAGTACTACTACTACTTCTACTACTACTACTACTACTACTACTACTACTACTACTACTACTACTTCTACTACTACTACTACTACTACTACTACTAGTACTACTAGTACTACTATGTATTTTTGACATGGTTTGACTTGCTTGGCATGGCGTGAAGTGATTGGCATGGCTTGAATTGAGTGGCATGGCTTGAAATTTGTTAGCAAGTTTGTTCGTGTGTGACAGGCAATGGATAGATGCTTTGCACGGTTTCACGCTGGGCGCAAAGCTGTGCTGGGCAGAGCCATGTCCCAGCTCGAGGCAGGCTCACTCCGTATATGGCGACGATCGCGATTTTAGGGTTATTAGGGTTTAGGGGTTTAGGGTTTATATGTAGGGTTTATAATTTCATATCAAGTTATATAGTAAGGGCTCATACAATATAGAGAGGATAATGGACAGTCCAATTAGGGTTTAGGGGTTTAGGGTTTATATGTAGGGTTTACAATTTCATATCAAGTTATATAGTAAGGGCTCGTACAATATAGAGAGGATATAATGGACAGTCCAATATATTCTGGCGCAATACTCAGATAAGTGGGCTACACAGCCGATTGTAAGGGAAAATGAAGAGCGTATGGTGCATTTCCGCGCATTACTCAGAATTACTCAGAAAGGGCGATTTGTATGAATTTACCGGGTGTTTGTATGAATTTACCGGGCGTTTGTAGGAATTTACCGTGCGTTTGTAGGAATTTACCGTGCATTTGTATTGGGGCGGGTTCGGGGAATTTGCGGTGCGTATTGCGGGGAATGCGGGGGGGCTAAAAAGAGCCATCTACGGCATAGGGTCAGGCCCCCTGCACCACCAATTGATCACCACCAATTGATCAGCTTGATGATATCACTTGGGATCGAAAGCAAACAAGCCAAGCCATGCCATGCCATGCCTCGTCATGCTTTAAGTATGTACATACCTACATAGTAGCAATAGGTAAAAATCTGTATAATACAGAAGACCTATATGATAGAGTGGATATAGTACATGAGTATATAATCAATTTGGGCTTTGTTGATGCCTTAATTAAGAACGGCCGCCCCGGTCGAAGCCGGGATGGTCTTGCTTCAGATCATGTTGTGAATGCCATCATGTTTGGATGTTGCCATGCTTGTTTGCTTTCGAACCCAGGTGGTATCATCAAGCTGATCAATCGGTGGTGCAGGGGGCCTGACAAAAAAATTTTTAGCCCACCCCGCATTCCCCGCAATACGCACCCTAAATTCCCCGAACCCGCCCCCATACAAATGACCGGTAAATTCATACAAATGACCGGTAAATTCCTACAAATGACCGGTAAATTCATACAAATCGCCCTTTCTGAGTAATTCTGAGTAATGCGCGGAAATGCACCATACGCTCTTCATTTTCCCTTACAATCGGCTGTGTAGCCCACTTATCTGAGTATTGCGCCAGAATATATTGGACTGTCCATTATATCCTCTCTATATTGTATGAGCCCTTACTATATAACTTGATATGAAATTGTAAACCCTACATATAAACCCTAAACCCCTAAAATCTACTCTGCCTCGTGTACAAAAGCCACGTGCTGCTTGCTTCTAGCATGTCATGCATGCACCATGTGTTGAGCTTGGCATGTCTTGCTGTTGTTGTTGTTGTAGGTTTTTGGCTGCAGGCTTTAAGTAGCTAGGTAGCCCATCATGATGGAGAAAGAAATCACAGCCTTAATGAAGACAGCAAAGCTGTCCTATGAGGAGGCTAAGTTTTGCCTTACCTCCGATTCGCCAAAAAAGGAGCCTCTAGACACCAATTGTGCATAGCTGCATGCACATTCTGAGCTCATCGGCATATTGCCACCTAGGCCGAAGCTGTGCAAAGGTGCTTCGAAGCGGACACCTCCTTGGAGGATCCGAGAAAAGTCAGCCCCTCGATCGGCATCCTCGGGCGGCTCGGGGATCTGTAGATCGTGACGGTGCATGGGTATACGAAGGGCATGTTCATGAGAATCAAAAGAAGAACAAGAAGCAAAAGCAACCCAAAGAGGAAGAGCATGCAGTGCCAGCAACAAGCAACAAAAAGAGCAAGAAGAAGGAGAAGAAGGAAGCAAAGGAAAGCAAGGCTGCAAAGGTTCCCATGGATGAAAAGGACACCCGGGAGTGGGATGCTGAGGATATGGGGCCACACCATTTTGCAAAGAAGTCTCGTCAATTGCAAGACGGCATTGGATGAGCTTGTTGAAAATGTTTCTGCAAGAATATTGCCTGCCTGCATTTGCAAGTGCATCGCAACAGCTGCTGTGCCATGCCATGTTTTGATTTGTGTTGCACATGCTGTCATGCCATGCATTGCAATTAGTACTAGAATTAGAATTAAAACTATAATATTCGTAACACTAGTAGTAGTAGTAGTAGTAGTAGTAGTGGTAGTAGTAGTAGTAGTAGTAGTAGTAGTAGCAGTAGTAGTAGTAGTAGTAGCAGCAAACAAGTCATGCTATACCAAAAGCAAGTCAAGTCATGCCAAGTATTTTAGTAATAGGACATAGTAGTAGTAGTAGTAGTAGTAGGATTAGGGTTAGGATTAGGGTTAGGATTAGGGTTAGGGTTAGTGTGGGATAGGGATCAGGATCTTGGGATTGGGATTAGTATCAGTAACTTAAGTAAGCAAGCAAGCCATTCCATGCCGTGCCAAAGCATGCAAGTCGATTCATGCCTAATTTGTCGATCTTACCATAAGAGACGAAGTGAAAATAAGCGACGCTGGTAAGTCGTTGAAGTTTAACTCTATATAATAAGGTTTGTTTCACATCATGCATGCCAAGACTATATTCGCAGTCAAGCCATGCCAAAGCAACTCAAGCCATGCCATTCAAGTCAAGCCATGTCAAAAATACATAGTAGTATAGTAGTAATAGTAGTAGTAGTAGTAGTAGTAGTAGTAGTAGTAGTAGTAGTAGTAGTAGTAGGAGTAGTAGTAGTAGTAGTAGTAGTAGTAGTAGTAGTAGTAGTAGTAGTAGTAGTAGTAGTAGTAGTAGTAGTAGTGATAGTAGTAGTAGTAGTAGTAGTAGTAGTAGTAGTAGTAGTAGTAGTAGTAGTAGTAAGCCAAGGCATACAAATCAAGTCATGCTTGGTATATCTTCTTACCACAAGAGACGAAGTGAAAATAAGCGACGCCGGTAACTAGTTGAAGGCTAACAAACGAGCCAATATGAATTTAAACGACGCTGCACTTGAATGTTTCTTATATTCCTCAATATGATCGATATATTCCTCAATTGTCTCTTAAAAACCGAACCAATATGAATTTAGCTGTCTTTTTGACCACCGGTGTCTTTTTAGAGTGCGTTTCGTCCTCTAGGT